>OY804599.1:9276827-9876827 GCA_963680895.1 Fragum sueziense | reverse complement strand
GTCATAAGTTCTCGGATGAGTTCGATTATGGGCCAGATCGGACTAGAAACTGCGAAGTTATCGGCCCCTGAATGACGAAAAATGCTGTTTTTAACTTTGTTTACACTCTAGCATCTACAATTATGGCCCAATCAATGCAAAACTGAGATATAATGTTGGAGATTATAAGATCTTGGATGAGTTTTGATTTTCAGCCAGATCGGACAAAAAAGTCAAGAGTTATGTGCCCTTGAATTTGACAAAATTGCAGTTTTCGACCGTTTTCGACCTTGTTTACACTCTAGAATATACAATTATTGACCAATTGAGACAAAACTTGGACACAATACTGAAGACTATAAGATCTCGGATGAGTTAGATTTTCAGTGTGATCTGACCAGAAAGACGAGAGTTACTTGCCCTTGAATTTGATAAAATTGCCATATTTGACTGATTTCGACCTTGTTTACACTCTAGAATCTACAATTATTGACCAATCGAGACAAATCTTGGACACAATGCTGGAGATTGTAAGATCTGGGATTAGTTTGATTTTCAGTCTGATTAGACAAAAAAATTGAGAGTTATGTGCCCTTGAATTTTGACAAAATTGTCGTTTTTGACTGTTTTCAACCTTGTTTACACTCTAGAATCTACAATTATTGACCAATCAAGACAAATCTTGCACACAATGTTGGAGACCATAAGATCTGGGATGAGTTTGATTTTCAGTGTGATCTGACTAGAAAAACGAGAGTTGCGTGCCCTTGAATTTGATGAAATTGCCATTTTCGGCCGTTTTCGACCTTGTTTACTCTATTGAATCTACAATTATTAATCAATCAAGACAAAACTTGGACACAATGTTGGAGACCTTAAGATCTCGGATGAGTATAATTTTCAGTCTGATCTGATTAGAAAGTTGAGCATTATGTGCCCTTGAATTTGATAAAATTGCTGTTTCTGGCCATTTTCGACCTTGTTTATACTCTAGAATCTACAATTATTAATCAATAAATACAAAACTTGGACACAATGCTGGAGATCATAAGATCTTGGATGAGTTTGATTTTCAGCCTGATCTGAGTAGAAAGTTGAGAGTTATGTGCCCTTGAATTTGACTTATTTGCCATTTTCCGCTGTTTTCAACCGTGTTTACACTCTGGAATCTACAAATATTAATCAATCAAGACAAAACTTGGACACAATGTTTGGGACCATAAGATCTCGGATGAGACTGATTGTCAGTCTGATCTGATCAGAAAGTCGAGAGTTACATGCCCTTGAATTTGATAATCTTGCCGTCTTTGGCTGTTTTCGAACTTGTTTATACTCTAGAATCTGTAATTATTTATCAATCAAGACAAAACTTGGACACAATGTTGGGCACCATAAGATATCGGATGAGATTGATTTTCACAAAGTTATTGACCATAAGTTAGTTTTCAGTCTTAAAAGTGTTGCTCATATCATTTGAGCTTCAGGTGAGCGATATAGGACCATTATGGTCCTCTTGTCTTTATCTTTATTATACAGGACTAAATTTTTGTAAGTTGTAAAAATTCCTTAATCCAACTGCCTTTGATTCAGAATGAAGATTTGATTTGAGCAAAAATGAAATATACATTTTCTATTTTCCATTTCTCCCTGCTATCTGGAGCTCTTGTTTGTCAAATTGGATTTTTTTCTCAATGTTTTTTGTGATACTCTAGAATCACCTGTCCTAACCTTTTTTGAACCCATTATTAAACAAGTCACCAGGGCACATACATACTAATAATTTGAATGTAATCGATGTATAAACAGTCAAGTCATGAATCCTTAAACCCACCTACCGATAGGTGTTAATGTATATTTTTTCATATGATAGATTAACTTTCTTTCCTCTGTTTTTTTCTAAATATTTACTTTAGTCCAAAGTTTAGTGTCAAGGTCACATTTCAGGTAATGTTATGCTTAAACAAGCGAACAGTGTAGAATGATTTGAGACTATGCATTATCTTTTTCTGTCCACCAAATGTCCTGAAAATTCAAGGATCAGCATGATAAGGGTGATAAATTTTGCTTTTTAGCCCATTACCAGACAGCAAGATTTTGGGATTGTACAAATTGAAAAAAGTTGCAGATGACATTTTTAAGTTTTGTGTCAATGTCACTGTACAATTTTACAGTTTTCAGGGTAGAAAACATTGTTGAGAATGAGGAAATTGCTTGTGACAAGTGGTTTCTTCATTTTCCACCATGTTTTCTCCAGTCTGTCTCTTGAGGGGGGTCAAAAAGTGTCAATTAGTAGGTATGGATTAAGAGCCTGTAGGTTTTTTCCAATGTTTTTTTAATATAGATAATATATAACCAAGAGTACTTTACTTGTTATATGTAAGAGATTAGATATAGCCATGAAAAAGAACTGCTTCAAAATTATATGGTGGAGCTGTGGCACATTTTAGGGTTGTCAATCATTAGAAAAATCTTTTTTTTTCAGCAATGTTATTTGCTTTGAATCTGTAATTGTAGGCCATTACTTTTGACATATTTGAATTTCATAATCATCTAATTGATTGAATATTCTCAGAAATCTGAATATCAATATAATGTTTCAGTATTACAGTGCACTCCACGTAGTACGAGTTCGGGTAATACGAGATACCGTCTATAACGAGTACAATACAAAGTCCCTGTCATTTCCCTTCTATTTTTCCTTTGTTTTATATCGGATAACGCGAGATTGGTTTGAGCGAAAAATCGGCTATAGCGTACAATTTCCTTTGTCCCAACTCTATTTTTCGCACATTAACGAGGTTTTGGTCACAAAGCGTGTTGTCCGCAAACAACATTGCCCTAGCCCTGGCTGTATTTTTCACACCTATTTATTAGGTCCTAAAGCGTCCCGTCCGCAATCTGACATTTAAAGGTAATTATTGATCAATTATGGGATTAACACGTTCCGATCTACCTATTGTCATATCGACAAAGTGTTATTGCAAAACATTGTAACTCCAACTTTAATCCAGCTGGAGTTATGAACATTTGCTCCAACATCGACCATATGCGATGAATTTGGAAAATACGGAAGACACTACTAAAAAGCGGAAAACTATTTTCTTAAAGTTGAAATTTGAAATCATGAATAAATTAGAAAAGGAATTTTCCATAAAGACAATGAAAAATCACAATGTTTTTCAAATAAATATTTAATGATGTAAAGGAGATTATAAATGTGCCATAGTTCACTTCTGGTGAAAACGAAAGTAGACATGGGCAAGTGAACATTTTTCAAGCATTCTGTTACGATTCGGCTTTAGCGAGACATGGCTATAACGAGGCATCGAGCGATGTCCTGGCGATCTCGTTATACGCAGAGTGCACTGTATTTAGACTTTTTTGTGCAATATATCACTTTACATGCATGAATGTTAGTTCAGTTTATATTGTAGATGTTTTTGAAGTCACTTATATGAAATAAATATAGATATATGTACTCTTTTATGATACATATATATGTCATACATTGATTGTACAAATGCTTTTGAGTTGATATCTTGTGAAAGAACTTAAATTTTGCAGGCATTCAAATAGATTTAGAAAAAAATTGCAGGAATTATTATTGAGAAAAAAAGAAAAATATTAGTGTCATCATTTTCTACTTTAATCCAATTTTTGTTTCAAATCATTAGCTGATTGGTATATCAAAACAATGCAACCGGGTAGTAACATAAGTACCAAATATTGTGTTCAAATTAACCCATTACCAGCCGGCAAAATTTTAGACTTGTCCAAATTCAAAGATGTAGCAGAAGACAATTTCAAGTACATGGAATTTTACTATTCTTGATGTTTTTGTGTAGAAAACATTGTGGGAAATGAAGAAATTGCATTTCCACGACGTTTTCCAAAGCTTTTATTTTATAGAGCATCAAAAGGTGTCACTGTTTGGTAATGGGTTAATGCAAGTATCCCTAAATCTTGGCCATGCTAGTTACCAGTGTATTTCACAAACATTTATTCCACCATAGGCGGAGACAGAGGTTAAAAAAGCAGCAGAGTCAGCTCAGATTGGTATTCAGGGACTACAAAATCAGATGTGTACTTTTGAAAAGGAAAAACTCACAGATTTAAAGGTAATTGGCATAAATTGATTATTCTTCTACCATTGTGCTTATAAGAAATCCAGAGAGTAGGACCTTGTGTTACTAACAAACTTAAACATTTTTGCTCTGTTTACTATTAGGTTCGTATTGTTTCAAAACTTTTGGCTTCATGAGGATATGTAGAGCAAGTGCACCTATTACCGAACACCTAAGCCACTATTTTAAATGTTCGCAAATACAACCACCCTCGCCGAATTTTTTGTCGCCTATGGCAACATCAATGTATATGACATCGTTTCGTCATTTATTGAGACCAATGTGAGTTTTATTATGGTAGATATTCGCTGTGAAAGTCATGGGGTGTACGATTGCAATTCCGAACGGTGGTTGTAAATCCGAATACAAGTGGTTCTAATTCCGAACATTAACAAGATTTCTTTTAAATAACCAAAGAAAGACATGCAAACTTCTTTCATGATATTTATCACCCTTAAAACTATCCTTAACTAACATTATAATTAATAACAGGTCGCGGATATCAATGAAAAAAGTAAATTTACAAATCAGATCAAGGATTTACCTATTACCGAACACCCAAGCCGCAATTCTAAGAGTTCGTTAATGCACAAACCCTCCCTGAACCTTTAAAATGTGAAAAAGTACTTTCCCAAGTGGCAAATATCATAAAATAAGTATTTTGCTGTCTGTGAGTTCTCACTAAATTGATAATAAGTGATCAGAATTAGCATTTTGAAATGATTGTTCGGAAATAAAACCACCGCACAAAATCTGAGGTTTTAATTCCGAACCCCAACTTTCTGATACTTAGATACATTCTAGCCCCCAAAACACAATCTAGCATGGTAAATCATCATTAATTCACCATTAAAAGTTATTTGGGTAGGAAAAATAGTGTGGCCGTTGACAATGAAAACCTTACGAAACGTCCGAGGTGGAATCGTTTCATGCATAATTAGCTCCACTGGCCTTTCAGGCCAGCGGGCTATTGTCATGGCGGTGTGTCCGTCGTGCGTCCGTCCGTCCGTGCGTGCGTGCGTGCGTCCGTAAACTTTTTCTTTAAAAATCTTCTTCTCAAAAACTGGTGGATGGATTTCAACCAAATTTCACAGGAATGATCCTTGGGTGACCCTCTCTCAGATTCCTTCAAAGAATATGGATTGAATCTGTATAACCTGAGTTATCTGCCCTTGAATGTCAAAAATAGCAGGTTTTGACTAGTTTTCTTCTAAAATCTACAAATATTGAACAATCAAGACAAAACTTTGACAGAATCATGCTGACTACAAGATCTTGCCTTGGTAAAATTTTCAGCTTGATCTGAATTTTACATCATGAGTTATGTGCCCTTGAAATTAACAAAATTGCCATTTTCAGCTGTATTTTGACTTTGTTTTCACTCTAGCAACTACAAATATTGACTAAACAAGACAAAACTTTGACAGAATAATACTGACTATAAGATCTTGCCTTGGCAAAATTTTCAGCCTGATCTGAATTTTATAGTGAGTTACGTGCCCTTGAAATTGCCAAAAATTGCCATTTTCGGCTCTATTTTGCTAGTTTTGACTTTATTTTTACTCTAAAATCTACAAATACTAACCAATCAAGACAAAACTTAAACAGAATATATATAAGCATTATATGCTGCCTGGGTGTAATTTTCAACATGATCGGAATCTTACATCTTGAGTTACGTGCCCTTGAATTTGACAAAATTGCCATTTTCGACTTTGTTTTCACTCTAACAACCACAAATGTTTACCAATCAGGATGATACTTGGAAAGAATCTTGTTAACAACAAGGTTTTGCTTATGTGTAATTTTCAACATTATCATACTGTTACAATCTGAGTTATGTGCCCTTGAAATTGACAAAATTTCAGTTTTTCGACACTTTTTCCACTCTTGAAGCCACAAATATTGACTAATATAGACAAAATTTGAACAGAATGATAGTGACCATAACATAACCATATGTATTAAAAAATCTAGTCAAAACTTGGATTTGATATTAAAAGAAATTCAGGCCTGTGGAGCGACTCAAGACCTTCAGGTCTTTCTAGTTTTTATTTCCTACAGAGTTGAATTCAAACTTTGGCATTTATTTTGGCCACCAACATCATAACTAGACCCAAAATAGCCAGAAAGGGAGAGGATGACATATGCGTCATGAAAAAAGAGGTCTCTGAGTCATTTAAGTGCATTTTTGTGATGCTGTGAGATGTCAAAAATATTGTTCGAATTTACAAGCTATTCGGAATTATGTTCACCCGCTCTAATAAAAGCCTGAAAAGGGGTATTCAATGGAAAAGTCCTGATATTGAAAATGAAAAGGACATGTTTATCTGTTGACTTAACCCTTTCCCAAACAAGGCCTGGTTTTGACGTCCCTTATAGAAAAGGCTTGGGAAAACATTGAAACAAAAGAAGAAACTGCTGATAACCAGCAGTTTCTCCTGTTGTCTCAATATTTTCTATGCCATATTTTACACAAATTCTATCTTTAATAACTCCCATTTTGTCATTTTTGACAGTTTTTGAAGTGGACCACCCTAAAATTTTGCCGTTTGGGAAAGGGTTAATGGTATTTCTGTAACTATAATATTTCAGAAAGTGTTAGCAGACTTTGTGAGTATAGAGCTGGTGTTCCATGCGAAGGCTATAGAGTTTTATTCCAAATGTTTTGATAATCTCGCCATGATAGATGAAGAGATGGATCTTGAGGTAACAGTTTTATACTTGCTCTTCAAACAAGTTGTCAGAATGCCCCTCCCCGGCAAAAAAATCAGCCCCTTGATTGCCCTAGTATATGGAGGAAGAAGAATGTTTGTTCTAAACTCAATTCTTCTAACCATTTCAAATACTGAATGTCATATGCCTAAATGCAACTATCAATGAGTTAATAAATGATCAGATAAAGAATACATTCAAGAAATATCATATGGATTGGTCAACTAGTAAGGGTAGATCATTGCTGCCCAAGGAAAAATTAAGTTCATTTAGTTCTTTTAGATCAAGTCTAAAATCTAAATCTAACTTTACTTATAGTAATATCTATAGGAACATGGATTTTGATAGATGGTGAAAAATTTGTACAAGCGCTAAAATTCATTTCTTTTTGGCCCTAGATAATGCAATGCACCACATAAAAATCCAAACTCGGACTGTCCTTATGTAGTTCTCACTTCTGATCCAGTGATCCCTGAAGTATCAAACATAGGACCCTTTAAGTGACTTGAGGTTAAGGTAGTCCACCCCTAATGAAATTCATGTGGTGTTGGAATTTTTTCATGCGACATCGGTTTACATTCGTTACGTATTCGAACCTATTTGTATGACGTCGTAAACATCCGGCGGTTGAACGTTCCTCCGTCGAATGTTTACGACGTCATACAAATAATTTCCTACGTTGTGTGAATCTCATTAGGGGTGATCTTCCTTAAAGTGATGAATTACAGACTAATATATCTTGTCAATTGAAGAAGCATTTAAAGATCTGCAACTTTACTTCAGGAATTCAAAAGAAAGATTACATTAGAACAAGGTGCCATGCAGTTTGGACCTCAAACTCCAGTTCCAACTGGTACCATCACGTCCGTAGCTTCAGAACAGATGATGTCAACTTTAGACAGTACGGGCTCGGAGTACACATCAACAGGTGCCTCGTATACGTACACGTACGGTGATTCAACGATGTCGTCTGGCGGAGAAAAACGAGTACGCATTCAAACTGTAGGTGTAAGTTGTGTCTTGTAGTAGCTAGATGTGTCATGTTTGAATGTAGGACGTTTTGGCCACGGACGTTTTGGCAACAATATATTTCAAGGTAGGACCTTTTGGCCAAACATGAATTAGATTGAAATATTAATTATTGAGACCATTCGTTCTTATTTTTTCCTTATAATGAACTTATATATCGATTTTATTATCAAAATGTCTAAAAGTACAACTATGAAATAAATTTCATTGGTTCAATTCCTTTTTTCGTTAAAAAAACTTTTTGGACCTTTTAAAAAAAATTTTTGGCCAAAAGGTCCTACCTTGTAAAATATTGTGTCCAAAACGTCTGTGGCCAAAACGTCCTGGCCAAAACGTCCGTCCACCTTCATGTTTATGTTCTAACACTTGTTGTGCTTTTGTATCAGTGATATCTTGTTCCCTAACAACCAGAGATACAGATAAGAGGGGGTAATCGCTTTTTTAACCCTTTCCCAAATGGCAAAATTTAAGGGCGATCCAGTTCAAAAACTGCTACAAATGACAAACTGGATGTTAATAAAGGTTGAAATTGTGTGTGATATAGCTAAGAAAATATTGAGGCAAAAGGAGAAACTGCTGGTCATCAGCAGTTTCTTCTTTTGCTAAATGTTTCCCAAGCCTGTTCTATTAGGGATGTCAAAACCAGGTCTTGTTTGTGATGGATGTGTTCTGCGCAAAGTAGGAATTAGTACAATTCTAGAATTGTCCTGCGCAAAGTAAGAATTCTTACTTTGTCCGCCGATTCCGGAATAGTACCGGACAATTCTAGAATTGTGCAGGGCTCGAAAATCGCATATTTGCATTCCTACTTTGTCCTGTGCGCAAAGTAAGAATTTTTGGACAAAGAAAGAATATTGAATCTTGTGCATTTTAGTGAAAACAACAGTTTTAAAATAAAATAAATCAATCGTATTTATGACGTACATTTCTTCCCTTTGCTTGGTCTTTCTTTTTTGCAGTGTTTTGTTATTGCTAAACCTATCTTTTTCTTCCACCAAAAAATCAAATATTGATAATGTACAATATAGTGAAGCAAAGAAGAAGATACTTGCATTTTTGTCTTTTGCCTCAAAGTTCTTTCAGGTTCTTTCTGTAAGGGACACCAAACTTGGAATTTTGGGGTAAGGGTTTAAAAATTCTAATATCAATCTTCGGATTAAATTGTGTAACAATGCTTTCGCAAACTTCTCAATCTTTATACGAGTAGTTTGTCACAGCCTTTATGATTTACATCAGATAGATCTATGACTATAATACGGAATTGTCTCCTCAACATACATGTACATTCGTCATTCATTACATGCATTTAATCGCTCAAAACTATTTAATAATATGCATTCAAATATTTTCCAATTACAAATACGCAAATATTTATTGTAAGAGATGAAATATTCTTACTTTGTACCTACCATTCTTACATTGCGCAGGCAGTAAACTCAATTCAATTCAATTCTTTTAATGAAAATACTGCATGAAACAGTGATATCATACATTGCACAATATGTCACAAATAAAGCAATAATTTAGGTATAAACATTCTTACTACAAACATTACAATGTACATGATTATACACACACAGAATAATCTCCTGATCAAGAGTATAAACAATCGATAATAGATTCTTACTTTGTCCCGATTCTTACTTTTCGCACGGCCAATTCTAGAATTGTCCGCGCAATTTAGGAATTCTTACTTCGCCCAACAAAGTAAGAATTCCTACTTTGAGCAGGAAAATTATGGAATTGTACTAATTCTTACTTTGCGCAGAACAGATGTAATATCTTTTCTGACAATTGATGAAGTCAGTTGTCTCTCACCAATGGATGTGAATCATCTAAGTGAGAGAGCTGAAGGCTCATATTCGATATCGTGGTAGCACTAAACAGAGAATTACCAGGAATACATGGTGAAATGCTCCAGCCACTGCAATATAACAATAGCTGTTGAAAATTACATTATACCCAATGCAAACAACAGTCCTCTTATAGATAATGTAAAA
The DNA here is from genome assembly GCA_963680895.1 of Fragum sueziense. Classification (NCBI taxonomy): domain Eukaryota; kingdom Metazoa; phylum Mollusca; class Bivalvia; order Cardiida; family Cardiidae; genus Fragum; species Fragum sueziense. Next base: position 9,866,980 of record OY804599.1, on the reverse strand, counting down.
AAAGGTGTTGTAGTGTCAGACTGTCTGCATAATTTGATATTTTCATGCCAACATATTTTGAAAAGCTGTTACAAATTGCAGGGCTCAATAGGTTTAATATAAGTAAAGGTATATTTATCTGTTTTAGCAATCAATGTACGCTGATGATGATGATGACGATGATGATGATGATGACTATGAGGATGATGATGATGATGAAGATGAAGCACAGAACTACTCAAGACCTATACGGCGATAAAAACAGATACATATAGATCTCAGTTGTTATCATAACATCAAATGGGCTTTCCTTTATATATCCATATATGATCATAAAAATATACATAATTGCTAACTTAATCCTTTCCCAAATTCAAAGGTCTTGCAGACAACAAAATAAATGTTAGAAAAAGCAGGATATTTTAATGTCATAGCATGGCAAGCATTGAGAAAAAAGGAGAAAATGCTGGTCATCAGCATTTTCTTCTTTTCCCTCAATGTTTTCCAAAGGCTCCTTAATTGGAGACTTCATAAGCATGTATACCTTTTTGGGAAAGGGATAAGTAAGCAAATTTAAGCTCTAATGTATGTCAGATTTTGTGAAAATTTGATGTGTTAAACCTTTTCCCAAACAAGACATGCTTTTGACATCCCTTATTTAAAAAGGCTTGGGAGAACATTGAGGCAAAAGGAGAAAATGCTGATTGCCAGTACTTTCTTCTTTTGCCTAAATTTTTACTGTGCTACATTGTGAAAAATCTGGTCTTTATCAACATTTTTTTTGTTGTCTGCAGCAGCTTTCAAATCTAAGCAGTATTAAAATTTAGTTGTTTTGGAAAACAAAGTCTGTTTGTGATGGATGGTTGCAAGAGAAAACTATGAGAGTATTATTTCTGATGTAGAAAGAGTAGGAAAAGTTCTGATACAAAAAGTTATGAGTCAAACCTGGAAGGAGGACGATTATGTGGCCATTTGAGACCAAGTTAGATCAAGATGAGCTTGTACATACACAAAGTCTCGATCATGATCCATGGTATTCTCTTATAGCTTCTTCAATACTGATAACTCGCAGGAAGCAGTTGTAATCCTGATCAGACCGCGGGTTTGTTAACCCATTACCAGACAGCAAACTTTTGGACTGTTCCAATTTGAAAGGTGTTGCAGACGGCAATTTCAAGTTGATGAAATATCAAAAATCTTTCCATTTTGGGTTAGAAAACATTGTGGAAAATGAAGAAATTGCTTGTCACAAGCAATTTCTTCATTTTCCACAATGTTTTCCAAAGCCGTTATCTTGTGGGGAGTCAAAATGAGTCACTGTGTGGTAATGGGTTTTAATCCTGATCAGACTGCGGGTTTATTAAAGCTGATCTCCATCCATGCTGCCTAAAATGACATAGATCTATCAGCCCTATTCCCAGATTCTGTCTCAATTTATTATGCTCCCCAAAAAAATTTCGGGGGAGCATATAGTCGCCATGCTGTCCGACCGTCTGTCCATCTGTCCTCAGCCATATCTCAGCAACCCTTGGACCAAATTCAATGAAACTTCACATGTGAACTCCCTTGGATAATCACTAGGGACCTCTTTCTCCGTTTCTTAATTTGAGACTGTGTCATGGAAATAGGGGCCTTAGAGTAGAAATTAGTTTTTCTCTAATTTCTCTTTGTCTAATGGGCAGAATTAAATGAAATTTTGTACTCATGTGATAAATAGGATGTTCAAGACCATATTCTATAAATAATGTGTGTACAAAAAAATCTGTCCTGGGAAAAGGGGGCTTAGTGTATGATAGTTTTTATTTTGTGACAAACGCTTATTCGGGGAGCATAATCCGTCTATGACGGCTCTTGTTTATTTGGTAGTGATAGATACATGTACTAGAATTTATTTATACTAGTCTTGCATACATAGCGCTTATTTATTTTGTGTTTTCATTGTCATGTTCATTGATAAAGACACAGATTTTGGAAAATTTTAGTAACAATGTTGCGAAAATTCAACTCTTTCCCAAACAACTGAATGAAACAATGTTCCAAATTCAAAAGTATTGCAGACAAGTAAATATTAAATTACTTTTGAAAATTTCATTCAAATGGGTAGAAAATATTGAAGGTGAGGAAGAAAGTGCATGCTATTAAAATTTTCTTCTTTTGTATGTTTCCTAAGCTGTCTCTACAAGAGTATCAAAACGAGGCATTGTTTGGGAAAGGTATAATATTGCCATCACAGTGGTGTTGATACTTCAAACATTTGTGACCTGTCACGCTGAAAGGGACCTTATCTGAACTCCAAAATCCAAATTTTGACAAACTTGTCAGACCGGGCATAGGTTAACCAGATCTTGTATGCGAAAAATGAACATATAGTAAGATAGAGAAAACTTTTCGGATTTAGGACTGCGCAGACATACTAGGGTCGATATTTTTCACACGGGGATAAGGTCTCTTTAAGGATGACGGGTCACATTTTCCTAGAAATGATATAGATCTACTGGTAGATCTTGTTTATCACGGTGTATAATCACGTGACTCAGAATTTCTGATAATCTTCTATATCTTTTTTAATACTTGACCAATTTGAATTCGATTTGAAGCAGAGAAAGTGGGAAAATGCCAGGAATAAGCTGGACGTGTTGGATTTTTGAAAAATCAACTGATAAAAAAGTTATTGAAGATAGACCAAAATTTTTCAGAAATCAACCACGTCAATCTAGTGCATGATGTCTGTCCACATTCTCTGCTTCAAACCAAATTCAAATCGGTCCAGTATTTACAAAATTATTGAAGATTTTCTGAAAATATTGTATCACATAATTATCCACCTTGTTTATGTTGATAAAAGATTGATCTTTTCTGTGTACTTCCTATGCTACCATGACATAGATTTGAAATATTTTATAGTTATATATTTTATTGTGAATGAATCATTTATTTTTATGCCCCCGTATCGAGAGATCGGGGGCATATTGTTTTACTCATGTCCGTCTGTCTGTCTGTCTGTCCGTCTGTCTGTCTGTCTGTCTGTCCGTCCGTCTGTCCGAAAACTTAACCTGAAAACTTAACCTTTGCCTTTTCTCCAAAACTATTTGACATACAAAGCTCAAATTTGGTATGCAACTTCCTTTCAATGATATATATCTGTTCCAAGCAATTTGACCTTCCTCAAGGTCATCTGTTAACCCTTATTTACCCTTTACTCTACGAAAACTTAACATTTTAGAAAAATGGCCATTTCGGGGGCATTTGTGTTTCACAAACACATCTTGTTAAAAATAACTTCTTTTTACGAACTGGATGCATATTTGTTGAAAAGATGAAAAGAAAATAGAATATTCTACTAACTTTAGGAGTTCCTAAAGGACAATGTTTTCAACTTTGACACATTGGATTTCCATCATTTAGATTTGGCATATTATTATGGGTGAAAACCAAAAATAAATAATGGGAAGGCAAGAAACTAATAACAGATGTAGATTAATAATTAATCTTGAACTAACCACAATTCTTCCTCGGAAAATAGGTGCCACATAGACAAAGTCTATGTAATGTGTACAAAGTAAACTTTTAATGTGTCAAAAGTTATGAGTGACAAAATTTCAGGAAAGGGAAAGTTATAAGTACAAATTTTTAGTTTGACTTTTCGAAGAAAATGAAGGCTTATACTGTCACACGGGCGTTGGTGTCGGCGTTGGCGTCGGTGTTGTAACAAAGGTTAAAGTTTTTTTCAAACATCAATAACTTCCATACTATCAAAGGGATTCAACCCAAACTTGGAATACTTATTCACCATCACACCCTCTACCTTACTACCAGGGCCCATGACCCTGGCTCCACTATATTTGGAGTTATGCCCCCTTTATACTAAGCAACTTAGAAAGTCGAGTGCGCTGTCTTCGGACAGCTCTTGTTACAATATATAAATTGACAAGAGGACCATGATGGTCCTATATATCGCTCACCTGAACCAAAAGGATATGAGCCACAATTTTGTTCAATTCAATTAATATTTATGACTTTAAGACTGAAAACGAACTTATGGTCAATAACGTTGTGAAAATCGAACTCATCCAAGATCTTCTGGTGTCCAACATTGTGTCCATGTTTTGTCTTGATTGATTAATTATTGTAAATTTTAGAGTGTAAACAAGGTCGAAAACAGTCGAAAAAGGCAATTTTGTCAAATTCAAGGGCAAGTAACTTTCGATTTTCTGATCAGATCAGACTGAAAATCCAAATGATCAAAGATCTTATAATCCCCAACATTGTGTCAAAGTTTTGTCTTGATTGATTCATATTTGTACATTCTAGAGTGTAAACGAGGTCAAAAACAGCCGAAAATGGCAATTTTGTCAAATTCAAGGGCACATAACTCTCAACTTTCTGAAAAAGATCAGACTGAAAAACAAATTCATCAAAGATATTAGGGTCCCAAACATTGTGTCTAAGTTTTGTCTTGATTGGTTTATAATTGTAGATTCTAGAGGGTAAACAAGGTCAAAAACAGTCTAAAATGGCAATTTTGTCAAATTCAAGGGCACATAATTCTTGTCTTTCTAATCAGATCACACTGAAAATCGAACTCATCCGAGATCTTATGGTCTAAAACATTATGTCCAAGTTTTGTCTTGATTGATCAATATTTGTAGATGCTAGAGTGTTAACAAATTAAAAAGTAGCTATTTTTTTATGTTCAAGGGCACATAACTCCTGACTTCCTGGTCCGTTCTGACCCAAAATCGAACTCATCCGAGAACTTATAGTCTTAAACATTATGTCCAAATTTTGTCTTGATTGATCAATATTTGTAGACGCTAGAGTGTTAACAAGTTAAAAAGTAGCTATTTTTGACGTTCAAGGGCACATAACTCCTGACTTCCTGGTCTGATCTGACCCAAAATCGAACTCATCCGAGAACTTATGGTCATACATGTTTTGTTCAAGTTTGGTTAAGATTGGTCTATATTTGTGGATTCTAGAGTGTTAACAACAAATTGTGAACAGACGGACGGACGGACGGACGCCGACGGACAAAAAGCGACCACAATAGCTCACCTTGAGCACTTCGTGCTCAGGTGAGCTAATAAAATGGGAGAAATATCTGGTCATGAGAGTTTTCTTCTGTCAATGTAATACTTTGAATAAGTCTAACCCTTAGATTATTTTGCGTTATCTCAGATTTTCTTTATCATGTCTTTATTTATTGTTGTGTTTATACGGGTTTGAACAAAATTTGCCATTTAGTTGCTTAATAGAGTGTAGAGAAATTGCTTAAACCATTGTTATGCTGAGGCATTATCACACATTGACACTTTTTGACATCCCATAAAATAAATGCCTTGGAAAACAAAATCGAAAATGAAGAAATTGCTTGTGACAAGCAATTTCTTCGATTCCCCAAGTGTTTTCTTCCAAATAAGACCATACATGTATCATTTCATTCACACTGCAACATCTTTAATTTTGGAAATGTCTGAAATTTAGCCACCTGAAAATGGGTTAAATAAGCAGGCAATTTTGACAGGTCAAACTGCACATTATGTGATGATTTATCTTGCTTTTTGCTTCCTGTTCAAAGAGGTTGAAATATTCCTGAATCATGATGTCAATTTTGCAAAATATTTTTGCTTGGCTATTCAATGTAAATAGAAAGTTATTCCAGTCACCCAGGTGTCAGCATCTGTATTATTGGTAGTTTGATAATCATTTCCCAAACAATACCCGAGGCGCGTTCTTTAGAGCGAGATTTCTTCTGATTTCTTAAGATGTTTTAGGATAAAGCGCTCTTTAGAGCAAGATTTTTAAGACGCTCAATGGGAGGCGCCATTACCCTATGCTTCATACGGAACCCCTCGGTCAACTCTGTAGAAACAATATAAGAGAATTGACCGAGTTATTTCGAATGATCCTTGGTACCATAGTAATGCTCCATAATTCATACAAATGACGTCATCATGACATCATTTGTATGAAGTATGGAGCATTTGGAACACCTCGGTCAGAACCTATTTCTTAAAAACGCTTTATCTCGAAATCTCAATAATCTTAAAAAATCTCGCTCTAAAGAACATGCCTCTGGTTTTGAAGCCCATAGGGATAGCTTGGGAAAACATTGAGACGAAGAAGGAAATGCTGGTAATTATTGTTTTCTCCATCAGCCTCAATATTTTCTAAGCTATAAATACACATTGTCTTCTTTTGGTATCAAATATTGTCTGCAACTCCAATCAAATTGAACTGGTCCAAAATTTTGTCTTTTGTTGAAGTGTTAAGTTATGCATGCAAGATATTATATCTCCACTTTCAAAGACTGACACAATACAACTCAAGCGCGGATCCAGGTATTTTTCCCAGGGGGGGTCATCAATCTTTAACATTTTTTTTGCCAAATTCCAGGGGGGTCAGGGGGTCCCTCTGGATCGGCGCATGCAGATATATGTCATACCATGAAGGGCTAAATATAACAACGGTGTGTCGTGGTAAACAGGGACGAATGACGCAGTTATTTTGGGACATAACCAGTAATCTTTTTGATAACCCCTTTTTTCGCCAAATTCCAGGGGGGGGGGGGGGGGGGTCATGACCCCCTGACCCCCCCCCTCTGGATCCGCGCATGCAACTCCCTATATATGTAATAAGCATTTAACCAGAATTGTGTCCCCATGTCAACTGAAAGCCTGGTCGTAATATACTATTCCGATTCTACATCACTGCTGTAGCATGTCTAAAACAGGGGACTTATGCCGTATGATTTTAGATGTGATGTGGATGAGATATGGATGCAAAATTGTATGTGATCGGGCCCTAAATGGCAATGCATTACTGTATTTATAACAATTAAGCACTTGTAACAAGCCATTGCACAGTCTTCTGACAGGTAGTGTTTGTATATTTATAAAGGAGTTAGTTTAAACTACTGCATGAGCAGATTCATGGTGGATAATCACGTGATACAACAATTTCAGGAAATCTTAAATAATTTTGTTAATACGGCACCGATTTGAATTTGTTTTGAAACAGAGAAGGTGGACAGACGTCACATAGACATGGTGGATATTTTAAAAATCCTTTGATAAAAAAGTAATTGAAGATCAACCAAAATTTTGGTTGATCTACAATAACTTTTTTATCAGAAGATTTTTAAAAAATGCACCACGTCCAGCTCATTTCTGGCATTTTCCCATCTTCTCTGTTTCAAACTGAATTTAAATTGGTCCAGTATTAATAAAATTATTGAAGATTATCTGAAATTCTTAGTCACTTGATTCTACACATTGAGATTTGCTCTCACTCCTCTATTTATTTTTGTCTGTGATATAAATTTTATTGTTGAATTTTTATTATCTTTTCATATTGTTTAGTTTTTGCATATAAAGATTCTATTAAATAAAGTAACATCTTTTCACAAACTTATTAACTTCAGGTTTTACCTTTTTAGAATTATGACTGGTTTTGACCATCCATTATAGGTTTTTGGAAAACTTTAGGTAGGGAAAAAGAAGGAAATACTGATAATGAGTATTTTCTCCTTTTTTCCTTATTTTTTATGACATTGTAAGGAACAGAAATGTTCCATATTTAGTACCATTGATGGATAGAAATAATTGCACTCATATAAATATTTATTTGACAGAAAAAGAATAATTGAGGAAAAAGTACAGAATTTTTAACCCATTACCAAACAGCAAAATTTTAGGCTGGTCCAAATACAAAAATGTTGCAGACGACAATTTCAAGTGAATGAAATTTAACAATTTTTGGTATTTTTACGTAGAAAACATTGTAGGAAATGAAGAAATTGCTTGTCACAAGCAATTTCTTCATTTTCCATGATGTTTTTCAAAGTCATTATCTAAAAGGGTGTCAAAAGGCGTCATTGTGTGGGAATGGGTTAATTTCATTTCTTCTTCTTAATCCTTGTTGTCAAAAGCTTTCTCTGGTGTCCTTTACCGAACAATGAAATATGGGCTTGTTGAAATTAAAAGGTATTACAGATCACTAATCCAATCTTATTGTTGGAATGAAAACTTTCTTTGATATGGTGGCAAATGAAAATGGAGAAAATTGTGATAATCAACATTTCATCCTTTTCTTCAATATTTCCCAAAGCTCATAGGTGCATCCAAAAGTCCTAATCCATTACCACACAATGACTCTTTTTGACTCCAAACAAAATAATGGCAGAGGAAAACATCATGTAAAATGAAGAAATTGCTTGTGACAAGCAATTTCTTCATTTCTCGCTATGTTTTCCACCTAAAATGACCTAAAAATCAAGAATTCCTTTCACTTGAAATTGTTGTCTGCAGAATCTTTCAATTTGGACCGCCCTAAAATTTTATCGATTGGTAATGGGTTAAGATTGCCTATTTTACTTTTCTGTTCTGTAGTTTTATTTTTACAAAATGTGATAGTGAATAAATTTATGACAGATTTTGTTTTATGTTGTGTTCATTAATTATATCACCAACTTGCAACTTAATTTTCTCAATCAAATTCTAATATGTTGAACAGGTTTTGATTTTGTATAAATTCTTTTCGGGCCAACAAAACTAGATCCATTCAAAAACATTAAATTTAGAATAGTCAAAATGGCAATGCATTGGATGAGAACATAAAATAGAACAGTAAACATGAATCGTTCACTTGCTATAGAAGAATACATGTACCGTAATTATTCTAATAAACACCCGGGCTTTTATTTGAAACATGTTCGATGGAAAAGTAAGGGGTGGGCGTTTATTAGAGGTATTCTAATTTTATTAGTCAAAATTTGCAAATCAAGTGTCAACTCATGGACTCGAATTTCAGTAAGTCAAATGTAGAAAAGTTTTGTAATAAGGACTGCAAAATATGAATTTTCGATAAAAACCCTGCCATACAAACAGTTTGAGTTTATTGGGGTTTTACGCCGTTTTCAACTACCAGGGTCATATCGCGGCGGCTGGAGCACCTACCCATGGATTCCTGTTGTTTCTCAAACCAGTACTACCACAACACCCTTACTGAGCCTCCAGCTGCTCGCCCACTTAGGTTAACGATTTCAAACCCATTGGTGGGTGACAATTTTGTCAGAAAGGGTATTAGCCGCGGCCGGGTATCGAACCGGGGACCTCTCGAATGAGGGTCAGATGCGCTACCAACTGCGCTAAGGCCGTGGCCCCGCCATACAAACAGATTGAGGGCTAGACATCATCTTTTTCATTGATTTTTGAAATAATCTTCCTTCATGACTTACATTATTATACCCCCCAAATTCAATTTGGGGGGTATATAGGAGTCAGCTTGTCCGTTGGTCTGTCTGTCTGTCTGTCGGTCGGTCGGTCTGTAGCTTTTTTGTCCGCTCTATTTCTCCTAAACTGCTGGTCTAATTTTGTTCAAACTTCACATGTGAACTCATTACCAAGTGCAGATGTGCATATGAAATTTTTGTCACGGTTCATTGATTTTTGACGGAGTTACAGCCCTTGAGTGAATTTTCTTGTCCGCTCAATTTCTCAGATACTAATGGACGGATTTCAACAAAACTTTACAGTTATGCTTAGTAGCTCTCAAATATGTGCATATCAAATTTTGGTGATGATTCATTGATTTTTGACTGAGTTATGGCCCTTTGCTGAAAATTGCCATTTAACGCAAAATCAATGTGTGTTGATCGGTTTTTCAATTTTTTGTCCACTCTATTTCTCATAAACTATTGGACCAATTTTGTTCAAACTTCACATGTGAACTCATTACTAAGTTGAGATGTGTATATTAAAAAAATTTTCACGGTTTATTGATTTTTGATGGAGTTACGGCCCTTGAGTGAATTTTCTTGTCCGCTCAATTTCTCGGAAACTAAAAGACGGATTTCAAAAAAACTTTACAGTTATGCTTAGTAGCTCTCAAATATGTGCATATCAAATTTTATTGATGATTCATTGATTTTTGACTGAGTTATGGCCCTTTGCTGAAAATTGCCATTTTACGCAAAATCAATGTGTGTTGATCGGTTTTTCAATTTTTTGTCCACTCTATTTCTCATAAACTATTAGACCAATTTTGTTCAAACATCACATGTGAACTCATTACTAAGTTTAGATGTGCATACTAAATTTTTTTCACGGTTCATTGATTTTTGACGGAGTTACAGCTCTTGAGTGAATTTTCTTGTCCGCTCAATTTCTCAGATACTAATGGACGGATTTCAAAAAAACTTTACAGTTATGCTTAGTAGCTCTCAAATATGTACATATCAAATTTTGGTGATGATTCATTGATTTTTACTGAGTTATGGCCCTTTGCTGAAAATTACCATTTAACGCAAAATCAATGTGTGTTGATCAGTTTCTCAATTTTTTGTCCACTCTATTTCTCATAAACTATTGGACCAATTTTGTTCAAACTTCACATGTGAACTCATTACTAAGTTGAGATGTGCATACTAAAAAAATTTCACGGTCCATTGATTTTTGACGGAGTTACGGCCCTTGAGTGAATTTTCTTGTCCGCTCAATTTCTCGGAAACTAAAGGACGGATTTCAAAACAAGAGGACCATGATGGTCCTATATCGCTCACCTGAACCTAAATGATATGAGCAACACTTTTGTTCAATTCAATTAATATTTATTACTTTAAGACTGAAAAAGAACTTATGGTCAATAAGGTTGTGAAAATCTAACTCATCCGAGATCTAAATTATGGTGCCAAACATTGTACAGGGCTCCAGATAAGAGGGGGTGGTGACTTTTCAAACTGCAATAATGCTGTCAGTGATCATCAAACCCTATATTGTAGGTACTCATTTGTATCGTCTCGTCGAGACGATTCAAATGAGTACCCATAACATAGGATTTGAATTCGAAAAAACAATGTTAGTATGTCTTCACCTCCACTTATCTTTATAGCCCTGATTGTATCCAAGTTTTGTCTTGATTGATAAAAAATTGTAGATTCTAGAGTATAAACAAGGTCGAAAACAGCCGAAAACAACAATTTTGTCAAATTCAAGGGCACAAAACGCTGGACTTTCTGATCAGATCAGACTGAAAATCAAACTCATATGAGATCTTACGGTTCCCAACATTGTGTCCAAGTTTTGTATAGATTGATCAATAATTGTAGATTCTAGAATGTAAACAAGGTCCAAACCTGCCGAAAATGGCAATTTTGTCAAATTCAAGGGCACATAACTCTCAACATTCTCATCAGATCAGACTGAAAATCAAACTCATCCAAGATCTTATAGTCCCCAACATTGTGTTCAAGTTTTGTCTTGATTGATAAATAATTGTAGATTCTAGAGTATAAACAAGGTCAAAAACAGCAATTTTATCAAATTCAAGGGCACATAACTCTTGACTTTCTGATTAGATCAGACTGAAAATCAAACTAATCCCAGATCTTATGGTCCAAAACATTGTGTCCAAGTTTTGTCTTGATTGAATAATAATTGTAGATTCTAGAGTGTAAAAAAGGTTGAAAACAGCCTAAATTGGCAATTTTGTCAAATTCAAGGGCACGTAACTCTTGACTTTCAGATCAGATCAGACTGAAAATCATACTCATCTGAGATCTTATAGTCCCCAACATTGTGTCCAAGTTTTGTCTTGATTGACATTGGCACTTTTGGATGCCCCACAAAATAAAGGCTTTGGAAAACATTGTAACAAGCAATTTCTTCATTACCCACAATGTTTTCTACCAAGAAAGACCAAAAAAATGTTAAATTTTGTTCAATGGAACTTGTCGTCTGCAACACCTATGATTTTGGACTAGGCTAAAATTTTGTTGTTTGGTAATGGTATTCAAGAGTGCAAATCTATTTATATCCTCTATCAAACTAGATAACTCTACTTATACTGAATAAAAGTAGTGTCAGAGTTCCTTCCCTTAGATTAACTCTTTTTTGAATACAGCAAAAAAGTGGCAATTTTGCCCAATTCAAGGGCACATAACTCTCATCTTTCTGGTCAGATCAGACTGAAAATTGACCTCATCCAAGATCTTATGGTCTCGAACATTATGTCCAAGTTTTGTCTTGATTGATCAATAATTGTAGATGCTAGAGTGTAAACAAACTTAAAAACAGCATTTTTTGACATTCAAGGGCAGATAACTCCGCTCTTTCTGGTCCGATCAGGCCCATAATCGAACTTGTCCAAGAACTTATGATCATACTTGTTTTGGCCAAGTTTGATCAAGATTGAGTAACTTTTGTGGATGCTAGAGTGTAAACACCCCAAATGTTGACGGACGGACGGACAGACGGACGGACGGACGGACGCCGGACAAAAAGTGACCACAATAACTCACCTCGAGCACTTCGTGCTCAGGTGAGCTAAAAACTTTACAGTTATGCTTAGTAGCTCTCAAATATATGCATATCGAATTTTGGTGATGATTCATTGATTTCTGACTGAGTTATGGCCCTTTGCTGAAAATTGCCATTTTACGCAAAATCAATGTGTGTTGATCGGTTTTTCAATTTTTTGTCCACTCTATTTCTCATAAACTATTGGACCAATTTTGTTCAAACATCACATGTGAACTCATTACTAAGTTGAGATGTGCATACTAAATTATTTTCACGGTTCATTGATTTTTGACGGAGTTACAGCCCTTGAGTGAATTTTCTTGTCCGCTCAATGTCTCAGATACTAATGGACGGATTTCAAAAAAACTTTACAGTTATGCTTAGTAGCTCTCAAATATGTGCATATCAAATTTTGTTGATGATTCATTGATTTTTGACTGAGTTAGGGCCCTTTGCTGAAAATTGCCATTTAACGCAAAATCAATGAGTGTTGATCGGTTTTTCAATTTTTTGTCCACTCTATTTCTCATAAACTATTGGACCAATTTTGTTCAAACTTCACATGTGAACTCATTACTAAGTTGAGATGTGCATACTAAAAATTCACGGTCCATTGATTTTTGACGGAGTTACGGCCCTTGAGTGAATTTTCTTGTCCGCTCAATTTCTCGGAAACTAAAAGACGGATTTCAAAAAAACTTTACAGTAATGCTGAGTGGCTCTCAAATATGTGCATATCAAATTTTGGTGATGATTCATTGATTTTTGACTAAGTTATGGCCCTTTGCTGAAAATTGCCATTTTACGCAAAATCAGTGTGTTGATCGGTTTTTCAATTTTTTGTCCACTCTATTTCTCATAAACTATTAGACCAATTTTGTTCAAACATCACATGTGAACTCATTACTAAGTTGAGATGTGCATACTAAATTTTTTTCACGGTCCATTGATTTTTGACGGAGTTACGGCCCTTGACTGAATTTTCTTGTCCACTCAATTTCTTGGAAACTAATGGACGGATTTCAAAAAAACTTTACAGTTATGCTTAGTAGCTCTCAAATATGTGCATATCAAATTTTGGTGATGATTCATTGATTTTTGACTGAGTTATGGCCCTTTGCTGAAAATTGCCATTTAACGCAAAATCAATGTGTGTTGATCGGTTTCTCAATTTTTTGTCCACTCTATTTCTCATAAACTATTGGACCAATTTTGTTCAAACATCACATGTGAACTCATTACTAAGTTGAGATGTGCATACTAAATTTTTTTCACGGTCCATAGATTTTTGACGGAGTTACGGCCCTTGAGTGAATTTTCTTGTCCGCTCAATTTCTCGGAAACTAATGGAGGAATTTCAAAAAGACTTTACAGTTCTGCTTAGTAGCTCTCAAATATGTGCATATTAAATTCTTGTGATGATTCATTGATTTTTAGCTCACCTGAGCACGAAGTGCTCAAGGTGAGGTATTGTGATCTATCAACGTCCGGCGTCCGTCTGTCCGTCCGTCCGTCCGTCTGTCTGTCTGTCCGTCTGTCCATCACGGCGTCAACAATTTCTTTAAACGACATCTTCTCCTAAACTACTGGGTCAAAATCAACCAAACTTGGCAGAAATGTTCCTTGGGTGGTCCCTTTTAAAAATTGCTAAAATAATTGAAATCCATGAAAAACTCTGGTTGCCGTGGCATCGGAAAATGTGAAATTTCACAAAAGCTCAACAATTTCTTTAAACGACATCTCCTCCTTAACTTCTGGGTCAAAATCAACCAAACTTGGCAGAAATGTTCCTTGGATAGTCCCTTATAAAAATTGCTAAAAGAATTGGAATCCATGAAAAACTCTGGTTGCTGTGGCATCAGTAAATGGGAAATTTCACAACAGCTCAACAATTTCTTTAAACGACATCTCCTCTTAAACTACTAGGTCAAAATCAACCAAACTTGGCAGAAATGTTCCTTGGGAGGTCCCTTTTAAAAATTGCTAAAAAAAATGAAATCCATGAAAAACTCTGGTTGCCGTGGCATCAGAAAATGGGAAATTTCACAAAAGCTCAACAATTTCTTTAAACGACATCTCCTCCTTAACTACTGGGTCAAAATCAACCAAACTTGGCAGAAATGTTCCTTGGGTGGTCCCTTATAAAATTTGCTAAAAGAATTGGAATCCATGAAAAACTCTGGTTGCCGTGGCATCAGAAAATGGGAAATTTCACAAAAGCTCAACAATTTCTTTAAACGACATCTCCTCCTAAACTACTGGGTCAAAATCAACCAAACTTGGCAGAAATGTTCCTTGGGTGGTCCCTTTTAAAAATAGCTAAAATAATTGAAATCCATGAAAAACTCTGGTTGCCATGGCATCTGAAAATGGGAAATTTCACAAAAGCTCAACAATTTCTTTAAACGACATCTCCTCCTTAACTTCTGGGTTAAAATCAACCAAACTTGGCAGAAATGTTCCTTAGTTGGTCCCTTATAGAAATTCCTAAAAGAATTAAAAACCATGAAAAACTCTGGTTGCCGTGGCATCGGAAAATGGTAAATTTAACAAAAGCTCAACAACTTCTTTAAATGACATCTCCTCCTTAATTTCTGGGTTAAAATCAACCAAACATGGCAGAGATGTTCCTGGGGTGGTCCCTTATAAAAAATGCTAAAAGAATTGAAATCCATGGAAAACTATGGTTGCAGTGGCATCGGACAATGGGAATTTTCACAAAAGCTCAACAACTTAACGACATCTCCTTAACTTCTTGGTCAAAATCAACCAAACTTGGCAGTAATGTTCATTGGGTGGTCCCTTATAAAAATTGCTAAAAGAATTGAAATCTATGAAAAACTCTGGTTGCTGTGGCATCAGAAAATGGGAAATGTCATAAAAGCTGATCAATTTCTGTAAACAACATGTCCTCCTAAACTACATGGCCAAAATCTTCTCTGGGACAACAATGCTTAACATATGCAAAGTTATTTGGCATTATTAAAACATTACTCAGGTGAGCGATTTAGGGCCCTCAGGGTCCTCTTGTTGATTGAGTTATGGCCTTTTGCTGAAAATTGCCATTTTACGCGAAATCAACACGTGTTTATCGGTTTTTCAATTTTTTGTCCACTCTATTTCTCATAAACTTCTGAATTAATTTTGTTCAAACTTCACATGTGAACTCATTACCACATTGAGAGGTGCATATTATATTTTGGTCATGGTCCATTGATTTTTGACGGAGTTACGGTCCTTGAGTGAATTTTCTTGTCCGCTCAATTTCTCGAAAATTAATGGATGGATTAAGAAAAAAACTTTACAGTTATGCTTAGTAGCTCTCAAATATGTGCATATTAAACTTTGGTTATGGTTCATTGATTTTTCACTGAGTGATGGCCCTTTGTTGAAAAATGGCATTTTTCGCAAAGTTAAGTAGTGTTGATTGGTCTGTTGATATTTTGTCCACTCTATTTCTCATAAACTACCAGTCCAATTTCATTCAAACTTCACATGTGATCTTATTACCAAGTGGAAATGTGCATGTAATATTTTGGTCATGGTCCAATGATTTTTTACAGAGTTATGGCACTTGAGTGAATTATCTTGTCCG
This sequence comes from Fragum sueziense, assembly GCA_963680895.1. Taxonomy (NCBI): domain Eukaryota; kingdom Metazoa; phylum Mollusca; class Bivalvia; order Cardiida; family Cardiidae; genus Fragum; species Fragum sueziense. Next base: position 9,851,107 of record OY804599.1, on the reverse strand, counting down.
CTCAATTTCTCGGTAACTAATGGATGGATTTCAAAAAACTTTACAGTTATGCTCAATTGCTCTCAAATATGTGCATATTAAATTTTGGTTATGGGTCATTGATTTTTGACTGAGTAATGGCCATTTGCTGAAAATTGTCATTTTTCGCAACTTCAGCGTGTGTTCATAAGTTTGTCTGTTTTTTGTCCACTCTTTATCTCATAAACTACCAAATCAATTTTATTCAAACTTCACATGTTAACGCATTACCAAGTGGAAATGTGCATTTTATATTTTTGGTCACGGTCCATTGAATTTTCATAGGGTTATGGCCCTTGAGTGAACTTTCTTGTTTAAATTGTTAAACTCATTTTATGAAATATTTAAGATACAATGTTCATATACTTCAAAACTTTTCTCATTCAAAATATCAGTTTTCAGTTTATATGAAATGTCAAAATGCACAAACACAGCGCTTTTGGGGGGTATGATCACTTTCAGTGATATTCTAGTTCCAATCTGTAATTGGGGGGTGGGCGTTTATTAGAATCACCCTTTTTTGCTAAAATTGTGCTTGAAATAAGCAGATTTTCAGCCAAGATTTTGGGGTGGGTGTTTATTAGAATATGGGCGTTTATTAGAGTAATTACAGTATATTGAGCAAAAAGAAGAGAAATCAAAATCGTCGCTTTGCAACACAATCTCTAACTGCAGCTTGATTAGTCAGGAGGACTTTGTTGAAAAGCAGCGAAATGCTGGTTCTCCGCATTTTCTCCTTTTCACTAGAATATGCAGATCTATATTGTGACCATCATACGTCATAACAATTGTTTTGAGAAAGGTTTTACAGGAGAAGTTGTAATGCAAAGCTGATAAATTTGGGTATAAGTTTTGCCTCTAAACCTCAGAAATATTCTTTTCACAAGTACACAATTATCCAGTAGAAGTCACCAGCTGCTCAAGCACACTGTAGCCAAAGCGAAGGACGTCTTTTGCTACAACAAGGTACAGATATTTTGCATTTAAATGTGAGTTCAAAGATCTGATTGGATAGTTTTTCTAATAACAATGAATTTGTTCTAAAAATAGACCAGGTTTACCGATATGTATTAACAAACCGTCTGTGTTGTTATAACATCTCGTAACTAGGGCTTTATTGAAGCCATAGTTACGATATTTTATAACAACACCGACAGAATACTATGATCGCAAAAAAAAATCCCACACTTTGGCCGAGTTCACCACCAGTGAAGCAAGATGGACCATCCATCAGAAACAAACAAATGTGCCAGAATCTGGGAAAAGGGTCCTTAAGGATTTTGAGATCAACATGGTTCAAAATAAGCCTGCATATACATGCAGTCTGATCAGGACCCACATTCTTTTCCTATAGCTTCTTCATGACTTGTAGCGACTGCATGACAACATTGTTGATCATGATTAGACTGAATTAGGGCACAGACTGATTTGGAAACATGGAAACCTCAAATGCTTTAAGGGACCTTTCCCAAATACTAAAGGGCTGCCATAGAGCAGTTGACAGTGCATCTGCCTCTCACTCGAGAGGTCCCAGGTTTGATCCTGGGCTGCGGCAAATATCCTTTCTGAAATAAATGTCACACACCAATGGATTGATATCGTGAACGTGCAGCTGGAGGCTTGGTTAGGGTGTTGTGGTAGTACTGGTATGAGAAACAACTGGAATCCATGGTTGAGTGCTTAAGTCGCCGCGATATGACCATAGCAGTTGAAAATGGCGTAAAACCCGAATAAACCAAATACTTTCCTTTTGTTTCAATATTTTCTACACGATGTTTTACATTATTGCCTAAAATGTGTGTTTTCAGTCTGTTATTGGCATTGTATAACCAGCAGAAAGCGGGCCGATATCCAGAGAAATTGTGTATTAATCGGCAGATTCACGTGGGATATCGGACCAGTTTTGCACTCAAATATCCTCGATCGGGGATTTGTTGTGAGTGCTTCAGAAAATTGAAAATAAAGCCGAAATTTTGTCATTTCCCTTTTCCGCGATGTAAATTCTTGTAAGACCCCATTTCCAGTTTACATCCCAATAAATAAACTAGGTCTCCCAGTGTAACTAACCATATCTGATGACGTAATAATTATAGTGACGTAGGTTTAATTCTTGGAATCAAAAAGTAAACAAACGGGCAGCTGACAGATTTTAAACTAAAAGTGTATTTCGTGGACATGGAAGGATAGAAATTAGAATTGAGTGGTTGTGGTCTAGGTCAAATGTGGGCTATCTAAATTAGCATTCATTTTGTCTTCTACAGCAGCTTTCAAATAGGAACAGTCTAAAACCCTGCCGTTCGGAAAAAAGGTTTAGGTGTGCAGACAGACAGCATGCTAGATTTACCCTTTCCTGAACGATAAAATTTTAAGGCGGTCCAATTTGAAAGCTGCTGCAGACGACAAAGTAAATAATCACAAGGCCAAAATGTCTATGTTATAGCCAAGAAAATATTGAGGCCGAAGGAGAAAATGCTGGTTATCAACAGTTTCTTCTTTTGTCTCAATGTTTTCCCAAGCCATTTCTATTAAGGACGTCAAAACCAGGGCCCCGTTTTACTAACGAACGTACGATCATTTTTTGCGTAATTACTTGTAACAACAAACCTGATTGGCCATATCTGATTTTTCGTGCAATCAGATGCCTTGTAACACAGTTTACACAAAAATATGATCGTAAGTTCGTTAGTAAAACGGGGTCCAGGGGCCCGTATTAGATCTACTAACGATCGTACGTTTGATTTTTGCATAATTACTTGTAACAACAAACCTAATTGGCCTAATCCGATTTTTCGTGCAATCAGATGCCTTGTTACACAGTTTACACAAAAATATGATCGCAAGTACGTTTGTAAAACGGGGTGCAGGTCTTGTTTGGAAAAGGGTTAATGGACTGTAGAGGTCAAACCATCCATCCCTGTGTTAACTCATTTCCAGACAGGATTTTTTTTATAGACTAATCCAAAGTCAAATATGTTGCAGATGACGATTTCAAATGGAATTTAACATATTTTGGTAATTTGGGTAGAACACATTGTGGGAAATGAAGAAATTGCTTGTCGCAAGCAATTTCTTCATTTTCCACTATGTTTTCCAAACCCTCTTGCGTCAAAAGGCATCACTGTGTGGGAATGGGTTAAGATCAGAGCTTTGATAGCTAAGTAACTTCAGTCTCAATCCAGGGGGTCAGGGTTAGAACCCTGGCTATTTAAATGTCCTTCTGACCTTTAGAGGACCAATGGGTGCCAATCTTCTAAGTGAGAGCAGCTGTTGGCTCTGATTGAATATTGTGGTAGTACTGTATTAATGGCAATGGATTTTGTGCTAAAAATAGACTTGGTTAACCGTTATGTTTGATAAACCGTCGGTGTTGTTATAAAATCACGCAACTACGGCTTGAATCAAGCTGTAGTTGCGAGATTTTATAACAACACCTACGAAATACTATTTTTTGTCCGAAATTACGTCATGGCTAGCTGGATAAAATCGATCCCTATTTGATAGCAGGTGCAGACAACAAAATAAATGCTAATATCAAAAGATAGATTTTGTGTAAGCTAGAAATCTATCACTAAAGGTGATAAAAGTATCCCACTACATTTGTCTGTACAAGCATTTTTGTCAACAAAGGGCAATAACTCTGAAAATATGATACTTAGGCAGAGTAACGCTTCTTCTTCACTGCACCTCTCCATAATGGGATCTATCCAGCTATGAGGTTTTATGTTTCTATCTTTTACCGACAGACAGGCTGATTCCAGTATACTCCCGAAAACATTCGTTTTGCTGGGGTATAAATATAGAAAAGACAATATTAAGGCAAACGGAGACAATCGCTGGAAATCAGCATTTTCTTTTGTTTCAATATTAACCCATTACGACACATTGACTCCTTTTGACTCCCCACAAGATAACGGATTTGGAAAACATTGTGGAAAATGAAGAAATTGCTTGTCACAAGCAATTTCTTCATTTCCCACAATGTTTTCTATGCAAAAAGACGTAAAAATGCAACATTTCATTCACTCGAAATTGTCGTCTGCATCATCTTTGAATTTGGACAAGTCGAAATTTTGCCGTTTGGTAACAGGTTAATCCAAGAGTTTTCGATAAGGCACATTAAGGAACCAGGTCTGCAAAAGGGCTTAATAAGAATTTACAAAATCAGCATACCATTTAATAATCTTTAATCATGTATATGAAATGTATATGAATATGAATGATCATGCAGACTAACAATAAACATGATATATTGGCAAACAAAAATAGACTGCTCATGAAGATATAAAATGCTTTAAGAGACAAGCAATTTGTTCATTTTCCACAATGTTTTTCCAATGAGGGACGTCTAAAAATGTTGCTGTGTGTGAACAGGTTAACCCTTTCCCAAACGACAAAATTTAAGGGTGATCCACTTCAAAAACTGTAAAAAATGACAAAATGGATGTTATTAAAAATAGGATTTGTGCAAAATATGGCACAGAAAATATTGAGATAAAAGGAGAAATTGCTGGTTATCAGCAGTTTCTTCTTTTGTTTCAATGTTTTCTCAAGCCTTTTCAATTAGGGACGTGAAAACCAGGTATTGTGTGTGAACAGGTTAAAAGCTGTCTGATCTTGATCTATGCTGGTCTCGGACAGTTCCCACATGTACAGGTAATATTTGGGAACAGCATGGATCTTAATCCATTCCCAAACAGTACATTTTTAGGGCAGTCCAATTTGAAAGCTGCAGCAGGCGACAAAGTAAATTATCACAAAAGACCAAAATGTCAATGTTATAGCCAAGAAAATATTGAGGCAAAAGGAGAAACTGCTGGTCATCAGCAGTTTCTTATTTTGTCTCAATGTTTTCCCTGCAGTTTCTGTTAGGGACGTCTAAACCAGGTCTTGCGTGGGAATGGGTTAATCCATTACCACACAGTGACTCTTTTGGACTCCCTACAATTTAATGGCTTTTGAAAGCGTTGTGGAAAATTAAGAAATTGCTTGTGACAAGCAATTTCTTAATTTTTCACAATGTTTTCTACCCAAAATGATCAATCTTTTTAAAATTCCATTCACTTGAAATTGTCGTCTGCAACATCTTTGAATTTGGAGCAGTCTAAAATTGTGTCGTTTGGTAATGGGTTATGTGATCTCACTGCACATGTGTGCTGGTCTAGATCTATTTTTGTCTAAAATACCAACAGGGCCCTTTTCAAGATCCAAACTCTTTTAAACCCTTTCCCAAACGTCAAATTTTTTGACTGGTCCAATTTGAAAGCTTCTGCAGACGACAAAATAAATGTTGATATATAAAGTATTTGTGTAAAATAATGTGCAGAAAATATTGAGACAAAAGGAGAAACTGCTGGTTACCAGCAGTTTCTTCTTTTGTCTCAATGTTTTCCTAAACCTTTTCTATTAGGGACGTCAAAACCAGGTCTTGTTTGGGAAAGGGTTAACCTATTCCCACATAGTGACGCTTTTTGACTCCACAAAAGATAAAGGCTATGGAAAACTATGTGGAAAGACAATCAGTTTCTTCTTGTCCCACAATTTTGCTCCATCCAGACAGACGAAAAAAATCAAATTTCATTCACTTGAAATCTTCGTCTGTAAATCTTTGAATTTGGAACCATCTAAAATATTCAAGTGTGGTAATGGGTTGAAACATGCACTTACTTTGTAAGTTGATTGTGTTGATTCAAAGCCAGACGGCACAATTTTAGACTTGTCCAAATTCAAAGATGTTGCAGAGAACAATTTCAAGTGAATAAAATTAAAACATTTTTGGCCTTTGCGGGTAGAAAACATTGTGGAAAGTGAAGAAATTGCTTTTCAAAAGCAATTTCTTCATTTTCCACCATGTGTTCAATAGTCTTTATCTAGTGGGGCGTCAAAAGGTGTCTATGTTTGGGAATGGGTAAAAAAGTCCCCATGTTAGTTCTTACAATAATATGCAGTAGTGTCATACAATTTAAAATTGGAATTAACAATTCAAAATAATCCATCTTTTAGATTAAGAATTTTAAACATAGTATTCAATATCTATGGCACTATTGGTGAATTATCATAATTAAAGGCCACTAATAGTTGGTAAAAATGACTGTCCAAAAGTTGTAAACAAAATATAGCTGCAAATGTACTGACAAAGACACAAAAAGGTAAAGGTTCAAGTGAAACATTCGACCATTTCTATTTTGCAAAAGAAACTGAACACTTTCACCATTTGTTTAACAAAAAGTGTTAGAGTAAATGTGTAATGATAATAATTTAAGTTCTCTAACTAAAACAATTGACATATACACATATTATCCCTCTCCCAAGCAAGACCTGGTTTTACATCCCTAATAGAAAAGGCTAAGGAAAACATTGAGGTGAAAGAAGAAAAGCTGATTACCTGCATTTTCTCCTTTTGCTTCAATATTTTCTGAATCTGTATCATTTTTTTCTATCTAGACTACCCAAAAAAATTGTTGTTTGGAAAAGTGTTGACATAACTATTCAAAAATATTTCACAATTAAACTATCACCATAACAGATAAACATTGTTACATGTATATCAATTTAATCAATGTTTTATACATTAACCCTTTCCCAAACAACAAAATTTTAGGGTGATCCCATTTAAAAACTGCCACAAATGACAAAATTGATGTTATCAAATATAGGATTTGTGTAAAATATGGCAGAGAAAATATTGAGACAAAAGGAGAAAGTGCTGATTATCAGCACTTTCTTCTTTTGCCTCAATGTTTTACCAAGCCTTTTTGATTAGGGATGTCAAAAGCAAGTCTTGTTTGGGAAAGGGTTAAAAGATAAGATGGGGTTAGATCTGGAAGTGTTGCAGACAATCATAATGAGTCTCCATACTAATATCACTACTATAAATAAAGATTAACACTCGCAAGAAAGCAAAATTTTAGACTGGTTCAAATACAAAGATATTGCAGACGATATTTTCAAAAGAATGAAATTTTATTTATTATTTTTCCTTTCAGATAGAAAACATTGTAAAAATGAAGAAATTGCAAGTCACAAGCAATTTCTTTATTTTACACAAATTGAATGTTTTCCAAAGCCTTTTTTTGAGGGGCGTCAAAAAGTGTCTGTGTGTGAGAATGGGTTAAACAGTTGAACACTTTTTTTTCAAAAAGTTCAGACACCTTATTAACAATATTATTGCATGATCGTCATTTGGACAGCAATTTTCCCTTCTTATCTGTACTTTTTTAGTGAAAGAAAAAAGATTACAAAAAGTAAACTGGACGGATTAAATACAATAACACAAATATTGTTCACAAAAACACATTACATTTAAGGTGGGATCTGGAAAAAGGATCTGTATAACATTCAAGATAAGCAGAGATCCAGATCAGCCAGTCTGATCAGGACCTACAGTGGTCACTTTTAGCTTCTTTGTGAGCTGAAGCAACAAAAGGGTTAACCCTTTCCCAAACAGCAAAATTTTAGGGTGATCCAGTTCAAAAACTGTTACAAATGACAAAATGGATGTTATTTCAGTAAAGATAGGATTTGTGTAAAATATGGCAGAGAAAATATTGAGACAAAAGGAGAAACTGCTGGTTAACAGTAGTTTCTTCTTTTGTTTCAATGTTTTCCCAAGCCTTTTCTGTTAAGGACGTCAAAACCAGGTCTTGTTTGGGAAAGGGTTAATTAACTCATCTGCCATCACTTTACCCTTTCCCAAACAAGACATAGTTTTGACGCACCTTATGAATTGGCTTGGGAAAACATTGAGGCAAGAGAAGAAAATGCTGATGATCAGTATTTTCTCCTTTTGCCTCAATGTTTTCTTGGCTATATTATTCACTAATTTTACCATTAGTAACATACGTTTTGTTGTCTGCATCAGCTTCCAAACTAGCCCGCCCTAGAATTTGGTCATCTGGAAATGGGTTAAAGCAAAGATTAGCATGAATATATGGTAGTCTAAAATGCTATATAGACCTTTTCTGAAGAACCCTGCATATTTAAAGAGACCTACAATTCAAAACCTACAATTGTTTATAGTTACCAAAGCAAAAAGCACCTTGAAAATGTTTAAGTTGTTCTTCTTAAAGACTGACCGAAATCATTGTATATAGCAGAAATGCACCTACTTAACACCCAAGGCAATGTATTTCCAGCAGCAAATCTTGGTGCATAACGATGTAAAAGAGTACATGCATGACAACAATTATCACAAGAGGTTATCAAAAACTGTGGTAGGTGCATTATATGCACTTCCAAAAGTGTTTCGCTTACTGTTCTGATGACCTGATGTGACAAGAGACGAATGACCTAGCCACTTTCTGGTAACCCCCTCGAAAACGGCAAAATTTTACTTGGGTCGAATTCAAAAGCACATGAAAACATCAAATGGATGTTGATAAATCTTAGATTTGTGTAAAATACAGTATAATAAACATTGAGGCAAAAGGAAAAATTGCTGATCATCAGCAATTTCTTCTTTTGCCTAAATGTTTCGAAAAGCTGTTTGAATTAGGGACGTCAAAACCAATTCATGTGTCGGAGAGAGTAAAAATTAAAATCAGTTCAATATCTAAGATGGGAACTAAACCAGTTAACCCTTCCAAAAGCTACAAAATTTTTAGCATGCTCAACAACTGTGTTTTGAGAATTTAACCTTTTTAAAAATGACAAAAATTTAGGTTGGTCGAAAATAAAAGCTTTTGCAGTCAATGAATATTTATCAAAAAAAGAAAAATTGTACAAAATATCACTAAATATATTGATGCAACAGGAGAAAATGCTGATTATCATGCCTTTTGTATCATGGTCTTGTTTAGGCAAAGGTTAAATGCAAAATGACATCCCCATATCAAACTTAACTTCTCGGCAGACATTTCGACATTTCTTTGCACCCAGCTTTTAATGTGTGTAGGACTAGCTATCCATTTATTGTGACTCTACATTAATTTAAAGTTTTCATCTTTTTCCCGCACTTTTTACAGGTGTAACATTTGTTGGTCTGTCTGTCTCAAGTTCTGTTTCCGACTCTTCATAACTCTCATCATCATCATCATCATCATCGTCATCATCATCGTCGTCATCATCATCATCATCTTCGAGTGTGTTTTGCTGAAATACACCAAAACTTATCCATAAAGAAATTGTTATAATTGTGAATCACAGTACCTGTTTACATGTACCTTGTACAGCTTTCCAGAGGCGCGTTCTTTAGAACGAGATTTCTTGAGATACCTTGAGATTTCTTAACCCTTTCCCAAACGACAAAATTTTAGGGTGATCCAATTTGAAAGCTGCTGCAGACGTCACAATTGATGCTAATTAAAACATTATTTGTGTAAAATATGGCACAGAAAATATTGAGACAAAAGGAGAAACTGCTGGTTATCAGCAGTTTCTTCTTTTGTTTCAATGTTTTCCCTAGCCTATTCTATTATGGACGTCAATACCAGGCCTTGTTTGGGAAAGGGTTAAGATATTTTGGGATAATGCGTTCTTCAGACCAAGATTTTTAAGACACTCAATGGGAGGCACCATTACCCTATACTTCGTGCGGAACCCTTTGGTTAACTCTGTAGAAACACTATAAGAGAGAATTTACCAAGTTGTTCCCAATGCTCCATGGTAATGCTCCATACTTAATACAAATGACGTCCTCATGACATCATATGTATGAAGTATGGAGCATTTGGAACACCTCAATCAGAATCTAGTTCTTAAAAACGCTTTATAAAAAACATCTTAAAACATCTCGCTTCAAAGAACGCACCTCAGATTTGTCAAAATTTAATAACTCCCTTTCATAAAGTGTAAAATACTAAGGATCAGAAAGGAAAATGAACATTTACAATTAAATCATACTTAATCTTCAAAAATATCTATTTAGCTACTTTTGTTAAGGAATACGACCCATCATTAGCTCTAAATGATTCGTGTAATGTCGGCTGTTTCCGCAACAACGGAAATAATCGAGCATGTTCGGATTTACGGAGATTTTTTAAAACATTTTTTGTAAAGAAACTTCTACATTAGATTTGAATTTGTACGAACAGTTTCTACAACGAATCCCAGTGGATGAATTTATAAAAACGTCAAATGAAACAACAAAACACGAAAAAATCAAAATATTTTGGCATTTAGAATGACCTCCCTTTGCAACAACAACAACTACAGCGCACCCAGTGATCTCCCCTGAATCAGAAATACGTACCTCTGACGTAATATGTCACTGTTTGGAGGTTGATTCGCACCATAAATATTTCGTTCCATAACTGGTCACTTTGTTTACCGTAATTTGGGCTTTTTCTTTGGAAAAAGGTAAACTTGACATTTGCCATTTCTTTCTGTTTAACCCTTTTCCAAACAACTAGACACAAGATAAGACCAACTGATGCTTTCTCTACGCTAGGTTTGCGTGAAAAAAGAAACCAATGAGAGAAAAGAAGCAAATACTGATATAAGCAGTTGTATTCATTTTCTCTGTAGAATTTCTATTTGGTTATATATTTTTGTGTTTAGAACTGTCTTGTCTTTTCCATCTCTTTAGCTACTAATAAGGCAGCAAACATGATTCAAGCATGACATCAGAAAACTGATATTCAAAAGTTGCTTGTTCACCTAACCCTTTCCCAAACAAGACTTAGTTTTGGCAGAGACCTATCTTTCTACAACATTCCTGGCTTTATTTTTTTTTCAATGTGTTTCTTGTGATGATAATAGAGTCCTCAACTCACACTCAGACACACAAATTTCTGGGGCATTTTAACAATTTTCGACATAGACATGTTTGGTTAACGATTTACATGCAGATATTATGTAGGCCTACTTGTAACATTTTTATTTCTACCATTGTTAAAGTATTGAAACTTTGCACACATGCTTGTGGTCAGACATGTATATATTCCTTATTAAGGATAAAGACTGGGTAAAGATTCATTACCCTTTCAAATTTCTATTTGGGTAGACTTTTTATTCTTTTCATCCTATAAAAATTCACAATCCAACACGTTTTCGTTGAGCTATCCTGTCCACTGACAACTCTTGTTTTATAAACATTTTTGTTTATATATATTATGTTTTTTTTAATAGTTACATTTACTTTTATATAGATATTCCAATACAAACAATAAAAACCTGTAAAATTCGTATGGAACAATTTATTTAAGTATAATGAACAAAGAGTGCCATTTTCCTTAAGAAATTGAGCGGTGGTAAAAAAGGGGGTGTATTAGTCAAAGTGATTTTTTTAAATTTGTGCACGGCGAAACTGTTTAATTTTTACTTTATTTGAAAGAATATACACATAGGAAAATTATGATCTTCCTTTTGTGCCATGCATTTTGATATATCATTGGAATTAATGTTATTTAAAATTGACTATTGTTTCAGATTCGTCCGAAAAGCCTGTCGAAAGTATGGCAGCCATGTATTACAAAAGCAAAAACAATATTTTGTTGCTGGTTATTATTTATTTACTTGTTAGTACATTGTTGGGGATAATATAAGCTATTGATTAGATGCAAACACTTGTGTTTATTGCTTTTAATCATGCAGTTTTTGTGTTTAAAAGCTCACTTGGGGTGTTTGGCATTTCATGATTTTGTATGACCCTGATACAAGATATAAAATTATCAAAATTTCACTAACGAAACGATCAAAGTTGATAAAAGTTGGCAATTAGATGCGGGATACCATGCTGATTTTAAATATATATAGTTACTTATGTATATTTACAATTCTATTGATGGGTCGTATACCTTAAGGTTATCAGGAGTCCTTTAATTTAACCATTCCCAAACCAGCATTTACTCCTTTTGTCTCATTATATTTTGTACATTATTGTACATAAATCATAAATTTATAAATCAACAACCAATTTGTTGTCTGTAACAGTTTCTACCAGTAATAGATTGGTGATAAGTGGCCCTTGTCTTAGATGTGTGGGAACAAAAAAGTACATCTTAACCCATTACCACACAGTGACATCTTTTGACCACATGTACCTCATATGAAAAGGCTTGGAAAACATTGAGGAAAATGAAGAAATTGCTTGTGACAAGCAATTTCTTCATTTTCCACAATGTTTTCTAAACCAAAATGGAAAGATTCTTAAAATTTCATCAACTTCAAATTGTTGTCTGCAACACCTTTCAAATTGGAACAGTCCAAAATTTTGCGTCTGGTAATCTGGTAATGGGTTAAATATTTTAATGAAACTGGCCCTTGGATTTTGTGAGTTGATTAATAGTTACCATACTAAACAAGAGGCCCAGAGGGCCTTAACGGTCACCTGAATCAAATGAGCAGAAACAGTGAAGGAAAATGTTAAAAGTTAACTAATAGCGCAACCCCCCAGCACCACCATTTCTTGACAGTCTTTTTTCTCTTGTATAAACTTTTTTAAAGACTCAAATACCAAATGTGAATTCAATCCAACAATAGAACATTTCTTAATATGTACCCTATTTACCCCCTTTTGGCCCCTTTTGGGGCCCCAAAGGGAGATAACTCCGTGATTTGTAAAAATCTGAAGCGGCTTCCCAATGGGATGCTTCCTGCCAAGTTTGGTAGAAATCTGTCCAATGGTTCTCAAAAAGAAGTAGAAAATGTTCAAAGTTAAGTAATAATGCGAACCCCTCCCATCCCCCATCCCCAGCATGACCACTTATTGACAGATTTTTTTCTCTTGTACAAACTTTGTTGTCCTTGCCCTAAAGACTTTAACTTCCAAATGTGTACCCAATGCAACAGCCAATTCATGAGTAGAAGATTTTTAAGATGTACCCTATTTACCCCCTTTTTGGCCCTTTATGGGACCCAAAGGGAGATATTATAACTCCATGATTCGTACAAATCTGAAGCGGCTTCCCATGGGGATGCTCCCTACCAAGTTTAGTTGTAATCCGTCCAATAGTTCTTAATAAGAAGTCAAAAATATTAAGTTAACTAATAACGCGACCCCCCTCCCATCCCCCCATCCCCAGCACGGCCATTTCTAAACGGATTTTTTTCTCTTGTACAAACTTTGTTGTCCTTGCCCTAAGGACTCTAAATACTAAATGTGAATCCAATCCAACAGCCGGTTCATGAGAAGAAGATATTTCAAGATGTACCCTATTTAACCCCTTTTAGGCCCCTTATGGGGCCCCAAAGGGAGATAACTCCATGATTCGTACAAATCTGAAGTGGCTTCCCATGGGGATGCTCCCTGCCAAGTTTGGTTGTAATCCGTCCAGTGGTTCTCAGGAAGAAGTCGAAAATGTTAAGTTAACTAATAACGCGATCCCCCCTCCCATCCCCCCTCCCCAGCACGGCCATTTCTGGACCGATTTTTTTCTCTTGTACAAACTTTGTTGTCCTTGCCCTAAAGACTCTAAATACCAAATGTGAATCCAATCCAACAGCCGGTTCATGAGAAGTAGATTTTTTAAGATGTACCCTATTTAACCCCTTTTAGGCCCCTTATGGGGCCCCAAAGGGAGATAACTCCATGATTCGTACAAATCTGAAGCGGCTTCCCATGGGGATGCTCCCTGCCAAGTTTGGTTGTAATCCGTCCAATGGTTCTCAAGAAGAAGTCGAAAATGTTAAAAGTTAACGCACGACGCACGACGCACGACGACGGACGAAACACGGTCGCAATAGGTCACCATGACCTTCGGTCAGGTGACCTAAAAAACTCAAAATTGCTTTAAAGAAACAAAATGTAACTATAGTTGTGCTTGTTAAAAGCTTTCAACTTTTAATGCAAAATAGATAATAATGTGAGAAAATCAATGTGAGAAAATCAACAACAAGAGGACCAAGATGGTCCTATATCGCTCACCTGAGAGAGCCTTGAGACATACTTTTAGCAAACCTTTTAATTCTCCGAGGATTTTGAAAAGGAGTCATATGACAATGGTACACACCAAATTTCAAAGCAAAATTTGGGAAAAGATTGTCAAAGATTTTTCACTATATCTGTATTTAAAATCAGAAAACCCACAACATATTGCTGAATTTCCATTTCACATAGACAAATCGAAGCATTTGGAAAGAGGTCATTGGGCTATAATATTTAGAAACCATAGAACTTAAGGTTTGGAAATTCTAAGACAATTCTAAACCTGTTCCCGCTTTTTCAAATCTAGAATACCTCATGGTAGAGCTTATTTTCAAAGCATAATGATAACTTGAACTTTTCTGTTTAACAAAACAATACGATACACAACTTCTATGCACTTTTTTTCTGTACAAAATGCAAGAGCCTACAGCATAGGAATAATTTTAATAGTTATTAAACTAGGCAAAAAGTTATCTTCAGGCCTTGATCACGTGATTCGATATGGAGTAGACGCGTTTTTTGAATTTCGCTCACGGAATTTATATTTTACCAAATTTTACTGATATTTGGAAACTTATTTTGCTTATAATTGACAGTGATGTTAGTGAAATATAGGATAATTGGAACATTGGATTGGTAATGGGAAAAGCTAACAGGGAAAAGAAGGAGAAAAAGAAAAGGAAAAAATCCAGTGAAAGCGATAACGGTGATGGACAAAACCCTTCCCAAACAAAAGCTTTGAAAACAAGAGGGTCGTCTGCTAATGAAGAAATTGACGTAAGTGACGTTTTAAAACAAGCCAACTCAGTCCTTTTTGATAAAGACATTGTATTCCATGATCCAGTAGTTAGTACGTCTGTCTGTCCGTCCGTTGGTCCGTTCGGGGTAAATACAAACATGTCGTCTGCTGAAAGTCACAGTGAAAAGAGTACCGACGGAGATAAGGGTCACACAAAAGCCTCAAATGATGACATTATTAAGTATCTGCAGAAAATAGACAATAAAATTACACAAATGGACCAGAGATGTGCTAATATTGAGACTAGATTAACATCCCTCGAAGAGTTAAAACCGAAAGTAGAAAATATTGACAAAGAGTTGAAGAATTTGTGGTCTGCTATACAGGAAAAAGATAAAGTCTATAGTGAGAAGCTGAATTTTGTACAAGATAAAATTGAAAGTACCGATTTTTCTGTGGGACTGCTGAATGACAAGGTTGTAACTCTAGAGACTGAAAACGAGAAATTAAAAGAGAACATTGTTTATTTACAGTCTCAGTCTATGAGGAATAATTTGGTTTTCACTGGAATTGATGAAAATGAATCGGAATCGAATGAAGAGTCAGAATCAAAGATAAGGGTGTTCCTTCATGAGAAAATGAAAATAGCCAAAGATCTTGCAGATAAAATGTTATTTGATCGAGTCCACAGAATGGGACAATCGTCAAATGGGCCTCGTGCGATAGTTGCTAGATTCCATGAATTCAAGGATAAAGATTTTGTGAAAAGGCATGGGAAGAATTTGAAAGGTTTGTCGTATTCAGTGTTCGAGCAATTTCCGAAAGAAGTGTCCGCGAAGAGAAAGGGTTTACTTCCAAAATTGAAGGAGGCCCGTCAGCAAAATAAGAAGGCATGGCTATCCTACGATACTCTGTATATTGATGGAAAACCTGTTAAAGAGTAGGGTTACGCTGAGAGTGAACTATCTATTCTATCTTGGAATGTTAATGGTCTTTCGGAGGCTAAGAGAGGAAATGATGACTTTGTAAAAATTTTGAAACAACATGACATTGTTTTTCTATATGAAACTTGGACTTCGAGCCAGAGTAATGTGGAACTTAGTAATTATGTTTCGCACAATTTCTATAGAAAATTCCAGCACCGCAGAGCAAGGCGCTGTAGTGGGGGTATATGTTTGTACTATAAAGAAGATTTACAAGAAGGAATATCTATCATCAAAAATAACCTGAATACAATTATTTGGGTTAAACTTGATGCTAAATATTTCCATTTCGAGAGAGATGTATTTCTCTGTGGTTCTTATATTTGGTGCCGTGAATCTCCATTGTATAACACTTTCAATGTAGATTTGTTTGAAATGCTAGAAAATGATATTCAATTATTCAAAAGTAATGGGGATATATATTTATGTGGAGACTTTAATAGTAGAGTCGGTCAAAAAAGGGACTTTATTGTGTTTGACATTTCCGATCCCGATGGAAATAGTGATTATCAGGAATCCGATGTGAACTTTGGCCGGGCCTCACAGGACATGAAATGTAACGAATTTGGTATAAAGTTGTTGGACTTGTGTAAAGCGCATGATTTGAGATTAATTAACGGTCGTTTGAGCGATGATCAAAATATCGGCAACTTTACCTATGTAACATCTAACGGTGCGTCCGTGATTGATTATGTTTTAACTGAAGAATGCAATTTTTCAAACATTGCTCATTTTGCAGTGTCGCCAATTTCCGAATTTAGTGACCATTGTTCGTTGCATTTTACTTTGTCATGCAAATTCTTTTCTGTTCAATCAGAAAATTTTGATTTTGTAACAACAAAATGGAAAAATGATTTTAAAGAGCTATTCAGATCTGGATTAATAGCCAATTTACCGCGTTTTAATAATTTGGTAGAATCAATTAATGTGTCATGTGATAAGTCTATAAATAATACTATTGAAAAATTTACGGAAATTTTGCGAGAAGTTGCTGACCCTCTTTTTACCAAATCTTATACCATTAGTGGGGAAAACACGTCAAATGATAATGAATTTCGAAATGCAGATTGGTTTGATCGAGAATGTCAGACAGCCAAAAAGAAGTATTTACAGTCTGTAGAAGTTTTTCGAAAAAATTCTTCATTTGAAAATAGACAAAATTTGTGTAATAACAAACAGTCGTATAAAACATTGACGAAAAAGAAAAAGAAAGAATATATTAGGAAAAAAGTAAAAGAAATTGAAGATTTGAAATCAAGTAAACCGAAGGATTTTTGGAAATATTTTAGTCAAAAGAAAAAGTCTTGTAAAAATAACGTGTCTGCGAAAGAATTTTATGATTATTTCTCTAATTTAGAAAATAACATTTTTCAATGTACAAATGATGACGCAGAAAATTTCGACAACAATTATGATTTTAACGATTTATCCTACAATTGTATTGAACTTGATAGTAAAATTACCCAAGATGAAATCTACTCTGCAGTTAAACGCTTGAAAGCAGGTAAAGCATACGGAAACGACTGCTTATTAAATGAATATTTTATTGAATCTGTAGACATTATTGCGCCACATCTCTGTGATGTTTTCAACTCAATTCTTGATTCAGGTATTTTTCCTAAGAAATGGTGCGAAGGTGTTATTATTCCCCTTCATAAAAAGGGAGATAAGAATTGTGCTACTAATTATAGGGGAATTACATTATTAAGTTGTTTTTCAAAATTATTCACTTCTATCCTAAACAAGCGTCTGGAAATATATTGTGAAACAAACTATTCTCGATCTGACGCGCAATTCGGATTTAGAAAAGAACGTTCTACTATTGATGCAATGTTTTCTCTTTTGAGTATTGTTCAAAACTTTTTAAATAATAAGAAACGCCTGTATGTAGCATTTGTAGACTTACAGAAATGTTTTGATGGGATTTATAGAAAGGCCTTATGGTTCAAGCTGCATAAAGCAGGTATCCAAGGTAAACTTTTACGCGTGATAAGAAATATGTACCAACACGTAAAATCTTGTGTAAAGTCTCAAAATAATTTTTCTGATTTCTTCGACCAATACGTTGGGTTGAGACAGGGTGAAATTATGTCACCATTACTAGTGTCGCTCTTCTTAGAAGATTTAGAGTTATTTTTACAAGGAAACATTGACGCGGGTATCAAAATTGATGACGTTATCATCGTTCTTTTATTATTTGCGGACGACATGGCAATTCTTGCTAAATCACCAATTGAACTTCAAGACCAACTGAATAAACTCCACAAATATTGCAATAAATGGGGTTTACAAGTAAATGAAGAAAAAACAAAAATAATGGTATTTCGCAAAAAGGGAAAAATTAAAAACGACGAAAGATGGTCTTATAACAATACTCAAATTGAAATTGTAGATGATTTTAATTACCTTGGTTGTGTATTCCATTATACGGGAACTTTTGCAAATCATACTGAACATGTCGTCGGTAAAGCCTTAAAAAGTTTAAATTTCTTACTTCATAAATGTCGGAATGTCCCGATAAGTCTTAATTCTCAATGTCAATTATTTGATTCTGTCGTAGCTTCAACCTTATTATATGGATCAGAAATATGAGGATATTCTAAATCTAGAGAAATTGAACGCATTCACCTTAAATTTCTGAAGCGCATTTTAGGGGTCAGAACTACAACACCATCGGCTGCAGTTTATGGCGACCTAGGTCGATATCCTCTCTATATATCAAGATATTACCGGCTTGTAAAATATTGGTGTAAAATCATAAATTCTGACAACATCATTTTGAGTTCGGTCTATAAGCAGGCGTTAACAGACAGCAATAACGGTTATAAAAATTGGGTCAGCAATATCAAAAGTCTTTTAAACGATTTCGGTTTTTCCGATGTTTTTAATTGTGTCCAAAATGAAGCTTATATCAAATCATTTCCAAACATTTTCAAAAAACGAGTAATAGATTGTTTTGTTCAAGATTGGCAAAATACAATTCAAAATAGCTCGGCATTAAATGATTATTCTTTACTGAAAACAACTTTTGGATACGAGTCGTATTTAGATCATTTATCAGGAGATTTAAGAATCCTTTTTACGAGACTAAGATTTTCCATGCTGAACCTAAGGGTCGAAACTGGTAGATATAGTAGACCTCCAATTCCACGTTTAGAACGTTTTTGTCAATGCTGTAATTCAAATGAAGTTGAAGATATTTTCCACTTTCTTTTTTCATGTACTTGTTATGATGATTTTAGAAAACGTTTCATCAATTTCAAATTCCGTAATCGTCCATCTATGTTTAAATGTATTGATCTATTAACTTCAAATGATAAGAAAATTCTTACAAATACTGCTATCTTTGTTAAGTATGCTACTTCCAAAAGAATTGAACTATTGTAAAACGTATCCTTTTTTCACTCTCCTTTTAAGATATTAGTAAACTAATTTCATTTACCTTCCTTTCTTCTAAATTATGTTTCTTACATCCATATATGTATCACGTTTTGTTAATATTTTGTATTTTGTAAAAAACGATGTACTATGTACAAGTTTTGCTAATAAACTGTTCTGTTCTGTTCTGTTCTGTTCTGTTCTGTTCTTGAAAAGATTGTCAAATATTGCCCTCTATCATTTATATGGAACCAACAATATAGGGGAAATATTCATTGAACAGTAAGGATTTGGTTATGATTAAACTTTTTCCAAACAACATAACATAAGTGCAGACATAATTAAAAGCTGCCGTAGATGATAAAACAGGTGTTGATAAAGACTGCATTCATGTATAAAACTGCAGAGAAAATGATGAGGCAAAATGAGCAATCAAGTTATCAACATTTTCTTCTTTTACCATAACAATTTGTACAAGCCTGTTTATGGTAGAGAAAGGGCATAATGCTTTGCCATACAGAAAGGAAATAGACTGTTCCAATTTCAAAGTTCAGAATACAAAATTGACAGTGGTACGAATAGGATTCATTTACAATAAACTAGCATATAAAATATTGAGGTAAAAAGAGAATCGGCATTTTCTTCATTTGACTCGTTAATTTCCCAAGCCTTTTCTAATAGGGACCTCAAAACAAGGTCTTTTCAGGAAAGGGTTAAAGTATTTAGTTGATCTCTTAAGTAAACAAACATGAGTGCCTCTAACAGCTCCATGCATTCTTTATCAGATATTATGATCTGCATAATCTGATTATAGACTTAAGGATATATGTGATAAAATCTACCTAGTCAAAACAATTCCTCACTTAAAAATTCCAGAACCCACAACCTAGGGCTTCTTTCCTTGCAATGTAATGATTTTAAGTATTCTGTTAGAGGTTTATGAGATGTAAATTCAGGCAAAATTTCAAGACTCTAGGTCAAATAGTCTTTGAGAAAACTGTGTTTCTGTGTGAAACCTTAAACCCAACAACATAGGGCCAATTTTTCTTTAAGCACAACAATTTGAAGTATGTTGGTAGAGGGCATTGAGACAATGCTACATACAAAATTTCAAGACTCTAGGCCAAATAGTCTTTGAGAAAACTGTGTTTCTGTGTGAAACCTTAAACCCAACAACATAGGGCCAATTTTTCTTTAAGCACAATAATTTGAAGTATTTTGGTAGAGGGCATTAAGACAATGCTACATACAAATTTTCAAGACTCTAGACCTATTGGTTTGGGAGGAGAAGATTTTTTTGTAATTGTGGACGGACGGACAGACAGACGGATGGACAGACGGACAGACAGACGGACGACGGACATTGACCGATCACAATAGCTCAGGTGAGCTAAAAATATAAATAAACCAGGTTCATAAGGATCTTAACCAATTTTTTCTAGAGAATTTGATTTATTGGGTTTTACGCCGTTTTCAACTTCTATGGTCATATCGCAGCAGCTGGAGCACTTAACCGTGGGTTCCTGGTATTTCTCGCACCAGTACAACCACAATATCCAAACCGAGCCTCCAGCTGCTCTCTCACATAGATGATTCACACCCATTGGTGAGAGACAAATGACTTTTGTCAAATGTCAGAATGGATACTGGCCGAGCCAGGGTTCGAACTCGAAACCCCTGAATTGACAGACTCAGACTGAGCTATCCGGGCTTGGCCTGATACAGGAGAATAAATATGGTAATTGGTAACCCTTTCCCTGACAGCAAAACATTATAATTCATCAATTTGAAAACTGCTGCAGATGACAAAGTTGATAAAGATAGGAATTATATACAATGAAGCATAGAAAATATTAAGGCAAAAGGTGAAAAAGATGATTATCAGCATTTTCTTATTTTTCTTCGATGTTTTCCCCAGATTTTTATATCAGAGACATCAACATCATGTTTTGTTTGGGAAAGGGATAAGTAAAACAACAGATTTTGTCAAGGTAAATAAAGGTAAATTACTGAAAGCATAACTTAACCAACTAAACAAAAACTATCCCAGAATTGACTAATAGCCACACCATCACTTTAGTGGCTCCAGCAGTAAAATTGCTGACCTGGGCCCGATTGTATAAACTTTGGTTAGGCTAACCCAGTGGTTAAATACCTGTTTTGGTTAGGCTTCCCTATAACAACACAGGTAATTTTAACCAAAACAGGTATTTAACCATTAACCCATTCCCAAACAGCAAAATTTTAGGATTATCTACTTTAAAAAATGCCACAAATGACAAAATGGAAGTTATTTAAGATAGAATTTGGTAAAATATGGCATAGAAAATATTGAGACAAAAGGAGAAACTGCTGGTTATCGGCAGTTTCTTCTTTTGTTTCAATGTTTTCCAAAGTGTTTTCAATTTGGGACGTCAAAACCAGGTCTTGTTTGGGAAAGGGTTAACCCATTACCACACAATGACTTTTTTACTCCCAACAAGATAATGGATTTGGAAAACATTGTGGAAAATGAAGAAATTGCTTGTGACAAGCAATTTCTTCATTTCCCACAATGTTTTCTACCCAAAAAGACCAAGAGATTTTAAATTTCCTTAATTTAAAATTGTTGTCTGCAACATCTTTGGATTTGGACCAGTCCAAAATATGTCGTTTGGTAATGGGTTAAATTAGCACTAACTAATGTTTATACAACCAGGCCCTGATGTTTGATATAACAACCTTCCATTCTCGAATAAATGAGACACTATTAAAGAGCCCAAAATAGATTTTTAAAACACTGTCGAGAATCTGACTAAGGCTTCTGTGACCCTAAAAAAAAGAGTGCCTGCTAAGGTTATGGGCAATATTATTAACATGACTGTGATGGGACTCATATTTTAGGGAAAACAAATTTTGAAATAAGTTGAATGGGTAATGGGCTACATTTATATGAGGCCAGACCTAAAAAGTAAAAAGCAGGTACCTGGTATATCACATGTCTACAGACATGACTGCTAGACACTGAAAGATGGACACATAGATGGACAGACAGACAGGGTGAAACCCATTGATCTTCCCTCAACTTTGTAGGAGGGGTGTATAACAAATTCCCACAAAACTTACCAAGTTATGGCTGTAATCAACATTAAGGGGAATAAAAATACAATTTGTCTTACTCATTTGTAAAAATTCTTAAATTTCATTTCTTCTGAGTTTTCTAAAATATAATAAAGCTTGCCCATATGATTATTTTTTTTATATATGTGACCCGTCACGCTAAAAGGGACCTTATGCGATCTCAAAAAATCAAAATTATGACTAACTTGTCAGACTTAGCACAGGTCAACCAGATCCCGTATGCAAAAAGTGAACATATTGTAAGATTTTGAAAAACATTCCGGATTTACAAAATTACATAAAGTGAAAAGTGTCGGCCCTAGTCTGGCTGCGCGGACTGCGCAGACTGACTAGGGTCGATATTTTTCACACTTTATATAAGGTCCCTTTTAGCGTGATGGGTCACATATGTGTAATTAACATACATTCAAATACATATTCTCCCTAGCACATTACATCTTTTCAAGAAATAGAACATGCTTTGTTTTTAGTGTGCAAAATCTATTTTTAAAGAAAATAAGAAATCATTATGCAAGTTACATTAATTTTGCCCCTTTGTAGAGTGAAAAGTCTTTCTTTAGAAATATCAGAAAGGACCATAGTAAAGTGCAATAATATTAACCATTTCACTGCCAAATATTTATTTCGGACGCATTTCTCACTGCTGAATTAATTCGAAGAAATTTCCAAGAATCGATACCCTGTACACAAAAACATGCATAACTTTTGACTCATTTGATGGATTCTTTTCAAATTTTCAGCACATACAGACAAATTAAGCACCTATATGTGACCACAATTTAAAGGTTATTTATGAAATGAGAATATTTTTTTCTTTTTTATGTTGTGGGTACTCATATATTTTGCCCCCATAAATTTGTCGACTAAAGTCGCCTATGGCAGGGACCCCCTATAGTCGACAAAAGTCGCCTATGGCAGTGAAAGGGTTAGATTCATATTGATCCACCAATGAATTTCAAGGAAACTTTAATCAGAAATCTAGAAATTAACTACCAACATAACTACAATATTAGTATAACTAGGAAGTAAGAAGAAATTAATTGATATGTAACATTATTAAAACTATTTTATAAAGAAACAAAATGGTCCAGAGTTTGTAGATTAAAGGGGGTGATGACTTTGTCCATAATCCACATAAATCTGTCCCAAACAAGAAAATGTGGATGACGATGCAGACGACAATTTTGATTGAATGAAACTTCACATTTTTGGTGTTTCTGATAGAAAGAAAGCATTGTGGAAAATGTAGACATCATTTGTCACAAGCAATGTCTACATGTTCCACAATGTTTTCTAAAAATATTACTTTGTAGGGGCATCAATAGTAAATATGTAATAGATCTACCAACAAAGTATGGTTTGATGAATGATAATAGAAAATCTTAACCTATTCCCATATAATGAGGCATTGTGATGCCTCCATGATACAAGGTTTGGGAAAACATTGCGGCAAATAAAAACAAGAGGGCCGTTGGCCCTCGGTCGCTCACCTGAGATGGGGTTTTATAACAGATCAGATTTCTTACAGGTAATGCAATAAAGGGTCAAAGATCATATGAACGCTGCTATGCGATTTCAAACCATAGAAAACCCAGAAAACTACCTTAGTGCAATATCATATGAAACTCATATAATGAAGTTTCATCCAATTCGGCTATGTGGTTATGGAGAAATTGCTTTAGACAGATGGAATTAAAATAAAACATAAAGACTGACAAACAAACAGAAATTTACAAATTGACCTAGATCTATGACCTTGAACCTACCTTAACATATATTTCAAATAGAACATCTACTCATGATAAAGAACACATTTACCCATACATTTTTTAAATCCATGCATAAATGTAGATGCTATGCCCCTGATAAGCAAATTTTTACAAGAAGTCCCCTTTTTCTGTGACAAGGTTTCATATTGAAAAGCAAAGAAAAGTACATCTTAGCAATATCATAAGTAATGCAAATATTAAGTTTTGTCAAATTTGGCTCTGCGGTTATTGAGAAATTGCTTCTGACAGATTTCATGTAATTTCTCTCTTTCTGGTGCCATGGCAACCAGAGTTTATAGTCAATTTCAATTCTTTTAGCAATTCTTAAAGAGGACCTCATAAGGAATATTTTTGCCAAGTTTGGTTGAAATTGGCCTGGTAGTTTAGGAGAAGATGTCGTTCAAAGATAGTATTGAGATTCAGTCAATTTTTTTCCTTTTCTGTTGCCATGGCAACCAGAGTTTTTTATGGATTTTAATTCTTTTAGCAATTCTGAAAGGGGGGTCACCTAAGGAACATTCCTGCCAAGTTTGGTTGAAATTGGCCTGTTAGTTAAGGAGGAGATGTCGTTCAAAGATAGTATTGAGATTTATTCAAATTTCTCCTTTTCTGTTGCCATGGCAACCAGAGTTTTTTATGGATTTCAATTCTTTTAGCAATTCTGAAAGGGGGTCACCTAAGGAACATTCCTGCCAAGTTTGGTTGAAATTGGCCAGGTAGTTTTGGAGGAGATGTAGTTCAAAGATAGTATTGAGATTTATTCAAATTTCTCCTTTTCTGTTGCCATGGCAACCAGAGATTTTTATGGATTTCAATTCTTTTAGCAATTCTCAAAGGGGGTCACCTAAGGAACATTCCTGCTATGTTTGGTTGCAATTGGCCCTGTAGTTAAGGAGGAGATGTCGTTCAAAGATAGTATTGAGATTCAGTCAAATTTCTCCTTTTCTGTTGCCATGGCAACCAGAGTTTTTTTATGGATTTCAATTCTTTTAGCAATTCTCAAAGGGGGTCACCTTAGGAACATTCCTGTAAAGTTTGGTTGAAATTGGCCTAGTAGTTTAGGAGGAGATGTCGTTCAAAGATAGTATTGAGATTCAGTCAAATTTCTCCTTTTCTGTTGCCATGGCAACCAGAGATTTTTATGGATTTCAATTCTTTTAGCAATTCTCAAAGGGGGTCACCTAAGAAACATTCCTGCCATGTTTGGTTGAAATTGGCCCAGTATTTTAGGAGGAGATGTCGTTCAAAGATAGTATTGAGATTTATTCAAATTTCTCCTTTTCTGTTGCCATGGCAACCAGAGTTTTTTATGGATTTCAATTCTTTTAGCAATTCTGAAAAGGGGTCACCTAAGAACATTCCTATTAAGTTTGGTTGAAATTGGCCAAGTAGTTTAGGAGGAGATGTCATTTAAAGAAATTGTTGACAGACGACGGACGACACACGACGCACGGACGCACAGACGCCGGACAAAAGGTGATCACAATAGCTCACTTGAGCACCTTGTGCTCAGGTGAGCTAGAAATGTTTGTGACAAGCAAAACTTTTTTATTAACCACAATATTTACCTATCCAGAGAGACAACAAAGTCTAAAAAAATTCTATTTGGTAATGGCTTAATTAAATTCTGAATCCCATCTCACCCTTTTATCTACATGTATATCTGAGTAGGTTGAAACAAGACATGTTCCAAAAGCAACAACTAGTAATGTGAAGATGAACTGACAGACAAACAGAAAGAACTTTGCCATGCACAGTGTGGCCACTAAATAATGCTGTCATGGAGCTTTTCAATTAAATGTAATAATAAAAAGATGCAGCTATTTAGATGAAAAACTATGATAAAAAGATAAAGAATATAACAAGGAAAGGAAGAAAACACATACTTTAGCCATGAAAAGACGCTGAAACAAGTGAACAATACAAAGGTTAAGAAGGATGATCAGAAAACATTGTAAGAACACAATAAGGGTACAATGATTTTTTATTAAAACAAGAGGCCCAAGAGGGCATGAATTGCTCCACTGGCTTAATAAGTAAAAGAACTATCTAATGATTTCTTATAATATAAGCCTATGACTGCCATACCCCTATTTTCTGACAAAGTTTGGTCTGAATTGGCCCAATGAAAAGCCTCACCCTGCGACAGCCACATTTATAAACCAATCAAAATTTTGTTCACAATTTAATTAAAGCTCCAATTAACCCTTTCCAAACAACAAAATTTTAGGGTGATCCACTTTAAAAACTGCCACAAATGACAAAATGGGTGTTATTAAAGATACAATTTGTGTAAAATATGGCACAGAAAATATTGAGACAATGTTTTCCCAGGCATTTTCTATTAGGGACGTCAAAACCAGGTCTTGTTTGGGAGAGGGTTAAATTAAGGAACATTTCTACCAAGTTTTATTATAATTGGCCCACTGGTTTGAGAGAAGAAAAGTTTACACACACACACACACACACTGATGCCCGACTGACACACTCTTGCTGGCCTTCCGCCAGTGGAGCTATAATCTTTGGTTTCCATTGTTGAATGTAACAGTACATATGATATTTGCTAATATGGCCTACATTTTAGGCTCTTTCTCTAAATTAACAGGGAAAATATAATATATCATGGTATTTAGATCTAATGATGTTCTTGTTCAATTGCATTGTGATTATTGTACACAAGTAGCACATTTGTGTTTTGATCATTAAAGTCACAAAAAAAATCTCATTCATACACATTTTCTATTCTCTCAACAATTTTTATTAGCCATCTGTCAGGGTTGCAAAAATCTAGTTAACCCTTTCCAAAACAAGACCAGGTTTTGATGTCCCTAATAGAAAAGGCTTGGGAAAACATTGAAACAAAAAAAGAAACTGCTGATAACCAGCAGTTTCTCCTTTTGTCTCAATATTTTCTGGTGTGCAGCCAGCCAGGCATCTGGACAGGATCCCACTGACGTACGAACAATCCCAACCCTGCATGTTAATCAAAGAGAGAGAGAGAGATTTTCTGTAACATATTTTACACAAATACTATCTTTACTTACATCCATTTTGTCTTTTGTGGAAGTTTTTGGAGTGGATCACCCTTCCACTTTGTTGTTTGGGAAAGGGTTAAGCAGGACAAACAAGACAAGCAGGACACAGACATAACAGTTAAATGGATCCAATAAGTAAATTCTCTAGTCTGTATACATTACCTGAATTCTGCCGTTTGTTGTAGCGGGTGCTGATTGTTGTCTGATGGGCGACCCTCGTAGATCAGCCCGGGGTGTGTCCTCCGTCAACGCTGAATTTACGGAGCTGACTGACCCTGACCTGGCTACATTCATACGAGCTGCACTACTGGACGGCTTTAACTTAGATCGGAATTCCTGCAAGGTTAAAAAGTTCATTTAGTTCTTCTAAATTAACCCATTACCAAACAACAAAATTTTAGCCTAGTCCAAACTCATTGGTGTTGCAGACAACAAGTTCCATTGAACAAAATTTAACATTTTTTGGTCTTTCTTGGTAGAAAACATTGTGGGAAACAAAGAAATTGCTTGTCACAAGTAAAACAGACTATTTCTAACAAATAGTCCTGTTTATTGGTCGAAAATGACGTTTGTGTTTGGAGGGGGGGGGGGGGTTGTCGAGTAAATTACGCAGATACAAGTGATTCTCACGCTGCACCGTCTCCATTCGCCGGCTTGGAAAAAAATCTGAATTTGCACGAAAAAATCGTCTTTTGACCACGTTTTTAGCACTGCTAACGATGCCAAAGCGCAGAAGCAAACAGGCTAAACCTTACGATCGGCCTGGGACCGAGGCGGGTCCAGAAATGAGGAGAAAAACTCCAGCCGCCGAGTCTGAAAGTGAAAAGGTCGTCCTGGCGTCGGACGAACCCGATTCGGGTATCAATCCCTTTGGAATTTTGGGGCGAACAAGTTCGTGTGGCGGAAAATTCCTGGGGGTACCATGATATGTTGTATGAAATTGTCAAGGCTGTGTATACTTTAGAGCGTATGCTGGCTTGCATGTGGTTTGGGTCCTACTTGCTTAATATTATGTTAGCTGCAGCCAGCAAGGCTATGGGTTCCCCCGGGGGTTTTCCGCCCACGAACAAGATCTCTCCGCCACAGTCATCTTCAATTTCATTATAAATCGAAAATTAAATTGATAAATTTAAGAATGATATTTCTTTGTGGTCATTTTCGTCTCTTCCAATAAAACAGACTATTTCTAACAAATAGTCCAGTTTATTGGTCGAAAATGACGTTTGTGTTTGGAGGGAGGGGGGGGGGAGGGGTTTGTCGAGTAAATTACGCAGATACCAGTGATTCTCACGCTGCACCGTCTCCATTCGCGGGCTTGGAAAAAAATCTGAATTTGCACGAAAAACCTACCCTCCCTACCCTTTTCTTCTTTCATACATGTTCTTATAATGTAAACATTTTTTCAGATTTCAATTGTGACGATTTTCAAGGTCATCAGAGTCGCTTAACCAGTGTACGATTATCATTACTTCAGGACTATCTGCGCGAGTCAGAGTGCCGATGTTACAAAATGGTGTTATGCTGTGTTACAAGTTTTCCTATCTTGTTGTGCGGCGGAAAATTCCTGGGGGTACCATAATATGTTGTATGAAATTGTCAAGGCTGTGTATACTTTAGAGCGTATGCTGGCTTGCAGTCGATACATTGACTCCTTGCCGTCCAAATATGGTATGGACTTTTTGGGCGGTTTGTTGAGCCCCTCCCACATGGGTTTGTACTGTGGGTGGGTGGGTTGGTTGTAGGACCAGGGTTCCCTCAATGCATTACCCCAATGGGTGTTGGGGTGCAGTAGGGGCATGTGGTGGCGCCACATGTGGTTTGGGTCCTTCTTGCTTAATATTATGTTAGCTGCAGCCAGCAAGGCTATGGGTTCCCCCGGGGGTTTTCCGCCCGCGAACAAGATCTCTCCGCCACAGTCATCTTCAATTTCATTATAAATCGAAAATTAAATTGATAAATTTAAGAATGATATTTCTTTGTGGTCATTTTCGTCTCTCCAATAATTTCTTTATTTTCCACAATGTTTTGTAAAGCCTTTATTTTGTGGGGCATCCAAAAGCGTCAATGTGTGGGAAAGGGTTAAATCTGTATCTGACATTACTTACCCAAATAATTGATTTATTATAACATTTATAGTAAATTGATCCTAAATAGAAAGTGGAAAACTTACAACCAGCACTAAAATTCCTTTCTTTTCGGCCTCAGGTAATGCGATGACCACACAACTAAATAAACTCTCACTGTCTCCACGCTGTTCTGATGTCTCAAATATCCAGCATGGGTCCCTTTAACCCTTTCCCAAACAAGACCAGGTTTTGACGTCTCTATAAAAGAAGGCTTGGGAAAAAATTGAGGCAAAAGAAGAAAGTGCTGATAATCCGCACTTTCTTCTTTTGCCTCAATATTTTCTCAGCTACTTTTTACTCAATTCATGTCTCTATTAAATATCTGTTTTGTCGTCTGTAACAGCTTTCATATTAGACCATCCCCAAATTTTGTCGTTTTGGAAAGGGCTAAATCTGTATCTGACATTACCTACCCAAATAATTGATTTTTCATAACATTTATAGTAAACTGATCCTCAATAGAAAGTGGAAAACTTTCAACCATCGCTAAAATTCCTTTCTTTTTGGCCTCAGATAATGCGATGACCACACAACTAAGTAAACCCTCACTGTCCCCATGTTGTTCTGATGTCTAAAAAATATTTAGCATGGGTCCCTTTATATGAAATGAAAATAATGATTCCATTAGTTACATTATACATAATAACAAATGATAATCAAACAAGATGTGTTTGTGAAACACAAATGCCCTAAAATGTTTCATTGAAAGAATGCTACATACCAAATTTGAGCTTTGTATGTGGAGTACTTTTGGAGGAAAGGCCAACGTTAAGTTGACATGTTAAGTTTTAACGTTTAGTATTCATGTTAAGGGTTAATAGGGATTAAAGGATGACCATTAGTAAGGTCAAATTGCATGGACCAGATAGCTATCATTGAAAGGAGTTTACATACCAAATTTGAGCTTTGTATGTGGAATACTTTTTGAGAAAAGGCCAACGTTAAGTTGTTGCGTTAAGTTGCCGTGTTAAGTTGCATGTTAAGGGTGGATAAGGGTTAAACAATGACCTTGAGGAAGGTCAAATTGCATGGAGCAGATAGATATCATTGAAAGTAGTTTACATACCAAATTTGAGCTTTGTATGCATAATGGTTTTCGAGAAAATGACAATCTTAAGTTTTGGACTGACAGACGGACAGACAGACAACAGTAAAACAATATGCCCCCGATCTTTCGATACGGGGGCATAAAAACAAAAATTGTTACCCGTATATCTTGATCCACACTGATATTCCCTAGATTCTGATAGCACTGTGAATATACTTCTAATGCTTTTGCGTGAAAGGCCATCTCTATTGTTACAAAATCTGACAAAATTTTCTGAAAAATAAAAGAAAAATTAGCCCTTTCCCAAACAAGACCTTGTTTTGACGCCCCCCCCAATCGAAATGGCTTGGGAAAACATTGAAACAAAAGAAGAAACTGCTGATAACCAGCAGTTTCTCCTTTTGTCTCAATATTTTCTATGACATATTTTACACAAATTCTATCTTTAATAACATCCATTTTGTCGTTTGTGGCACTTTTTGAAGTGGATCACCCTAAAATTTTGCTGTTTGGGAAAGGGTTAAACTTAAAATCATCTCTTCAAGTCAAAGAATCAAGAGATTAAAGTTCATTAAATTCTGGCTCATATTCATATCACGTTTATCATGCAAGCAGTAATAACATACATTGTGCATGACCATTCATTATAAGAGACTAAAAGGTATTTACAATGATTGATCAATGATTTAATTGAGCACAATTTTCCTTCATACTTTTTTATTCATTGACTAAGCAATAGATTATTAGAACAGCTAAAGACTTTTAAGTCATAGTTCCCAAACAACAAAATTTTAGACCAGTCCAAGTTGAAAGCTGCTCAAGACAAGAACTTTGAGTAAATAAATGTGTTTTGTGTACATTCTAGCACAGAAAAAGCATTTTCTTCTTTTCTGAGAAAGGGTTTATTCCTAAGTATGCTAAATGTCATTCAATAGTGTAATCATTTACAATATATTAACCCTTTCCCAAACTACACATGGTTTTAACGTCCCTAATAGATATGGCTTGGGAAAACATTGAGACAAAAGAAGAAACTGCTGATAACCAGCAGTTTCTCCATTTGCCTCAATGTTTTCTGAGCTGTATTATTCACAAATTTTACCTTAAGTAACATCCACTTTGTCGTCTGCAGCAGCTTTCAAATTGGATCACCCTAAAATTTTGTCGCTTGGGATAGAGTTAAAAGGAATATGTTTAACCTTTGCATCCTGTAACTTTTCCAACTCAAACTTATCCATCTGTTGTTCCAGGTTTTTTGTAGTCCTGGAGGCGTCAACACTGGCTTTTTTCAGTTCCGTCTCTAGCGAGGCCACATTCCGTGTATCACCTTTTGTCCGCGCTATCTCCAACTTCTTGCGTATTTTACCTTCCCTCTCCCGAGCAGCAAAAGCTGCTTTAAGATCTGACTTTGTGTGTTTACATTTGAGTCCATAATTACTTAAAGGCTGCTGTACTTTGGCTTCTAATCTTGTCACCTGAAGAAAAACAGACATCATTGCAGATACAATTATTGCACAATGTTTGACTATCATGTAATCTGAATAAGATTTCAAGTAAACAGTGAAATTAATTGTTGGACAAGTGTAGAAATGACACAGTACATAAAGGATTGTAAAGCAGGATCACAAAAATACAATTCCATAGGAATTATTTCATGCAATATAAAGAAGCCTGCAACCTCTTTGAACTTTCCCAGCAGTATAATGTTTTGCAGTTTTGGTTTAGGGTTTGGTTAACATTTCCAACAGCACAAACCTGAGCATTTCTATAATCCTGTATGGCGGAGAGATTCTGTGCAAATTCTGTAAAATGTTTCTTGGCTGATGGATTGAGTTTCTCCGCTCCGACATAACTCAGGATGTTTGTCGTCACCTGATCCCCTGTAAATACAAGCAAAAATAACATTTTTGATATGTCACTATATTAATTGCTCAATCAAAAGTTAACAAATTTAGAAATACAAGAGGACCATGATGGTCCTTAATCACTCACCAGAACCTAGATAGAATAAAAGTCCCAATGTTGTCAAGTTCAAGAGCACATGATTTAAGATGCGAGATCATGATCCCGCTGAAACTGCTTTCATAATCTTGAATGATCAATATTTGTGGCTGTTACAGTAAAAACAAAGTGGAAGAAAACAACAATTTTGTCACAGTGAAGGGCACATAACTCATATATATTATGTCCAAGTTTGTTTTTTGTTTTTTTTATTAGTTAATATTTATTGCTGTTTGAGAGAAAACAAAGTCGAAAACAGCAATTTTGTGACCGTCAGCCACACAACTCTAATTTTTAGTACGATCAATCTGACAAATTACAACATTTAAGATCTTATGGTCACCAACATTGCGACAAAGTTGTGTCTTGATTGGTCCATATTTGTGTTTGTTAGAGTGAAAAATAAAGTCAAAAATGGTAATTTTGTGAAATTCAAGGGCCAATAACTCTGGCTTTAGTCAAATCAAGCTGAAAATTGTCACCAACATTGTGGCCAAGTTTTGTCTTGTTTTGGTCAATAAATGTAGATGCTACAGTGTAAACAAAGTCGAAAACAGCAATTTGTCAAATTCAAGGGCACATAACTCCAGACTTCCTGATCCGATCACATGTAAAATGAAACTCATCCAAAATCTTATAGTAACCAACCTTGTGGCCAAGTTTTGTCTTGATTGGTCAATACTTGTAGATGCTAGAGTGGTAACAAAGTCAAAACTAGCCATTTTTGATATTCAAGGGCACATAACTCAGGACTTCCTAGTCTGATCTGACCCAAAATCAAACTCATCCCAGAACTTATGGTCATACATGTTTTGACCCAAGTTTGCTTAAGATTGGTCAATATTTGTGGGTGTTAGAGAGGTAACACCAAAATGTGGACAGACGGATGGACGGACGCCGACGGACAAATAGCGACCACAATAGCTCACCTTGAGCACTTCGTGCTCAGGTGAGCTAAAAAGGGTAAAAAAATAATGGATATGAATTAAATACTGGTACCCACAGGCAATTCATATCAACATGTTCATTCAGTTCATTGAACACCAAATAATATGTCTTGTAGTAGCAACTCTGTTCTATGAATTTCTATTTTCTTTTATTAGTAAAATCTTGTCCAAAACAAAACCTTTCTTTAACCCTTTCTCAAACAAGACCTGGTTTTGACGTCCCTAATAGAAAAGGCTTTTGAAAACATTAAAACAAAAGAAGAAACTGCTGATAACCAGCAGTTTCTTCTTTTGTTTCAATATTTTCTATGCCATAGTTTACACAAATTCTATCTTTAGTAACTTCCATTTTGTCATTTGTGGCAGTTTTTGAAGTGGATCATCCTAATATTTTGCCGTTTGGGAAAGGGTTAAGAGGCAGGGGCGGGGATTTCACCCTCCTATTTGACAGAATTTTAGTGCAATCCCCCTGCTCCTTTTGAAAATTTTATATTGGGTTAATAGGAAATATATAGAAAATCCCCCGCCTACTTAACCTTCTGGCCCAGGTGGCCAAAAAGTTATTGAAACCCCTGACATGTAGTACCAACTGTGTTCTATGAATTTATATTTTCTTTTATTAGTAAAATATTGTCCAAAACAAAACCTTTCTTTAATTGGTGTAATAAAATGAAATATCTATCTTAAACATACTATCTATCTAGATTCAAATAAGCCAGGCAAAGTTCATCAGATAATTGGACAAGTGTTAGTATAAATCCCAGATGTTATTACCTTTGTCCCTGAGTCGTGCAGTTTTCCTCGTATATGAAGAAAATGTCTCACACATCTGACCAAAGTTTCTCTCTACATCTGTTATTCTGTCTTGGATAAATTTAGACTGATTCTCACTGAAACACAGAAAGAAAACAAGATGTGTTTGAGGAACGCAAATACCCCCGAAATGGCTTACGGTATGTTAAGTTTTCATGGGTTGATATGGGTTAACGGATGACCTTGAGAAAGGTCATATTGCATGGAACAGACAGATATTATTAAAAGAATGCTACATACCAAATTTGAAATTTGTAAGTCAAATAGTTTTGGAGAAAAGGCCAATCTTAAGTTTTTGGACAGACAGATGGACAGACAGACAGGCAGACAGGAGTAGAACAATAAGCCCCCAATCTTTCGATAGGGGGGGGGGGGCATAATGAGTATATTTCAACAATTAATTTTTGAAAGCCATTGGTACTAAATGCACTGTATTATACACACCGAGTGTATTTCTTATATAAATCAATGTCTTAACATAAATATAAACAATGCAGATTTCAATAAATTTGCTTCTCACTTACCCTCAGTCAAATTATAACAAGAGTGCCTGAAAGGCACTGATATCGCTCACCTGAGTTCTTCCTGTATTTGATTGTGTATGATATAAATTTTGTTGTGAACAAATATATAAGTCGTATCAAATTATTGTTAATAAAGTTTCATAATTTCCAATGAATGCAATGCTGTCACATTAGTATTCAATCATATTGCATGTAGTGACATCTTAAATATTGAATATCATGTGCTGTTCCAGTTTGATTTTTATAACCAAGATTTAACTTTTACAATTAATTTTTTAAACATCAGAATGATACATTACAAGCATTAATATGCTTAATATTTTAAGCCCCTCCTTGCCTCATCAACATGTATTAACCTGTCAAAAATTTACAACAAAGTGTTTGAAAAGAGTAACTCAATGAGCATTTTGCTATACTTGGTTTAAATTGGCCCCATAATTGATTTTTGAAGAATTTCTGTACGACTTTTTTTAAGTCTGATAAGCCCTACCCTGCCACACTCATTTTTTTTAACAAATCAAAAATTCACAAACAATATTATTGTTACAAAGAGTCACTCAAGCAACATCCCTGGTACAAATTGGCCCAACAGTTGATTTTTCTTATCATTTCTCCTAGTTGAATAAGTCCCACCCTGCCATGTCCACATTTTTTACGAATCAGAAATTTGTAATAAAAATAAAAAGGGGTACTTAAGGAACATTCCTGAATAATTTGGTATAATTTGGTCCAACGGTTAAGGAGAAGAAAATTTTCAAAGAATTGTTTAATGATTTCTCCAAGTCTGATAAGCCCCGCCCTGCCATGCCTACATTTTTTGACAAATAAAAAAATTCATGAACACACATTGAAAACAGTCACTCAAGAAACAGATCTGCCAAGTTTACTTCAAATTTGACCAATGGTTGATTTTTAAAGATTTTTTTTCATGATTTCTCTAAGTCTGATAAGCCCTGCCCTGCCTGCCCACATTTTTTGACGAATCAAAAATTTGAAAACAAGTTTTGCAAAGGGTCACCAAAGGAACATTTCTGCCAAGTTTGGTAAAAATTGACTCATTGGTTAAGGAAAAGAAGATTTTTGAAAAATTATGTAACAATTTCTCTAAGTCTGATAAGCCCCGCCCTGCCATGCCCTCATTTTTTGACGAATCAAAAATTTCTTGACACACAGTGAAGACAGTCACTCAAGAAACATTCCAGCCAATATTGGTACAAATTGGATAAACATTTGATTTTTAAAGAATTATTTAACAATTTCTCAAATTCTGATAAGCCCCGCTCTGCCACGCCCACATTTTTTGACGAATCAAAAATTTGAAAACAAGTATTGAAAAGGGTCACCCAAGGAACATTTCTGCCAACTTTGGTAAAAATTGACATGATGGTTAAGGAGAAGAAGATTTTTGAAGAATTATTTAATAATTTCTCTAAGTCTGATAAGCCCCGCCCTGCCACGCCCACATTTTTTGACGAATCAAAAGTTTGAAAACAAGTTTTGAAAAGGGTCACCAAAGGAACATCTCTGCCAATTTTGGTAAAACTCGACTCAATGGTTAAGGAGAAGAAGATTTTTGAAGAATTATTTAACAATTTCTCTAAGTCTGATAAGCCCCGCCCTGCCACACCCACATTTTTTGACGAATCAAAAATTTGAAAACAACTTTTGAAAAGGGTCACCCAAGGAACATTTCTGCCAACTTTGGTAGAAATTGACTCAATGGTTCAGGAGAAGAAGATTTTTGAAGAATTATTTAACAATTTCTCTAAGTCTGATAAGCCCCGCCCTGCCACGCCCACATTTTTTGACGAATCAAAAATTTGAAAACAAGTTTTGAAAAGGGTCACCCAAGGAACATTTCTGCCAACTTTGGTAGAAATTGACTCAATGGTTAAGGAGAAGAAGATTTTTGAAGAATTATTTAACAATTTCTCTAAGTCTGATAAGCCCCGCCCTGCCACGCCCACATTTTTTGACGAATCAAAAATTTGAAAACAACTTTTGAAAAGGGTCACCCAAGGAACATTTCTGCCAACTTTGGTAGAAATTGACTCAATGGTTAAGGAGAAGAAGATTTTTGAAGAATTATTTAACAATTTCTCTAAGTCTGATAAGCCCCGCCCTGCCACGCCCACATTTTTTGACGAATCAAAAATCTGAAAACAAGTTTTGAAAAGGGTCACCCAGGGAACATGCCTGCCAAGTTTGGTTAGGATTGGCCCAGTGGTTAAGGAGGAGAAGATGTTTAAAGAAATTGTTGACGACTTCCGACGCACAACGCACGACGCACGCCGGACACAGGGTGATCACAAAAGCTCACCTTGAGCAAGTTGCTCAGGTGAGCTAAAAATATACCATTAGCCCTTTCACAAACAGGGTAAATTTGAAACACTTGAATTAGAAAGCTGGTGCAGACAACACAATTACCTTGAATCATTTCAGAATTTGTTTACGCTCCAGTCTGACTGATCTGATTTTTAATAAAATATATGTAAGTAATGTACATAAAATATAATTCACCACACTGCCATACTCTCTGTAAATGTGGATCAGACAGTGAGATTATAAGGAGAAGGGCATTAATTTGAGTAAATAATTTTTTTTCCAACAGGAGTGAAGTACCTTTGTAAATATATCGGCCTATATATTCTCACGGCCTAGGAGCCAGGCTACCAATCTATTAATACCTCAGTTATGTGATTGTCGTTTTAAGCCCTTCGCATGGCATTTTCAAGACAAAAATATGTCTAGAATGTGTTGATGAAACTGGTCCCAGGATCTGGAAAAAGGACCCTTATAGCATTTCAGACAAGCACAAATCCAGATCAGTTTGTTCGAAAGTGGGGTCTGATCATAACCCATGATGATCTCCTAGACTTTCATCAGATAACCCTTTCCAAAACGACAAAGTTTTGGAATGATCCAATTGGAAAGCTGCTCTAGACGACAAAAATCATGTTAAAAAGGAAAGGATTTGTGTACAATATATATGGCAAAGAAAATATTTAGGCAAAAGGAGAAAATGCTGATTATCAGCATTTTCCTCTTTTGTCTCAATGTTTTCCCAAGCCTTATCTAATAGGGACGTCAAAAGCAGGTCTTGTTTGGGAAAGGGATAATGATAAAGCTGTAAGAGAACTGAATGGATCTTGATCAGACTGTGTGTATGCACAGACTGATCTGGATCATTGTTGTCTCGAAAGCTACAAGGGACCTTTTTCAAGTTTCCAGATCAAACAATCTATTCAATTTGTGTTAACTCATTACTGCACAGCGACGCCTTTTGACTCCCTCATATAAAAACACTTGGGAAAACATTGTAGAAAATGAAGAAATTGCTTGTGACAAGCAATTTCTTCATTTTCCACAATGATTTCTAACCCAAAATTGTAGGATTTTTGAATTTTCATCATCTTGAAATTGTCGTCTGCATCGCCTTTCAAATTGGAAAGGTCCATAATTTTGCCGTCTGGTAATGGGTTAAAATAAATCAGCGCATTCTGTGCACAACTGATATTTCACTTTTAGTCTGTTAACCCAATACCAAATGACAAAATTTTAAGGCGATTCAATTTGAAAGCTGCTGCTGACGACACAGGTGATGTTGCTAAAGATAGAATTTGTGTATAATACAGCACAGAAAATATTGAGACAAAAGGAGAAACTGCTGGTTATCAGCAGTTTCTTCTGTTGTCTCAATGGTTTTTTAAGCCATATCATTTACGGACGTCAAAAGCAGGTCTTGTTTGGGAAAGGGTTAATATTGTTGAGGAGGGAGTTACTATGAGGGAGGGGGCTCTAATTAGAGAAATAAGACACCATCTACCATCGTATGTTATTATCATTTACAATTTATCTTTTCCAAAGATATGACTCGAATATTGTTATCTTACAGAAATCCAAAAACATTGTTAACATTAATTAGATTTTGAATTAAATTACATAAACTTGATATCCTCAAAGTCCATACCATTATGTGCAAAAAGGGGAAAAAACATTGATGCTATAAGCATGGCAAATGTTACTTTTCAAACACAGCAAACCCACCATGTCCAGAAATTCTACAGACAATCAAAGTGAGATGATATTTTCTACTCCACCTTGAAAATTGTGAGACTAAATCACTACAAAGATTAGTGTCTATTTAAAGTTAAATTATCTAACACCATTTTAACATAACAGAGCTTTAGGACGCCCAATCATGCCTCAAACTTCAGGAGTTACTGCTACCAACCAAGTGTTCAAACCCACAATTTTAGAGGTCCTTATAAAAGGTAAACTGATACACAATATGTACATGGAAAAAGATTATTCTTGCTGCATTGCATCTTTTCAATTCTTGTAGTTTACCAAACAAATAAAAGGAGATAAAAGACATTCTCAAATACTTATTTTTGACCTATGTTGTTAGTACTCATCTAAATCATCAAGGAAACAGCTCTTAATAAAGCTCACAATATAGGAATTGATTCACAATCAAAATGATATAAATATATATGTTTTACATTTTAAAAGGCCATGATCACTTTGAATTACTCCCTCTTTTATTTGTACCTCTTTACAAATGAGCAAGGATCTGGAAAAAAGGCCCTTATAGCATTTGAGCCCAACATGGTCCAAGATCAGCCTGTGTATAGTCGTATACACACAGTTTGATCATGAACCATATTGTTCTCAAATCCTGTAGTTACCGAAAGAAAGCAACATGTGTTCGACTGCAGTTAGGCACAGACTTGCCATGAAACATGACTATCTCAAATGCTATAAGGGACCTTTTTCCAAATCCTGGCTCAATTAAAATTCCAATTATAGGGACCTCTATATATTATCCTCAACCAGACAAACCACTTACAAATTCTGTGGTATACCATCCTCTTTTATTGGCACTATTTCCAGTGATGGTCCTTTTAAAGAGCTATGCGAAAAAAGGAAAAAATGTTTTCAAATATGATATAACTACTTGGTCTTCACACAAACTTAAGTTTTAAATATACTAACCCAAACTGCCAACGCAACAAGATTTTTTGTTGTAACTTTTTAATAAGATATGATAAAACAACGAAACTTCAGATTTCATTATTCTATATAGTGTTTTTATTGTCCGCATAAAAAGAACGTAAGAATTGTTATGCTTCGCTGTACACAGAGTCCTTGGTTCAAAACCCTAAATCCGCGCTGCACGTGCAACAGTGCGTGTAGTAAACCAGCGCACGTGCATATTTGGAAAGTCACAATATAACCCGATAAGATTAGGTAAAAAATCTCTCTGGCGATAGACAAAAATGGCGCAATTTAGCATTGTCCCGAAACGCGCAGGTGATTGGATTGCTCCTGACTGACGGTTGTTAACGCGCCTATTGGATTTTGCGTAGTCTTAAAACCGACTCTACTATAGCATGACTATACCGGAAGTTTCAGCAAACCAGTGTGTTCAATTAATCTTACTCATTAATCATGTCTGAATGTGTTAGAAGTTCCATTTGGGTTAATAATTCCATTTTTTGTTATTTTGAAGGCCATTTACTTTTCTTGCTTACGTTTGTTTTGACGTTTCCGGTAATGTTTATGACATGCCAACAACCTTCAGAAGTCTTGTAACTACTAATGTTCAGGACAATAAGTTGAGAACCAAAAATTTCAGAGACCGGTTTCGGCTAGCAACAAAAAGGTTGCTGCAACTACTGGGAACCACGATCGTCGTATAATGCACAGACACGTAACAGGTTACGTAAACATGGGTTCCGACCTCCACGTCCTTATGTGGGCCCCTATGCACACATGAGCCTGTCTCCAGAGGTGTCACACCCAAAAGAGGTAATCTGACCACCTGAGCAAATATGGAACCTGCTTGACATGCGTTTACGTCAACGCCCAGTCCAACCACAGACCTTGCGTCAAATGGGGCAAACATTAATTCACGAGTGACAGAATATTCCTATAAACGTTTGTCGACATTAGTTACGTTCGATGTCACATAAGATGCTGTGCTGTGTTCAATGCTACAGGAAGACACACGAGATATTGATCTTGGTTTCATTTTTAAAACACACCCCTTCATTACGTTTGTATCGATATTTACGTTACGGAATCGATTTAGACCCATTTGTTTTTTCCTGGTGATCTCAAAATGGTCAGCGGTCAAAATGAAGTCAATATCAACGAATTCACATATTTGATAATCAAAATGTTGCAATTGAAAGTTCGTGTTGCGTTGGCTCTTTGGGTTAGTATATTCAACTGAATGCTGAGCAGATTGAATATTAAGTCTGGTATGAATTTATCAATCTTTATCATCCATTACAGTTGTCTAACATACATTTCATTTCATTAAATTGGAAGGGAATTAAGTCTTATAATGGAATGTTTTATAATTCACACACATGCTGACACATGCACACTTTTTGTAAACGAATGGAATTAGATCTTTCTTTATTTGGAAGATACAAAGGTAGTCCAATGGTAGAACTGTATGTGTAGAAATATTCGCCGCCTTCTAATTTTCGCTATATTCGCAGCCAATCGCGGGAAACCATTGGACCGCAATTCATGATTGTGATGATCAAATGTGAAAGGGCTTAGTCGTAGGTGTCCATGTGTCAAATATCAAGGCCATATGTATAAAAGTCAGGTTAAAGTTTTTCAAAAGAAGGACAAACTCTAAGGTCAAGGTCCAAGGTCATGGTCAAATGTGAAAGGTCTTGGTTGGAGGTGTCCATGTGTGAAATATCAAGGCTGTAGGTGTAATAGGACATGAGATATAACAGTGCTCCAGCTAGGTTTTGAAAAGGGCAGGGTGCCAAGTGCCCTGAAAGGGCACTTCCAGTCGCGAAGCGGCGAGAAGGGGGAGGTAGTGGGAGGGGGCATCCCCCTCCCACCAGGGGGGTTTGGGGGATCTCCCCCAAGAAAATTTTGATTTCTAGGGGCTTAAAGATGGGCTCTGATGGGTTTTAAATAGAATATTGGTATTTAAAAAGGGAGATTATTTCAACCCCTCCATATGTCTCATCAGACAAGTAGCACCTAGAAGTATTCTTTTATATATTTACGTCTGTTCATTTAGGGCCACCAGGGGGGTTTGGGGGGTCTCCCCCTTGAAAATTATGAAGTCTATCAAGGGCTTAAAGATGGGCTCTGGTGTGTTTTGAATAGGGTTTTGGTATTTACAAAGGGAGACTATTTCAACCCCTCCATGGGTCTCATCAGAAAAGTGGCACCTAGAAGTATTCTTTTACATCTGTTCATTTAGGACCGAAAATCGGCCACATTGACATTCCTAATTAAAAAGACCATTGTTTTCATTTAAAGACAAATCCTACAACAATGCTAAAAAAATCTTTCCAGACCCTTGAAATACAATATTGGATAAACTCTCAACTGTCTTGATTTCTTGCTGTCCATGCTGTAAATTCGTTACAGAGTTTTTAAAGAATTTAGGGTCTGTGGGTCTGTGATAAATTCCTTCCATTGAGTAATAATTTTTTGTTTGCCGTTTCTTTCAAATTAGACCATTCAACAAGTGTTGCTTCAATGTGGAAAGGGTGAAGAAAGCATGGGAAAAGTAGAAATATAGGAAATGCTCAATTTCTTCCTTGTTCTTAATTTTTATTTCACTAATCATATGCATAAATACGAAGTTCTTCATTTTTGAACATGGATCTTGTGATATATACTATTGCTTTGAATTTTAAATATCATATTGCTGCCTACAACTTATCTTAAATTTTTCTCGGTGAACGGTGACAAAGCTAATCATAAACCATTCAATCTTGTTAATGACCATTCGTAACGATTAAGTCGCTAATCAGTGTTTGTTTACAGTTGAAAAATTGTTCTAACACTAAGGTCAAGGTAACACAGGCCAAGGTCATGGTCAAATGTGAAAGGTCTTGGTAGGAGGTGTCCATGTGTAAAGTATCGAGGCTGTATAGGTAACGGGACATGAGATATAGGCCAGGATAAATCTTTTTAAAGAGTGGGTCAAACTCCAAGGTCAAGGTCCAAGGTCATGGTAAAAAGTGAAATGTCTTGGTTTGAAATGATCATGTGTAAAATATCAAGGCTGTATGTGTAAAAGGACATGAAATATAAGCCAGGATAAAGTTTTTTCAAAGTAGGTCAAACGCCAAGGTCAAGATCACAAGGACCAAGGTCATGGTCAAATGTGAAAGGTCTTGGTCGTAGATGTCCATGTGTCAAATATCAAGGCTGTATGTGTAAAAGGACATGATATATCAGCCAGATTAAAGTTTTTTTAAAAGTAGGTCAAACTTCCAAGGTCACAAGGTCCAAGACCATGGTCAAATGTGAAAGGTCTTGGTAGGATGTGTCCATGTGTGAAATATCAAGGCTGTATGTGTAATAGGACATGAGATATAGACCCAGTTTATTTTTCTTAAAAGTAGGTCAAACTCCAAGGTCAAAGTCACAAGGCCAAGGTCATAGTCATATGTGAAAGGTCTTGGTCAGAGGTGTTCATGTGTCAAATATCAAAGCTGTATGTGTAAAAGGACATGATATATCAGCCAGGTTTAAAGGGCGACGGTAACAGATGGTCTAATTGCAAAAAATGAAATTTTTTGAAAAAATATGCAAAACTTTTGTGTTGACCACCTCTGGATGGTTAATAATATGCCATTCAGACAGAGAATGAGCCAAAATTACTAGACAGATAGCTGAATTTAGGGAGAATCCAAGCCTAAATTCAACCCCATCACTGATGGGGTTAGAATTATTTTTAAATTGTTGCGCATGCGCATACAGCGCTGACCATGATTCAAACGAGATTCATACTTAAATTTCAATATGACGTCATCATGTATGTTGTGACGTCATTTAAGAAAGTCGCATGTCCTATTGTTTTGACCTACTTTCGACATCGCTTCATGAATTTGGTATCAAATTGCGAAAAAATGAGTCGTTGCTTCAATAGTTTCTCGTAATCATTTAATCAGGTCATATAAAGCTTAAAAAGTGTACATTTCGTTTGTATTTGACAATTTTTGGGTCCAAATCTGGGAAATAGTAGCTTTAAGTTTTTTAAAAGTAGGTCAAACTCCAAGGTCAAAGTCACAAGGTCATGGTCAAATATGTCAAATTTGTCTTGGTAGGAGGTGTCGGTGTGTGAAATATCAAGGCTGTATGTGTAATAGGTCATGAGATATACGCCCAGTATAGTTTTTTAAAGTAGGTCAAACTCCAAGGTCAAGGTCACAAGGTCAAAGGTCATGGTCAAATGTGAACGATGTTGATAAGAGATATCCATGTGTGAGATATCAAGGCTGTATGTGTAAAAGGACATGAGATATAGGCCAGGTTAAGAATTAAGTGTGAAAATCAACAAAGGGCAATAACTCCATCAAAATTATCTGCAGAGTTACTGTTCTTATGCACAGCACCCCTCCATAATGAGATCTATCCACTTGTAAAGTTTCATGATTCTACCTTACATTCTTTAAGAGTTATGCTCCGGACAAGAATCAAGATTGAAAATCAACAAAGGGCAATAACTCCAAACTAGACAGCCCTGGCGGTCTGGACGCGCTCCACAGGCCTTATTGTTTGTCTTGTTAAATGCAATTTCAACGGTTCAGGCTGCGCAAACAAGCAAATGCGTGACCAAGCTCAAAAGACTTGTTTTTGGTGTTCATGTAGTTTAAAGGGCGCTCTGTTCGATCTCAAGCGTGCTCATATCTTGAAATTGACTGAACTTGAGAGTGTCAATGAAGCAAAACCTTGATGGAAATTTCAACTTTGAGCCACTGTAGCAGTCAGACTTCGTTACCCACCCCCAAACAATTGCATTTTCTTTGAAGAACAAGAGCTGTCACTGTAAGATGACAATGCCCCCGACACCGCTTTGATCGTCATAAGGTCAAGGTCATCCAGGGGTCAAGGTCACCAAAGTATGTGCCTACAGAAAGGTAATGTACCAAGGAATGTTGTGGTAAAGTATGAAGCGAATATGTTAAGTAATAAGGAAGTTATGGCTAATGTTAAAGTTTTTGGACGGAATGACGGACGGACGGACGGACAAGTCAAATTTATGATGCCTCCCTATCGGGGGCATAAAAATATGTTGGCTCTCGGTTAACGAAAGATTGGACAGATTATCTGTTAATTTGAAAAAGTTCCACCGTATTTTGTGATAGAGGGGTGACGATCAGATTGAACGTAGAAAAATGCCTTGTGATAAAGAATAGTCTAGATGGTGCCAAGGCTCAAATTACGGACGCCTGTGATTTTCCGTAGTCGTCAATATTTTTTTTTTTTTTTTTTTTTTTTTTTTTTTTTTTTTTTTGAGTGCATAAGCGGCCCTGTCTCAGCGGGATTTTTACTAGAGCAATATCTTATGTTTTACAAGTTAAATTGATGGTGTTTCATTAAATTTCTTGTCTTATTCATTGTGGGAAAGTGCATTCTACCCAGTG
Source organism: Fragum sueziense (assembly GCA_963680895.1). Taxonomy (NCBI): domain Eukaryota; kingdom Metazoa; phylum Mollusca; class Bivalvia; order Cardiida; family Cardiidae; genus Fragum; species Fragum sueziense. Next base: position 9,806,378 of record OY804599.1, on the reverse strand, counting down.
GCTAAATAGTTTTTTGAACTATAAGATTTAAAAGAGGAAAATGGACTTAGTTTACTTGCACATGTGAATACTATTCCAAGATGGCTGACAAACAAGAACCTAGGAAATCCAGATCAAGAAAGGAGATAAAGGACACTTGTTCTGATTGTGATAAGATTGTAACTAGTACTGATGATGCACTCTGTTGTTCTGTATGTGATGAATGGTATCATATAAAGTGTCAAAGGGTTCCCAAATCAGATTATGACCTTCTTCAAAAGTCAGATGATAGCATCCAGTGGTTCTGTAAAAGTTGTAAAGGAGCATCTCAAAAGATTTTTAAAATGCTTACTTTAGTTCATAGAAGGCAGGATAAGATGGATTCTGAACTGAAAGTGGTAGCTATGGACATCAAAAAGTGTAATGACAAACTAGACACTCAAGTTCAGGCTGTTAAGAATGTAGTTCAGTGTGTTTCTGACCTTGACAAGAAACTGCCAGACATGATTTCTAATCAGATTAATGAAATATTGGATGATAGACAGGAGATCAAATCAAGAGAGAAGAACATTATGTTTTTCAATTTACCAGACACTGGATCTACAGAGGATGACAAGGACGTTGTGCATTCTATTTGTAGAGATGTATTAGGTGTAACTGGTGTGCTAGCAGAAGATTTCACTAGAATTGGAGAGACGATAACCGAAAGAAGGCCTTTGAGAGTATCAATTGAGAGTAGAGAGACAAGGGGACAAATCCTGAAGAATGCGTACAAATTGAAGAACAGTTTAACCTACAGCAAAATAGGCATTGGGAGAGATCTCACAAAGAAACAGCGTTTGGCGAGCAAAGATCTGAGGAAGAAACTAGAAAAGTTAAAAAGGGAAGAACCTGAAAAGAATTGGGCTATCCGCAGGGATAAATTAGTCGAACTCCCTAAACAGGAATCATCTTCTAACAGAGGTGCTAAAGTTGGACATGTTCCACCAGGACGTCGTCCTGTGGGGGATGTGAGAGTGTAAACCAAGAATCAGATCATCATGTAAATAGATTATCAGTTGATTAATATCTTGATTTTGTTCCTGATGAGTCTGCAAGTACAGATGTAAATAGTTCAGTCAGTTGAGTTTACATAGTTCTGATGAACCATCACTAGGAAAGTGATCTTTGAAGAGCTTCTAGTATGATATTTATCAATGTTGACGCTTTTGTCAAAAAGTAGCTGAATTTGAGACATTTTTGATATCTAGAAACGGGAAATATTTGGAGAATAGTAAAGAACAATTTGTGTCAATTAGTTTTAATCAATGTTATCCGCTGAGAAGTGAAATGTTAAATGTATAAGTAATCTGTTTTGCAATGCACTCTGAGACAGACAAGGTCACTTAACCCGTTGGAGACATTAACCAGTATGTACTTTACCAGAGGGGTCACGACAGATAATTCTAATATATTGACCCTATGATCCAGGTATCCAGGTATCCAGATATTAATGCTGAAAGTCGGTAATGCTTTAAGGAAAAAGAACGAAGCTTTCACCTCCACCGAATGAGTGCAGGTCCGCTTTTTATGACTGACAATGTTTTTGATTGGCTGAAGGGATTGTGCCGACCGAATCAATTGTTTTGTAGTTTTAGAACTCTTTCTCAAACAGCAAAATTTGTGACTGTTTCAATTTGAAAGCTCACCTGCCAGGCCAATCGAAAGAGAAGTTTATGCAGTATATGTAGATAGATAGATAAATGTAAGTCAAAGTAATGAAGAAAACTGCTCTTTACTAGATACACGATCTGACATTTCATGATTTTTGACAGGTTTGAGCTTGATGTTATGAATCAGGTATTTTTTTCCCACACTCAAGCGTTGTCAATGTTATCCTGGCATGGAAAATTGTTGATCATGAAGAATTTTAGTGGAAGTGTACCTTTCTTTGTGATCAGGACTTTGTTGACTCATGTTTGATTTACGGAAAAAGACGTTCTTTCCACAGTGTCAACAAAAAAATTCCGGAAGTGCTTGTCGTTCTTCAATTTGGAGATTAAGAAGGGAGATAACTCCACCTGAAAACTAGCAGACGACGCAAAGGTCCATGTTGGTCGAAAATTGGCTTATTCGTGAATATTTGGGACTAAAAGATCTGTTGGAACTGAAATTAGAAAACATATGGATGATAAATTTCTACTTTATGTGATAGATTTCATTGTTTTTCGAGTTTCATGTCTTGCAGTAAACTGCGACCCCCCCCCCCCCCAAAAAAAATAAAGGAAATGAAATCAGTCTGTCTACTGTAGCCTATTTGACACAAGGCTGTTTAACAGCGACTTCTTCTTTTGCCTTAATTTTTTCCAAATATTTCTAACTGAGGTCTTGTTTGGGAGAGTGTTAAAGTAGGATACTGTAGGCTACTGTTTTTGAGCAGGAAAAATAGAAAGCTATGAGAGCGATTTTTCCAGCCTTCCAGATTCAGAGATTGGGAGAAAAATCACTGAAAGTGAATTCTAAAAAAATTGAAAATGGTACAGGTGCCTGGTGGGGAAATTCTCAAATTGACCCCTACCAAGATCCAAGAGTTATCCTGAAATTGCTCTTGATTTAGCGGGATTTATCTCCCTTGAAAGCAACTGGGGCCGACTTCGGATGGCACTATGGTTTGCGCCATCGTTCGCGCCGTCAATCGAACACCGATAGTGCGAGCTATTGACGTCATTTCCATAGCTATAGCTCCAATCGAACAGCAATGGCCTGAGCTATATAGTCCGACCACCGGAAAAAAGTCTAGTCCGACCATCTGAGCCATTACGTCATTCGGAACTCCTCGGATAACAGCGGACCAATCAGTATCGAGATAAACAAAGATTTTGATTGGCTGACTCAGAACGGGGAGGAATTCAATTGACAGAACAGCGCTGGTTCCCAAAAATGGTTCCCGACCACGCGAGCTACAGTGCCAAACGAAGTCAGCCTGGGTATAGTTCCGGTCTATTTTTCTAGAGACGCTAAAGAGTAAAATTTATCCCTTCGCACACAAAATATGATTATTTTCTTAACAAACGCATACTAAGCAAAATCGTCGTACCATCAGATTGTTCAGTTACTACTGATTAAACCAGAATAAGTTTCGGCTTTGATTTCATCCAATTGATATGTTTAAAGGGGTATTAGCTGTCAAAAAACCTGCCAATTTGCCAAAAAAAGGGTTTACAGTATTAAAGTATGAGCAAAAAGATGCAGAAAGACCATATTTAAAGCAAGTAACCATGCGCTGTTTACCCATAATAAGCGCATGTATATTGACATTCTAACTTTCCACGGCGCTGAAAAGTTTGCTGGGTGTTTACAATTGTGTCTATATATTACATATTGATATATTACATATTTCGGGTACCTGCAAAAGCCGTAAATATTCGTTTATAATCGGGTGGTCATGTGATACAAAGGTATCTAATAAAAATGACATGTCACGCTAAAAGGGAATTTACGGGAAGTTCATAAAACAAAATTTCGAGAAACGACTCATACTAAGCAGACCAGTTGGCCAATTTTGTCCAAACTTTGCAGTTATGTTCCTTGGGTAACCCTTTACTTAAATTGTTCAAAGAATGTTGATTGGTCAATAATTGTGGGTGTGGCAGGGCGGGGCTTATCAGACTTAGAGAAATCACAAAATAATTCTTTAAAAATCAACCATTCAGCCAATTTTGACTAAACGTGGCAGAAATGTACCTTGGGTCAAGTTGGGTGACTCTTTATGTAAATTTTTTAATGTTAGTGAAATTTTGATTGGTTAATAAATGTGGGCGTGGTGGGGCGGAGATTATCAGACTTAGAGAAATCATAAAATGATTCTTTAAAAATCTTCTTCTCTCAAACCAGTGGGCTAATTTTTACCAAACTTTGCAGGAATGTTCCTTTGGTGACCCTTTACTTGAATTGTTCAAAGAATTTTGATTGGTCCATAAATGTGGGCGTGGCAAGGTGGGGCTTATCAAACTTAGAGAAATCACAAAATAATTCTTTGAAAATCATCCATTCAGCCAATTTTGACTAAACTTGGCAGAAATGTACCTTGGGTGACACTTAAGTGACTTTACCTAAAATGTCAGTGAAATTTTTATTGGTCCATAAATGTGGTCGTGGCAGGGCGGGGCTTATCAGAATTAGAGAAATCACAAAATAATTCTTTTAAAATCTTCTCCTTTCAAACCAGTGAGCCAATTTTGACAAAACTGTACAAGAGTGTTCCTTGAATGAACCTCTACTTAACCCCTTCCCAAACAAGACCTGGTTTTGACGTCCCTAATAGAAAAGGCTTGGGAAAACATTGAAACAAAAGAAGAAACTACTGATAACCAGCAGTTTCTCCTCTTGTCTCAATATTTTCTAAACAATATTTTACACTAATTCTATCTTGCATCATTTCTATTTTGTCATTTGTGACAGTTTTTTAAGGATCACCCTAAAATTTTGCCGTTTTGGAAAGGGTTAAATTGTTCAAAGAATTTTAATTGGTCCATAAATGTGGGCATGGCAGGGTGTGGCTTATCAGACTTAGAAAAATCATAGAATTATTCTTTAAAAATCAACCATTCAGCCAATTTTCACCAAAGTTGGTAGAAATGTACCTAGGGTTACTCTTTACATGAATTGTTGGTGAAATTTTGATTGGTCCGTAAATGTGGGCATGGCAGAGGGGGGATGGCTTATCAGAATTGGAGAAATCACAAAATAATTCGTTATAAATCAACCAATTGGCCAATGGAGACCAATTTTGGCAGTAATGTTACTTGAGTGGCCCTTTACTTACTTTGTTAGTGAAAATTTGATTGGTCCATTAATGGTTGCGTTGCATAGCGGGGTTTATCAGAATGGGTGAAATCACGAAATAATTCTTAAACAAGAGGGCCATGATGGCCCTGGGTCGCTCACCTGAGATTGGATATCTTAAGGAAGTTTCAGGAATATTGGTCTACTGGTTTGGGAGCTGAAGCTTTTCGTTTATTATTTAGCTATTTCGGGCTCACTTTTTTGGTGCCATGGCAGCCAGAATTGTTAGCAAATTTCGAAGTCATTCACCCAATCGATTAGAAGGCAGGTTTGCCAGAAGAAGCGATTTTTATTTTATTTTTTTGCAATTTTGCCCTTTTTCACATGCCATGGCATCAAGACTTTCAAAGAGAATCAAATTCTTTGAAAGGACTTCATCCAAGGATCCTTCCTGTGAATTTTCAAGGATATTGACCCCTGGATTGAGAGAAGAAGATCTTTTTAGTCTTGACTATTTGCACCCCTTTTCTGCCACGGCAGCCAAAGATTTTGAAAGATACAAATTATTTGGATAATTTTGAAAGCATTTACCCCAAGAATAATTTCTACCAAGTTTCAAGAAGATTCGCCAACTGGTTTGGGAGCAGAAGCTTTTTGTTTATTATTTAGCTATTTTTGGCCCCTTTTTTGGTGCCATGGCAGCCAGAGTTTTTTAAAGAAACAGATTATTTACAAAAATTTCAAAGCCATTAACAAAATAATAATTCTTGCCAAGTTTCAAGAAGATTGGAAAGCTAGTTTGGCAAAAGAAATGGTTTTAAAGGTTTTGGCAAATTTGCTATTTTTCATGTGCCACGGCACCAAGAGTTTGAGTGAGAATCAAATTCTTTTAACAATTTATAAAGTCCTTCATCCAACAATCATTCCTGTGAAGTTTCAAGGATATTGACCATCTGGTTTAGGAGAAGAAGATTTTTGAAGATTAGCCTATTTTCCCCTTTTCTCATGCCACGGCAGCCAGAGTCTTTGATGGAATCAAATTCTTTTAACAAATTTGAAAGCATTTGCCACAAGGATCATCCCTGCCAAGTTTCAAGAAGATAGGTCTACTGGCTTGGGAGGAGAAGATCTTTAAAGGAATTGTGGACGGTCAGACGACGGACAACGACCGATCACAATACCTCACCTTGAGCACTTCGTGCTCAGGTGAGCTAAAAACAACCATTGCACGGCCGCTTATCTACTAAATCACAACATTTTGTTGTGTATGAAAAAAAGTTTAGAGGATATCCGGTTGGCAGTTAGAGGAGCCGACAAATCAGCGGGTGAAAGGTGAGTCTCGTCTTTTAATCGAAATGTTCTTGTTTCTAGCTCGAAAATCAAAAATCGGAGAATGTCATACAACCCTTTATTCATTTTCACATATTTGTGAGCCCCATCAAACCCCGATTCCCAGAGATTGAACGGAAATTCATTTTCTCCCGATGCAAGGGTAGCCCCAATATTGACATTTCGTCAATCCTGATGAACGTTTGTCCACTTTCTGAGGATGAATGGCCCAAAACCTGTGTGTATTATAAAATAGTTGTATGTAAATTACATCGTGCAAACAATATTTTAATAACTTACTGTCAATCTTTGAAGAAAATCAGTTCTTCCGGTCAGTTTGTGCGTTAGAGGATAGGTTGTGAGTAAGAGGATAGGTTGTGATTTAGAAGACAGAATGCATTCATCGCATTTAATACCATTTTTCACTGTTTATATGCGAATTAAGCCAAACCGAAATACTCTATGTGATATGTCTATTTTCAAAGGGTGAGTGAAATGGCATAACGTATTTTTACGCCCAGTAAATTGATACATCAGGGACATAGACCTTTAACATTGTCTGCTTGTCTGCCAATCTGCAAGTGATAATTTAAAATGAAAATTTAAGTTAAGAGGGCGTTTGCGCGTTCTCTTTTTAAAATTTCATACACCTGATATTCTTGTCTGCTAGGCCTACATCTTTTGCTTCGGAAAAGTCAAATATTTAGCCATTTTGGTAATGGGTGAAGTGTTTTCAAAAGTGTTTTCAAAATGACACAATTTTGGACTGCTGTATCTATAAAGAGTTACAGATGTGAGAAGTATATGTTTGAGAGCGTAAATATTGAGGGAAGGGCTGATAATCAACAATTTCTTCTTTCTCTCGATGTTTTCCGAAACTATTTTACAAGGGAGTTATAAAATATATCTTGTATGGGACAGGATTTTTGGAGAAATCTTTATGAAGGAAATCGAATTCTCTTGTTCCGTTGCTTTTACATGATGTGTAAATGGGATTCTTTAACCCTTTCTTATACAAGGCATGGTATAACGTACTTATTAGAAAGGGATTGTAAAGTATTGACACAAAGGAAGAGATTACTGTTAATCAGCAATTTCTCCCGTTGTCTCAGTATTCTCTGTACTACTTCTCTTTATATAAATCATCTTGGTATTAGTATCCATTTGTCGTCTGCAGCATTTTTCAAATTGGACCAACATAAAATGTAGCTGTTTCGGAAAGATTTTTAAAACGTTGGTGGTGTGAAGAAATGCCTGTAATCAAACTTTGTAAGTTGTATTTGCAATGGTTAAAATATTTACAATAGATTTGTTGTTCCAATGCAGGTATCAGATTTCAACACCTTTCCTCATGTTCCTGGTGTGTCCAGGTTAGGTGACAAACTCACTGTTTTCAAAAATCACTGTTTGAACTGGATACAAGTCGTGTCCCTAGATATATAAAGTAAGTACTGCGAAAGTGTTCCAGACTAGTAGACAAACTTAGATCTGTCATCCAAGTATTTTAGTGGCCCTTTATTTTGGAGTATTGAATGATGTTAAGAATCCTACACGCAAAATTGTAGATTCGACAGATTTTGTCTATATTTGTATGAACGTCAAATGGTCATAAATCTTTTTAATTAAGAGAGGTAAACTGATAATCTTTGTGTCATTAATTTTCTCATGGAATGATCTCAAAAACGATATATTACAACATTGGAATCATTTCTAAAAGGGTATTTACCGTCGTTAGTTTCTGCTTGATATGAAGCTGCATGCTAGCGGTGAATTTCTTACTTCCAAGGTTAATAATTTGCTTTTGTTGATTTTCAGGATGTGTTGACCCAATTCCTCGCCACAAATGAGATCAGACTAATCTGATACGGGGTGTATGGAGTGGAGAAACTTTAGGCTATTTTTATCGCTTATTCAATAAGCTGCAGGAACTTAACAATATTTTGGAAGTGAGGCATGCGTGGATATTTTTAGCTCACCTGAGCACAAAGTGCTCAAGGTGAGCTATTGTGGTCGCTTTTTGTCCGTCGTCCGTCCGTCTGTCCGTCCGTCTGTCCGTCCGTCCGTCCGTTCACAATTTCTTTAAACATCTTCTCCTCGTATACCATTTGGCCAATTTTTACCAAACTTGGCAGGAATGTTCCTTGCGTGACCCTTTTCAAAACTTGTTCGCGAATTTTTGATTCGTCAAAAAATGTGGGCGTGGCAGGGCGGGGCTTATCTGACTTAGAGAAATCATAAGAAAATTCTTTAAAAATCAACCATTGGGCCAATTTGAACCAAACTTGGCAAGAATGTGCCTTGAGTCATTCTTTTCAAAATTTGTTCACAAATTTTTACATTTGTCAAAAAATGTGGCCGTGGCAGGGAGAAAGGGGCTTATTAGACTTGGAGAAATCATAAGAAAATTCTTTAAAAATCAACCATTTGGCCAATTTGAACAAGACTTTGCAGGAATGTTCCTTGAGTCTCTCTTTTCAAAATTTGTTCACAAATTGTTACATTTGTCAAAAAATGTGGTCGTGGCAGGGAGAAAGGGGCTTATCGGACCAATAGAAATCATAAGAAAATTCTTTAAAAATCAACCATTGGGCCAATTTGAACCAGACTTTGGAAGAATGTTCCTTGAGTCACTCTTTTCAAAATTTGTTCACAAATTTCTACATTTGTCAAAAAATTTGGCCGTGGCAGGGAGAAAGGGGCTTATCAGACTTAGAGAAATCATAAGAAAATTCTTTAAAAATCAACCATTGGGCCAATTTGAACCAGACTTTGGAAGAATGTTCTTTGAGTCTCTCTTTTTAAAATTTATTCACAATTTTTTACATTTGTCAAAAAAAAGTGGGCGTGGCAGGGAGGAAGGGGCTTATCGGACTTCAAGTGATCATAAGAAAATTCTTTAAAAATCAACCATTGGGCCAATTTGAACCAAATCTGTCAGGAATGTGCCTTGAGTCATTCTTTTCAAAATCGTTCACAAATTTTTACATTTGTCAAAAAATGTGGCCGTTACAGGGAGAAAGGGGCTTATCAGACTTGGAAAAATCATAAGAAAATTCTTTAAAAATCAACCATTGGGCCAATTTGAACCAAACCTGGCTGGAAAGTTCCTTGTGTTTCATTTCAAAATTGTATCTTGATTTTTTTTAAAGTATATTAGTGTGGCATTGTTGGGGAAATTTGGAGCTTTGAAATTATACCTTACTGTGGGTTGTCACAGAGATACTTAGTTTTCTTCTTAGTGTTTGGCATAGAACCTTAAAATGTTGTGTAAGACTTCATGTCATGAATGGCTTCCAGAATACAAAAATCATTACTATACATGGAAACTAAGCCCTACATTTTACACGGCAATTTTGATGCATTTAATTTTAGAATCATACAAGCTGCAGATAAAGGGAGATAATTGCTTTTCAAAAAGCAACATTTTGTTTCAATATTCATCAAACCCTATGTTTTTGGTGATCATTTCAAGCATCTGCTTGAAAAGATTAGTACATTCTGCATAGGGTTTGGATATATAAATAATAAATTTTGAAAGCCTTTCCTATTTCTCTTATCTATTTCTCTTATCTGTTGCTCTGGCTGGCCCAAAGTTTATCTTATGTAAACAAATAAGAAAGGATTAGCCTAGCTTATCAGATGGTGGTCTTTGGCTATATTCTCTCAAACCACAGTCCAAATCTTGTTATAATATGATAAATGATCAATCTTTAACTGATCAGTATGCTTTGAAAATAACCCCTATGTTGTATATTGCAAAATCATGAAATAATTATTGAAAAAAAAACTTCAGCCATTGTGCTAATTTGTACCCAATTTTACAGGATTGATTGGAACAAAATTATTACTTAATTGTTTCCAAACAGAAAGTCCTCATTTTCATGCCTTTGAATTTGACAAAATTACCATTATCACTCTTGTCGTCTTGATTCAGGTGAGCGATTTAGGACCATCATGGTCCTCTTGTTTAACGATGACGTGGTTTGTACCTAGACAAACCATCGTTGAAGTTGACAAAAGTGATAAAGTACGGATTTCACAAAGTTCATCTTCAATTTATGTTACAACTTGCAAAATTCATTAAGGTATCAATTCGTAGGCCTATATGATTAGTGTCTTAATATTAAACATATTGGATCAATAGACAAGAAGATCTATGGATAAACAAGATTTACAGATCTGTATTTTTGACACGTCTTTATTGTCTCCGGTTTTTCCACTTCTTACGCATTATATTTTAAAGAGGCTACTTTAGAGCATACAATAATGGCTGGAATATTGCACAGTATTTACTTTGAATTGTATAAAAGTTCACATGAGGACGCACAGAGTACAGACAGACAGAAAGAAACACAAAGGATAGTGAATGTTTATATCAAACATTGTTATAAATCTATTTTGCATAAGAACCTTACATTCATTTAGATGAGATAATGTAATATGATATATATATATAACTGGTGTGTAAAAAGGGTTTTTCTATATCATATCACAATGAACTCGTACTCTGTCAAAGTGATTCTTAAGTGAAATAAGGGTTTAATCTTTGGACAAGACTAGTCTAGTAATGAGAGTATTTCGGTTTGGCTTAATTCGCATATAAACAATGAAAATATTATTAAATGCGATGAATGCATTCTGTCTTCTAAATCACAACCTATCCTCTTACTCACAACCTATCCTCTAACGCACAAACTGACCGGAAGAACTGATTTTCTTCAAAGATCGACAGTAAGTTATTAAAATATTGTTTGCACGATGTAATTTACATACAACTATTTTATAATACACACAGGTTTTGGGCCATTCATCCTCAGAAAGTGGACAAACGCTCATCAGGATTGACGAAATGTCAATATTGGGGCTACCCTTGCAACGGGAGAAAATGAATTTCCGTTCAATCTCTGGGAATCGGGGTTTGGATGGGGCTCACAAATATGTGAAAATGAGTAAAGGGTTGTATGACATTCTCCGATGTTTGATTTTCGAGCTAGAAACAAGAACATTTCGATTAAAAGACGAGACTCGCCTTTCACCCGCCGATTTGTCGGCTCCTCTAACTGCCAACCGGATATCCTCTAAACATTTTTTCATACACAACAAAATGTTGTGATTAAGTAGATAAGCGGCCGTGCATTGGGTCAATTTTAGCAAACTTGGCATAAATAATGTTCCTTGGGTGGTTTACAGTGTTTATGAAACTTTGATTGGTCTATAACTGTGGGTGTGGAAGGGCAGGGTTTATCAGAATTGGACTAACCATGAAATAATTCTTTTAAAATAAACCAATGCAGGGATAAAGATTAGGAGGGGCCCAGTCGCCCATGGCCCCTAGAATTTGGGCTGGGCCCCTGAATATTTAAAGAAAATGCCCATACCCTTATTGTTAAGAATCAAATTTTGCTATTCTGGGCCCCTAAGTTAAAATTGTCAGTCTTTATCCCTGCAATGTTTATTCAGTTCTAACTTGGTAGAAATATTCCTTGGGTGACCCTTTTTCAAGAATTGGCAGTGTGAGGCTTACAAGAAATCATGAGGTAATTCTTTTACTTTAGCCAGTGGAGCGATACAGGCCCTCTTGGGCCTCTTGTTTTAATTAGCAAGCCGGGACTTTATGTCCGGGGAGCTAATGTCACAGCCCTAGTGTCGGCGTCGCGTCCCGTCCCGTCCCGTCTTCACTTGAAAAACTTTAACCTGGTCCATATCTTAGGCACTATTAGAGATACAGCCTTGATATTTCATACATAGATACATCTCGACAAGACCTTTCATTTGAGACCATGCCCTTTGACCTAGTGACCTTGACCTTGGAGTTTGACCTACTTTTGAAAAACTTTAACCTGGCCTATATCTCGGGCACTATTAGAGATACAGCCTTGATATTTCATACATAGATACATCTCAACAAGACCTTTTATTTGAGACCATGACCTTTGACCTAGTGACCTTGACCTTGGAGTTTGACCTACTTTTGAAAAACTTTAAACTGGCCTATATCTCAGGCACTATTAGAGATACAGCCTTGATATTTCATACATAGATACATCTCGACAAGACCTTTCATTTGGGACCATGGCCCTTGACCTTGTGACCTTGACCTTTGAGTTTGACCTACTTTTTAAAAAATTGCTGTTTTTGTGACAAGCTCCCGTATAGGCGAGCTACGTTGTCCGCGGACAACTCTTGTTTTAATCTGTTTTGTCAAAGATCAGATCTGAGAAAAGGTGCATTATTGTAACAGATCATATCTTTAACTATTTTTCAGAGATGACATATTAGAAAGGTGCTGATAATGACAATATCATCAGTTAATGACAGTGAAAGATTTTTGTAAGTTCAAACATTCTCTGAATCTTTATTTTTTATGAAAGCCAATTTGAAAGGTGTTGTAGGATGGTCCTCTTGGGTACCACGGTACTTAATGGTGTGACTTGGCGTCCGGAAAAATCAATAATGAAATGGGACATGAAAACATTCTATGATTTCTCTTTCTAAAGTAAACCAAATCCAGCCGAATTTATGATAAAATTAATCACTGAAGATTAGAGTAAATGATTTTGCTTTTAGTTTTGCTAATGCACGCAGTTGGTCGGTGATACTTCGTCCGCAAATGAACACTGTTTTGAATACCACGGGACCGTAAAAGACGCAGTACCGAAGCGGACTACTATATAAAGATGATGTCAATATCTTGTCTGTATGTGTAGCACTCATGGACTACATGTTTCTGAACCCTTAATCCTATCATGCCAATTTACCGAATTAAACATTTGTTACTTGATGTACAAATTTCTTTATAAATATGTGACCCGTCGGCTGTCATACTAAAAGGGACCTTTTGTAAAGTGTGAGGAATACACTGACTGACTAGGGTCAAAATCTTTTACTCTACTGTAATTTTCTGAACCTAGTTTTTTACTATCTAGACTAACACTATTACTTTCTGTTAATTTTCTAAATGTGATATCAGGATGAGGATCAGGATTTTTGAATCATAAGAAATAGGTGCTGTTTCAGCTTGTTCGGAAAGGATTAACACATTTCATTTAATTGCAGGTGTAAAATGACTGACTGGTTACACTGCAACACATGTTATAATCAGCCCGGGGATGGAAGTAACTTCTTCCTCACCAACTGTAGTCATGTACACTGTAGCAGGTGTGAGAAAGCCGGTAAGTCTACTTACCAATTGGGCCGCAGCCATAGCGCAGTTGGTAGCGCATCTGCCTCTCATTCTAGAGGTCCCGGATTCGATACCTGGCCGCGGCAAATACCCTTTCTGACAAAATTGTCACCCACCAATGGGTTTGAAATCGTTAACCTAAGTTGGCGAGCAGCTAGATGCTCGGTAAGGGTGTTGTGGTAGTACTGGTTTGAGAAACAACAGGAATCCATGGTTAGGTGCTCCAGCCGCTGCGATATGACCCTAGCAGTTGAAAAGGGCGTAAAACCCCAATAAACTAACTAAACTCTACTTGCCAATTTCTAAAATGAGAAATTCCTACTGAACTTAATAACCCATTGCCACATACTGACGCTTTTTGACGCCCTATAGGATAAAAGCTTAAAGGAAAACATTGCGGAAAATGAAGAAATTGCTTGTAACAAGCAATTTCTTCATTTCCCACAATGTTTTTTACCAAAAAAATGATAAAATTTCAAAATTTCTTATTATTCAAAATGTTGTCTGCAACTTCTTTGAATTAAGCTCAAAAATTTGTCATTTGGTAATTGGATAAACTATCAGTATAATGACATTTTCATTTTATAAAGAGGACATAGTCTCAGTAGGCCTTTCGAACCAATATTACTGTACGTTAACTACACAGACATGGCCGAAGGATAATGGCTATGCAAAGGAAATCTTCTGAGGAACAGAACCTCCATTTCTCTGGGGCAAAAGTTAATTTTGGAATCATATGCCTACCCTGCCATCTTCGAAGCGGGCAGAATTAGAACAGGCAAATAAAATTGTGGTAGCGTAGCACAGACATGGCAAAATCCATCAGACATATCTGATAAAATTTCCCTTGGTCTGATGATTTTTCTGCTATTGTCAGTCAAAATGTCTGACACTCCTTTTGATCTGTCAAGATAGCAAATAAGAGTTCTGTCTAACAAAATTTTATTCGGTCTGACAGATTATTCGGTACTGTCGGACCGAATGTCTGACAAAGATTTCTGGTTTTTCGCCAAGTCTGGTAGCATTAAATTTTATTATTTTTTTTTTATTTTAGGCATTAAAAGAAAATAGTTAGTGGACAACAAGTCGTAAAATGTATAAAATTGTCATTCTTTATACAAAAACATTATCTTTGTGTAACCATTGACGCTAGCTACCATTTGTAATTTTTGTACTGTAAATATGTTGAGTATTTGAAATTTAAAACCAAAATTAAATGTAATGAGCATCTTTGTGAAATTGAGAAGAGGCCTTTTACCCTTGATTTTTAGGAAAAAATTGTATTTTTGGAAATATTTTATACAATTGGGAAGTGAAAAGGCTGTCCAGTGTAAGTTTGAAAATTATGGAAAAAATGCATAATCTTAAAGAAATTTTACACCCCTCAAGATAAATGTTGGCAAAAACATAGTGGAAAATGAAGAAATTGCTTGTGACAATTTCTGGAAAATGAAGAAATTGCTTGTGACAATTTCTTCATTTCCCATAACATTTTCTACGCTGAAAATGGTTGTTTAAGGTTCGAACATACAATGAGGGGGTTTCTTTTCCTAGTATCACACAATTTTGACTGAATTTCTGTATGAAATAATCAGGCAACAGATGGGAGTTCGTTTGAACCCCCTCTTGATCCGCCAATGTGGATTTGTATTTATTTTAGGTTGGAAGCAGAAGTGCACCATGTGTGGAACCCAAAACCCAGATATTTGGCCTTTAACAACAAAAACAGTAAGATACATATATTATGATTTATTGATAAAATTACATTGAACCCATTCCCACTAGATAACACCATTAACATTTTGGAAAACATTGTGGAAATTAAAGAAATGGCTTGTCACAAGCAATTTCTTTATTTTCCACAATGTTTTCTACATAGACAGATTAAATAATTTATTTCATTCACTTGAAATTGTTGTTTGTAACATCTTCACATTTAGATCAGTCTTAAATTTTGTTGTCTTTTAATGGGTTAAATCAGAATAAATGAGAATCTGAAAAAAAAAAACCCATAGCATTTGAATCTATGGACTTGTTTGTTCCGGAGTGCAGTTTGATCAAAATTCATTCTGCTCTCTTACTGGTTACTTTCACCCTTTCCTGAACAAAAATATTTTAGGGTGGTCCAATTTGAAACAGAAAGCTGCTGCAGATGACAAAGCAATTGTTGACAAAGATAGAATTTGTATACAATGTAGCACCAGATAATTTCCAGTGGCATCAATACTTTATGGATCTTATAATAAGCTTGAATCCATACCTGATTATAACTTTGTTCATCTTTGAATGTAAGTTGTTAAAAAAAAAAATCAATCCAACATTTTCACCAGAACTTATCGTCGGTGCTATGACAAAATGGCGTAATAGAAATTTTGCTCGAAAACCATTTTTTTCAGGAGAGCCAAAAACATTTTTGCCGTTTTAAAAAATGTTAAAAATATGCCGGCAAAATTGCGTAACTCAATATTACTCTCGTGTTAATTTGTCTACGTATAACGCATTTTTGTCAGCTAAATCGAGTTACGCAATTTTGTCACATGATAATTGAAAGGGTTCTAATAGGTGTAGAAAAACGCCGTTTTGACAGGATATGCGCTCCTACATACTTAGTAGAAAGCATTTATAAAAAAAAATTGACAAAATTGCGTAACTAATTTGTTACGCCATTTTGTCATAGCACCGACATTATGTCCATAAAATAGAGGAAAAAGAACTTTATCTGTAGCACTGTAGGTAGACCAAAAAATGAAAAATGTATTTGAGCCGGGATCTGGAAAAACCGTCCCTTATAGCGTTCTTAAAAATTGACTTTGAAGATCAGCCTGTTGACAAATGCAGTCCAATATGCATCCAGACTGCTCTCTTTAAGTTACTATAGGTCATGAAGAAGCTATTAGAGAACAATGTGGATCCTGATCAGACTGTGCGTATGCACAGGCTGATCTGGATCTATGTTGGGCTCAAAAGCCTTAAGGGACATTTTTCCAGATCCTGGCTCATTTCATTCACTTGAAATTGTCTTTTGTGACATCTTATTATAATTTTAACCAGTCTAAAATTTTGTAGTTTGGGATGTTAAGATTACGTTACACTTTGCTAGCATTGCTGTAAAATCATGTACACATGTAGAGCAACAGATAAGAGTTGATGAAGACATTCTAAAGGATGGGTTGCAACAAGGGCTCAAAAAATTTCTAGAGCGATTTTTAGCCCTTGTTGCAACCCATCCTTTGTTATTTCAAATCCAAACCCTATGTTGCTGGTACTCATTTGAATCATCTCGATTAGACTTTTCCAATGAGTACCCACAACATGATAGGGTTTGATAAAAACTTATGAAGTATTGCATTTTGAAAAGCCAAAAATGCCTCGTATCTGTATTCTTGCACATGTTTTTCTGTTATCATTATAGATGACACCGAGGATGAAGATTTTCTTTACCGAGCCATCAAAACTCATAGAGAAGCTTATAGTAGAAGCACAGCAGCTCTTGGAGGTACTAACCCAAACTGCCAAATTTGATGTACATGTTTAACCCTTTCTCAAATGGCAAAAACGTTGACTGGACTGATTCAAAATCTGCTATAGATCACAAAATGGATGTGGATAGACATAAGATTTGTGTAAAATTTAGTCCAGAAAATATCGAGGCAAAAGAAGAAAATGCTGGTTATCAACACTTTCTTCTTTTGCCTCAATGTTTTCCAAAGCCATTTATATTAGGGCCATCAAAACCAGGTCTTGTTTGGGAAAGGGTTAAACCATTCCCTCATACTGGTGCTTTTTGGTGTCCCACAAGATAAGTGCCTTGGAAAACATTGTAGAAAAAGAAGAAATTGCTCGTAACAGGCAATTTACTCGTTTCCACTATTTTTTCTACCAAGAAAGGCCCAAATATGTAAAATTTCATTTACTTGAAATTGTGCTGTGGAACACCTTTGTTTTTGGACCAGTGTAAAGTTTTGTTGTATCTGATAATTTGTTAAAACCCCAAGCCATTGCCTAGAATAGAACTTGTTTCCATGTCAGAGAAAAAGACTGACAATTTTAGCGCAGGGGCCCAGAATAGCAAAATTCAATACTTAACATCAGGGGATGAGCATTTTCTCTAAATATTCAGGGGTCCAGCCCTAAAGCTAGGGATCATGGGTGACTGAGCCCCTGCTAGTCTCTATCCCTGCATGCTTTCTATCTTCAGGTCACATGCAGTGTTTAGGCCAGAATTCAGATGTGAGGGGTCAATTTTGCCCATTACCAACCAAAAGTAGGGGTCAATTTCTGTTGAAGTGGGGCCAATGAAAAATTTGCTATCTTGTGATCTGGAAAGTTCATAAACTCAATAAATTCAATAACTCTCCACAACCCAACAATTCACAACCCTGCTCTATCATGAAATGTATGTTTTTCATATCTGCCATGAGATTGTACAAGCCCAAAAATCGTCCGGAAAGAGAGTAAAGGAATTCACTTTTTTCTCTGATACAGAGGGTACAAATTTACAAAACACTAGAAAACTACTGAGTATGATATTATAATATCAACATTTTTTAAAAGCTTTCCTCGTAGAAGTTGGTCATCGGTCTTTTTCCTTTTCACCTTTGATTGGCTGACTAAACCACCAAAGAATGTCAGACTTTACTTTCATTTTTGCTTAGACGACGTCATGATAACGTATTTCTAAGATCGAGGTAGAATATTATCTGGGTGTTTTCATAAAGATCTTTGCATACAAAATAAAGCGTCTGATAATAAAAATCGATATTGCCAGTCTACGAAAAATTCTTTTCCAGTCTAATATCACCAAAACCCTGTTTGGTTTTATGGCAAGCGTTTGGGAAATCACCGATGTAAACAAAGAAGATCGGCAGTTAACCCATAATGGTTAAACTAAAAAGTCGATCTTTTCTCAAATTTTGATGTGCCAAAATGACCCATTACTGCAGATTTGGATACGCCATGTGAGAAAATGCAGCATCAATCCCGCAATGGCGCGGCCTGGCCTAAACACTGCACATGTACACAATTCCATGTCCATATCACAGCAGTGGCATGTCCAAAAAGAGTCATTCATACAGCATATTTCTGGATGCCATGGGGGCATGATATGGACACAGAATTGTGTGATCAGGCTGTTAAACCCTGTCTTAAACAAGATCTGGATTCAATATGCATGTTAGAAAAGGCATGGGAAAACATTGAGGCAAAAGAAGAAAATGCTGATAACCAGCATTTTCTCCTTTTGTCTCAATACTTTCTGTGCTGTATTGTATATAAATCCTGTCTTCGTTATTGTCTATTTTATTGTCTGCAGCAGCTTTCAATTTGGAAGAGTCCTCCAAACTTTTGCCAATTTGTAAAAGGTTAAAAACATTGCATTGCAGAAGGAATTCCTGTTTTTCATAGAGCTACAGATGAGAGGGTTTAACCCTTTCGTTTGCAAGCGCGCTTTAAAGCGCGGTCAGGAACGCTTATACTGTTTAGGGGGGCATGGGCTTTTAAAAGCAATTTTTACCCTGTTAAAATTATTATGACACCGGATACATGCTGAAATATTGCTCAATAATGTTTTGTTTTCGTAAAATGTGAAGAAAAGCGCAGTTTTTGGGGTTTTATGAGCTGTAACGATGGCCAGGAGGGTTCAATATTCTGCAGAAGAGGTCCAGCGAATCATCATGTCAGTGCCGGACGATGATGATAGCGATTACACTGATTTTTTTAGGTGTAAAAAGGTGATTTGAACATTAGAAATGTTTCGTAGACTTCGAATTGTGACCCCGATAGTGATTCCGATAACCCTAAACCGAATCCAGTCCCAAATCGTAGGGGTGGGGGTGGTCGGGGGTCATGGCAGGGGGCCTGACAGGGGTCATGGGGCTAGAGGTCGAGATTTTGATGAGATGCAAATTTTCTATCAGTTACTCATCATATTGCTAAAGGAAATTGAATAACCTTTCCAATGATATAGGTTTATGGGTTTTCTGCAAGTAAAATCTATCTTTTATGCATTTGTATACATGAAATGCTTGGAAATAGGGAAAAAGTCATTTCTGGGAAATAATTCTGCAAACGAAAGGGTTAATGGCTTTTCCAAATGAAATATTTCATTAATTGTTCATCAAACCCTATAATGTGGGTACTCATAAGAATTGTCTCATGGAGACGGATTTTAAATTACAAATTTGGAATGTCTTTCCCCACTCTTATCTATTGCTCTGTATTCATGTGAAATTGTTCTTTATTAATAATATACAAGCAGATTCTTAGTCTTTTTTTCAAGTAAAAGCTTGAATTTCCATAACATAATTCTGTATTGATATTTAGATTGGCAGTTTACAACTGTTGTTAATGTTTGAAAATTATGGAAAGACAAGTTTACTATCTTCAAATGCAGGTCTGACCGTCTCTATAAATGACCTGGCAGAGCACCTCTAGCTATTAGCTAGAGATGGTTTGCCATGTCATTTATATGGACCTATACAGTATTTTGAATGTATGCATTACTAGTATCATCTCATTTTCAGGCTTTGTCATTTCAAGATCGCCAGAGAAAAAGATTAATTGAACATCTTCAGAATAAAGTAAGATTTTTTTAACTAAATCAAAGTCAGTTATAGCACAATTTTGTCTTTGGCTGCGGCCATGGCGCAGTTTGTAAATCATCAGACTCTTAATCATGAGCTCCTGGGTGGCTACAAATATCCTTTCAGATAACATCAGTGTAGCATCCAGGGCACGCGATCGCGCGATTCCGGCTGATTTTAATTTCACTCCCGCGATTTCAAAATTTGGTGGAGGGCAACTCCCGCAGAATAGGAAATAATCTCCCACTCTTTAAAAGTCAGTGCGCAGCGAAATTGCATCTCACAAGAAAATTAAACCATGTTTCTAAAAAGATCGGTGAAATTCGCTAAAAAATTCTGATCCGAAAGGGGGTTTTCTCTCTACCTGGGAAATTCCCTAATGACGCAGTTGAATTAGGGGAAGTAACCCTGTTGGTAATAAGACACCAGGTTATTTCCTTAAACTATAACTTAATCGTAGATTGGCCGAGAAAAGTTGCGATTGAAAACGACCATCCCTCGGCAGATCTATGGTGAACGGAAATAGCCGAGAACTGCTGTGACTGTCAAATGACGTCATTCATTGGATTTCAAGCGTCTAAACACGACGTGTTGAAAATTACGAATTGAAATAGTAGAAAAACCATATTTCTTGGGTTAGATATATGCCATCTAAACGGATTACGAACTTTTCCAAGTTGGGTACTTACCTGCAACTGACGATTTGTTAGTCAGAAATGAACTGGTACAGGAATTTGCGCCCGGTCACGAAAAAAAGAAATAAAACATCACAGATTTAGGAATCGTGGAAAAAGACAATAATGTGCTGAAAGGGTATGTTATGTAAGCTATGTTATAAATCGAGTAAGAGAACCCCATGTACGACCCCCCTCATCGGGGTGTAGCTCTACCATTGTCCATACGGTGTTTACACATGATTTGATCAGAAAGTAAAGTCTATTTGCTGCGCGCTCAAAATTTTTACTCCCCCCTTTTTGAGAATCTGATGGGGGATCTCCCCCTCTCTGGGCTCATCCTGGATGCAACACTGTAACATTGTCTCCCACAAATGGTTTGATATCATTACCCTATGTGGGTGAGCAGCTGGAGGCTTGGTTTGGATGTTGTGGTAATACAGGAATGAGAAACAACAGGAATCCATGGTTAGATGCTCCAGATGCCATGAATATATATGCCATGGCAATAGCAGTTGAAAACCGCTTTAAACCGCAATAAATCAAGTCAATTATGTTTTTATGCCCCCGTATCGAAAGAACGAGGGCATATTGTTTTACCGTTGACTGTCTGTCTGTCTGTCTGTCTGTCTGAAACTTATCATTGGCCTTTTCTCCATAAGTATTTCACATACAATTTAGCTCAAATTTTGTACATGTAAACTTCTTTCAATATCTATCTGCTCCATGCAATTTGACCTTCCTCAAGGTCATCCTTATCAACCCTTAACATTCAACTTAACATGACAACTTAACGCTTAACGTTGGGTTTTCCTCCAAAAGTATTGGAGATACAAACCTCAAATTTGGTACGTAGCCTTCTTTCAATGATATTAGGTTAGAGGGTCAAGTTTATCCATTTAGGTCAAATTCAAATATCAATTAAGGTCATAATTATAGAAAAATGGCCATTTCGGGGGCATCTGTGTTTCACAAACACATCTTGTTTTTTTTATTTTTTCACAAACAACACTTAGTTTTGTTGAACCTGATAGAAAGGGCGTTTGAAAACAATTTACAGTCAATCTTGTATTAAGAGACCACCCTTGGGGAATTCCAAAAGCGGTCGCTTAACAAAACGGTCTCTGAATACAATGTCTAACTTTTCATGCGAGTTCTTCCTTGCACACAATGTTTATCCAACATTTCTTCTTCTGGAAAAGAGGGCTATTGAATAACGACCAACGGTATGAAAGATCAATTTATTGTTAAGTTAAAGGAAATATATCTCTGATTTAGGGGAAAATAGTTGATTTAGTCAACTTGTGAAAAGAAATGAAATAATTAATGACATACAAGATATTATTTCACCATCTCCGGGTGATTAATTTCAGTTTCATTTTGCCGATTTTTGGTAAACATTACAGTTCTATTTTCTTTTGTTTATTTATTTCAAAGGTGACTTGATTTATTTTGTTCTTAAATTTAATCGAACAGAAAATATTTTCACTTTAGATCTTCCTCTTTATATGGTTAAATAACGCATATCCGATAGGCCAGACTTTATTATTACCGATAAGACATGATCTCCCCGTGTTTTGCCATCCAATATTATTCTCAAATTCTGATCAAATTATAAACAGATTATATGGGGAACATTATTCCAAATCAATTACGGTAATCCAGATTGCATAACAAACAAAACGCAATCTGTCATGTCATTAAACAGTTTTGATTGACTTCACAGGTGACCAAATTGCTGTTAATTAGGTCATTTTCACAGCTTTCATATCGATTACATACGTTTGACACCTTTCCTAAATGATCAGTAATGTGGGACGGTCGCTTTAAATAACATTCCATTGTTTGAGGGCCCCAAAAATACCGGTCGCTGGTCGCGTTAGGGGAAAAACGCTTAATGCAACAATTTAAAGAAGGAATTTCATCGGGAGGACCTGAGAGTGGTCGCTTCAAACAAAAAGTCGCTTAATGCACTTGGTCGCATGAGCAAGATTGACTGTATACAATCATGATCAAAAACTGTTTTGTTACATAAAACAACTTTCAAATTGGAACAGTCAAAATTGTGTTTGAGAAAGGGTTAAGTTAACAATTTCCCAAACAAGACCTGATTTTGACATCCCTTATAGAAAGGGCTCAATCAGCATTATCTCCTTTTGTCTCGATATTTTCTGTATGATATTGTACATACTTTCTATTTTTGACAACATCTTACACTTCGACCTCTGCATCAATTTTAAGATTTGAACATCCTAAAATTTCGTCATTTTGAAAAGGGCTAATTTAACAACTACAGAAATCTTTGACTTGTGTTCCAGATAAGAAATCTGAAGGGTTTTATAGAGAAAGTTGAACATGAGTTAAAAACCAAGTTCCAGACACAGTTTAATGAAGTTCGAAGGTAAATGTTTCATCCTGCCCCATTGTTGGTTTTCATGCTTAATTTTTGTCCCGAGTAGAACTTAATAAGTATGCAATGTAGAATCATGAAACTTTATAGGTGGACAAATCTTATTAAGGAGAAAGATGGTGGACAAGAACCATAACTCTGCCAAATATATGAAGTTATTGCCCTTTCTTGAGTCTAACCACTTTCACAAACACATCTTGTTTGGCTTTGAAACTATTGGCTTCCTGTCTGCTTTAATCGCTATTATTCATTAAAGTGACATTTCACAATGATTTTTACATAAATTTTACTGTTATCTTATCTGAAAGAGCATATTTTGTTATGAAAATTCTGAAAATTTCAAGCCAAAATATTGAACCGTTTACGAGAAAGATATATTTTTGTGCTAATATTAAACAAATTGTTGTGGACAATAGTTCAGATTTATATAGAATTTGCCATTTCTGTCTCAACTTTAAGGCGTATTTTTCGCTTATAAATAACAACTTCAAAAGACTGATAGCATTTCTACAAATTAGAATAAACACTCTTTGCATCAAGACATACTTTTGAAAATTGAAATAAATGTGAAATGTCACTTTATGGCCTCTTTAAAAGTATTCAAAGCAATGAGTGGTTACAAAGTTTATTTGATTTTGTATATTTTACTGCATTTCTGAAAAAAAACGTTTGCGCTCAATTCATGTTCCCTTTGTATGACATTTTGTATACGGATTGTGCTAGAAGTTTCAAAAGTTGTTTTCCAAACAAAACCTGCTTTTGACACCTCTTAGCCCATTACCTCACAGTGATGCCTTTTGAGGCCCATCAAGATAAAGGCTTTGTAAAACATTTAGGAAAATGAAGAAATTGCTTGTGACAAGCAATTTCTTCATTTCCCACAATGTTTTCTACCCCAAAAGTAGTAAACTTTTGAAATGTCATCACATTGAAATTGTCATCTGCAACTTCTTTCAATTTGGATAAGCTTAAAATTTTGCTGTTTGGGAAAGGGTTAAGGGAAATATTTGGGAAAACATTGACCAAAAAGAAGTAAATGTTGATTACCAGCATTTTTGTGGTATATTGACAATTGTAGTTTACACAAATTCTATATAGAGCTACGTCGGGCATTATGGACAGTCGGCAGTTCTTTGATATAACCTTTATTTCGTAGAAAGATGAGCAAAATGTATACCAGTGACGTAATATATGACATAAATAGTTTATTTTTTCGACAAGTTCTATCAAGTGAAGTAAGATCACAAACCAACGAGTTTTAAAAAAAATTTTTACATCTCACGAATTTAACTCCAATAGGCTGTGCCGTAAGGAGGGTGTTTTTTCACTTGCATGTAGCGCGCATACTGCAGTGTGGTTTTGTGTGGTTTTAAACTCAGATAGATGTTTTACTTGAAGAATAATGTTCTACTAAACAAATTGAGCGTGTATTGTTCACCATAATCAGGGGTCGACACTAACAGTGTCCCGGGATCCCGAGGACACCAAAATTTATGGAGGGACCCCTGAAATTCTGCATTTTACAGAGAGAAGTGTCCCTGATTTTGCTAAATTATGCATTCGGGACACCTGCTTAAAAAGTTAGTGTCTGACCCTGATAATGCATTTCAAAGGGTTGTCGATATATGCCGACATCAATTCTTCATGGTTCGCACAGGTCTTGAAAAACCCTTGATTTTGACCTTAGCCTTATAAAACCCTTGAAAATGGATGTGAGCCTTGTAAAACCCTTGAAAAGCCAACCTGGGCCCTTAAAAAACCCTTGAATTCTATTTCTCTATTGTTTTGTACGTACATGTAAATCATTTTCAGCTGTCTTTTGGCATATGTGGAAAATTGTTTTTATGAAATCGGAAAATCCATTTATTAAAAGACGCAGATAATTAAGGATTAACAATAACTGAATTGCTTGTCTGTGAAGAAATGACAAAGAAATAAAATCAGTATGGGAAAGTGTGTGTTCAACAAAAGTTGGTTAACAGATAAGAAATACAAAGCTTAAGGATGGGTCCGAGAATTTAAGTCAGACAAATCGATATATGAACCATGTTTACGCTTAGATTATTGAATGTTAGTAGCCCTTGAATTTCAATGTTGAGTCCTTAAAAAACCCTTAAAAAACCCTTGAATATTCTCACCAAAATTTTGTATGAACCATCACAGGAAGTGATCAGCAATTATCGACAGGTTAAAAAATAAATCAAATAAAAGATAGAGTAGATCCGGGTAACATCGGACGACCTGGTTTCTTCGGACGCTTCTTTAATCGCTATATAAAACCAACAAAATAAAGAAATCACCGGTAAAATCGATTCGTTTTCCAGGAAAGCCTTTACTTTAAAGAAATAACATGTCATAGTGACGTATACATTGAGTTGCAACGAGAATTTTGATTGGATTAGGCACCAGTGTTAACAAAGCGTGGTATTTTCTCTTTCCCCAGCGAGAAATACCCAAAGCGGAAAAATTTGACTGTAGGAAAATACCGAATATAAGGTGTAAATCCTGTATTTTGTTTACTGAAAAATGATTTGCTAGATTTTTTTATGTCTATTTTCGTAAAATAAGGATGCATTTTAATAATTAGAAACCTTATTTAACTCTTAAATCACGAATAAAACTATGTCCGATGATACCCTACTGACTTAAAGTAAACATACATGATGGAGGCTTGAATCAGACGAGGTCATTTATGAGAGAAATAACAGATAAAACGATACACACAGATGCAAAAAGTATTCTCATTTAACAATTTATATCAAGATATAATAAAAAATATGTTTAAGTAGCCTACGCATAAAGTTTTTTTAAAAAGAAATAGGGTGTCTGATATTACCCGATTCGACTGTCCGATACAAAATGTAATCTGTTCGATACAAAACTACAAGACATCAATGGCAAAAGCATCAAATTTCTAGTGAAAATATCGAATTTTCATAACATCTAATGCACATCATGTCTCCTCTTATGTTTGTCCATTTGGTATCCGCAGAATAAACGACACTGGCCATCCAATGAAAACGTACGAAGCCGTTTGTGCCGAAAGTGTCCAATAATACCCGGATCTACTCTAGTCCTTTGCACTTTTCTCCAAAGAAAAAAAGTAATTGTCCTGAAAAGTTTGCCGACAATATTGAAATGAGCCTGAATCTGGAAAAACGTCCATTAAGGCTTTTGAGCCCAACATAGATCCAGATCAGCCTGTGCTTACGCACAGTCTGATCAGGATCCATATTGTTCTCTAGTAGCTTCTTTGTAACCTGTAGTAGCTTAAAGAGACCAACATTGATGCATAACGCGCTGCATTTTACAACAGTCTGATCTTTAAAGTCAATTTTTAAAAATGCTGTAAGGGACGTTTTTCCAGATCCCGGCTCAAATATTGTGAGAAGGAGAGAAAATACAGGTAAGAATATTTTCTCTGAGTTTCAACATTACCATTAATAAGTGGTGTCGATAACTGCCGATCTCAACTGAAACGGATTCCTGGTTCTGCACATTTTCCGTGTGAAATTGAAATTATTACTGGTCTGAAACAATAGATAATTACCTCGAAATGTCAGGATATTGCTACGTACACTCAGGTGATAATAATACACAGGTAAGAATATTTTCTCCGAGTTTCCACATTACCATTAATAAGTGGTGTCGATAACTGCTGAAGAATGTCGATAACTACCAATCAGACCTGTATGTAGCAAAATGAATATTTTACGCTTCTGTTATTCTTACAACACCATAGGTGTGTATAAATTGTCCAATCAGATGTCAATACATGGGATTTTCCTACAACTCGTCACTGGAAGATAATACTTTTGATACTGATCACTGTCAAATGTTAAAGTGTCGAAAATACCCGACGTTGCTCTACATTAATTATTATCCTTTGCATCATCTGCAACAAATTTCAAAATGTGCAAACCTTACATTTTCTTGTTTGAGAAAAAAGTTTGTGAAAGGGTTGAAATATCAAAACCAGGCACTGTTTTGGTAAGGGCTAACATAATGTGCCTATCGCTTTTGACTACTTTCAGAGAGAATTTAAAACTGAGAGAAGAAAATGCTTACTTGAAAAAGTTGCTTGAGAAGGTATGAAACTTGTCTTTTGTTGTCTTTACTTCTTATTCTCTATAAATTAGTGGTGTATAATTCTTCCCTGTCAGTTTGTCTTCTGTAACTGAAATTCAATTTTGACTCTTTGATTCTCATTAGACAATAAGGAAATTGTTTGTGACGATTTTCTCTCCAGAAAGATCAAAACATGTAAGATTTCATTCACTTGAAGGTGACATCTACTGACATCTTTGGATCGGACTAGTCTAAAATTTTACCGTCTGTTATGGATTAAAATGTGCCATAACTTTAGAACTAGGAAAATTCTAGCCAAGTGTGATTTGCAATTTTATATGAACCTTTGTCATCCAAAACACCTTTGAATTTTACACACCTTACACAACAAGGGTCATATTCAAGGGCGGATCTAGGGGTGGGGTTAGGGGGTCATGACCCCCCTGGAATTGGCAGAAAATTGAATTTTGACTATATAACTTCTTATTAAAAGCTGTCATTTGGGCTAAACCCCCCCCCCCCTTGAAAAAATCCTGGATCCGCCCTTGATATTATAGCCTTGATGGTCCGTCTGTCCATCTGTCCATATCATAATATTTATGCCCCTGTATTGAAAGATAGGTGGCATATTGTTTTACTTGTGTCTGTCTGTCTGTCTGTCCAACTTAACACTTGCCTTTTCTCCAAAAGTATTTGACATACAAAGCTCAAATTTAATATGCAACTTCCTTTCAATGATACTTATCTGTTTCATGCAATTTGACCTTCCTCAAGATCATCTGTTAATCCTTATCAACCCTTTACATGAAAACTTAACATTTTAGAAAAATGGTCATTTCAGGGGCATTGGTGTTTCACATACACATCTTGTTTTATGTACAACTCGAACAGTTTCATTCAGAATAAGTTTAAACTGGGCACAATGAGTTCCCATGATGTCTAGATGTCCATTAGACAATTGAAATTCAGATAATTTTTGGCATTCTCCAATTATTTTCCTTTGAATTACAACTGCCTTATTTCTGACAAGGCCCTGTTGTATGTATAGGTGCGGCTGCATGAAGCTATTGTTTGGAAAATCTTTGGAAAAATATAACTTACCATAAATTTCATCCAAATGAGGGTTCATTATGGTTATTCTTATGCCCCCGATAGGGAGGCATCATAAATTTGACTTGTCTGTCCGTCCGTCCGTCTGTCCGTCCGTCCGTCATTCCGTCCAAAAACTTTAACATTGGCCATAACTTCCTTATTACTTAACATATTCGCTTCATACTTTACCACAACATTCCTTGGTACATTACCTTTCTGTAGGCACATACTTTGGTGACCTTGACCCCTGGATGACCTTGACCTTGAACATAGATTGGCCATAATTTATAATCAAAGCGGTGTCGGGGGCATTGTCATCTTACAGTGACAGCTCTTGTTTCATCCAAATGAGGGTTCATTATGGTTATTTTTATGTGTCCTTTCAGAGTCATGGGGGAGCTCAATACAGGTAAAATAATTCAATTACACATTTTATACAAGTAGAGTCGACACTCATTGTGTCGAAGTCGGAGGGGCTGTCAAAATACCTCGACATATCCGGAGTTCGACTTATCAGATTCTGTTTGGCTTCGATAAAGCTGATATTTGACTGTTTTTGATACTAATCAAGTACGATTATTATTGAAATATAGTAGGAAAAGGAAAGAAATTGCTCGTTTCGAGCAATTTCTATCCTTTTCCTACTATGTTTCAATAGCTATATTAAGTTCGAAATTATTTTGTTTGAAAAAATTATGTCCATTGATGAAGACGGGACCAGATTTAAACTTCGACTTAAGCGAAAATTCGACTTATCCGTCGACATAACGAGTGTCGACTGTATACTTTCCTGTATCAAGGCATTTTGGGCTCATTGTTTTGCCAATGTATGACTATAAATAACATAAAAAACTAATTAGTATTATATTGGCCATAACTTTTAAAAATGTAGTGATTTTGTATTTGCCATAGCTTGTGAAATAAAGTGATCAAGCTTTCAAATCTCATCCTTTCTATGGTACTAGGGTCAAAATTCATGAACAGATTACACAACTTTCATGTCACCATATTGTTACAATTGTGTAATCAAAGGCATTTTGTTTTATCAGTATCCATTTGTCTGTATGTCATCCTTCACAACATCTCATCAATGTATATCTATTGGTACCAAGGTTAAAGTCATCTTGCAAGGTCAAATGACATCAAGGTCATTTCTTAGAAAAATAGCTGACATTTCGTAGTTTCACAAAAATGGCTTGTAATTTACTTTCAGAAGTCCTCAAAGCAAGTCAAATGGATCTCCAGGTAACATTTTGTTTTCAAATTTATCTAAACCTTTTCCGAAACCAATTCTGATGTATTAATGGGATGCGTTTATTAATTGCTAACCATTTCCACTTAACAGAGTGGTCACTGCAGAACACTCTTGATTTCTTTTCTAGACTAAAACAATAGAAGAAAAGTGTGCTTACTCTAGATAGGCCTGTGCGATATACGCTCTTCCTCTTCCAGAAGAGCATGAGACCGAAGAGGCTTGGTTACGTGATAGAAGACATGCAGAAGACAGAAGATCAAATTGAACATGTCTTGAAAACGGAAGTGGCTTATCAAAAAGCTCTTCAAAAAGGAGGAAATTAGAATGACTAGCTCCAATTCGGTAGACTGGTTACCATTCCTGACACTACTAGGTTTTATTGTGAAAGGCACTTCTTTTTCAAAAGCACAAATTTTGTACATGTTTTGGTCCCAAAATTAATACAAATTAGTTGTTAACAACCGATTGTCTGCAATTGAGAAAATTAGCACTTTGTAACTAAAGATGCTCTCATGATGCCGATCACAAGACCTCTTCTGTCTTCTTGTCAAAATTTGAAGATTTAGATAGATAGATTTTATTTGGTAAAAGATGATGACAATACATGGTACATGTTATAAAACATAATGGTAAAAAGTATCACAGTATGTTATATAACCCATGTCTGCCCCATCCAAACCTGGGTTGACACAAAAAAGAGATCCGTGATCTCTTATTTCCATTGTGGACCCGTGTCTGGATGTGGCTGACACAGAGAGGCATATCAAATATTACTAAATTGAGTTATTAAGTTAAATCAAGTTATCACAATTAAAATGACTAAATTAAGTTATCACAAATAAAATGAACATGGCTTTAAATAAAGACAAATGCAAAATATCACAGATAAAGAGATTGTACAAATCATTGTTAGAAAGACTCCCGTAGATATTTGCGGACACTGGTTTTGAACGTCGAAATGGATGATTCATTTTTGATTGTCATTGGTAAGCTGAAGAGGTAGAAGAGTTACCAGAAACAGAAGAGGTCTGTTTGATTTAATCGGAAGTACTTGTCACATGACTTCTGATTTCAGAAGAGGTAAAACGAACAGAATTTAATGTCTACCTCTTCCAGAAGACTGCTTCTGGTCTAAATCGCATGTGGCTCCTGAGTCCTTTTCTTCATTTGAAGTTACTGAAATGATATTATTCTGTTTTCAGCCTTTGTAAGCAGTTCTTCCCCACAACAACACATACAACAATGTAGAAATAATAGTGCCAGCAGGTGAGTGCTGTCAACCCGTTGTTGATAAAGATAAGATTTGTGTATGATACAGCTCAGAAAATATTGAGGCAAAAGGAGAAACTGCTGGTTATCAGCAGTTTCTTCTTTTGTTTCAATGTTTTCCCAAGCATCTTCTATTAGGGACGTCAAAACCAGGTCTTGTTTGGGACAGGGTTAACCCTTTTCCATATGAAGATACCCTACAAGAAAAAAAGATTATAAAAACATTGTGGGAAATGAAGAAATTGCTTATGACAAACAATTTCTACATTTTCCACAATGTTTTCTAACCAAAAAGACCAAATAATGTAAAATTTCATTCTCTTGAATTTTATCATCTGCAACATCTTTGAATTTGGACCAGTGTAAAATTTTGCTGTCTGGTAATGGGTAAACCCTTATCCAAACATTGACGCTTTTTGATTCACCTTATAGAAAATGCCAGGAAATGGTTAACCCTTTCCCAAACAAGACCTGGTTTTGACGTCCCAGATAGAAAATGTGTGGGAAAACATTAAAACAAAGGAAGAAACTGCTGATAACCAGCAGTTTCTCCTTTTGTCTCAATATTTTCTATGTCATATTTTACACAAATTATATTTTTGATAACTTCCATTTTGTCATTTATAGCAGTTTTTGAAGTGGTCACCCTAAAATTTTGCCGTTTGGGAAAGGGTTAAAACAAGAGAAGAAAATGAAGATTACTAGTATGTGGCCAGTTTTGGTCTGTCCCTTGGCTGGCTGCATACGACAGTTTTGACTGTATTTTCTCCTTTGCTCAGTATCTCAATATTTTCTTTACTTAACCCTTTAACAAACAAGACTTGATTTCGATATTCTTACAGAAAAGGCATAGAGAGGCACTTGGGTCAGAAAGATGGAAATATTGATGGGTACAATATATTCTCTATTTATCAAGATCCATTCTTTTTGTTAGCAGCTAGTTTCCAATTGAAACAGAGATAATTGTAATTTATTGTGGGGTGTCTGTTTTAATTGATAGAAAATGTGTATTTAATGAAATGTTAATGTACATATGAATCTTGGAAAATAAATACTGGTGTTATATGTGGTTTCAAGCATCTCAGTATGTTAATTTGGTAACTTCTACATGTAGATTATCCCATTACCAAACTTCAAAATTGTAGACTGGCAAAAGACTAACTAGAATCAAGATTTGATCTTAGAATGATAACATTGTGCCAAATTTTGGACCATTTTAAACCAAAACATTATTCTGTTGTATGTTATATCTACAAACAAAATCCATTAATACAAAAAGTCATCTTTTTATGCCCCCGTATCGAGAGATCGGGGGCATATTGTTTTACTCGTGTCTGTCTGTCTGTCCGTCTGTCCATCCATCTGTCTGTCTGTCTGTCCGTCTGTCCGAAAACTTAACCTTGGCCTTTTCTCCAAAAGTATTTGACATACAAAGCTCAAATTTGGTATGCAACTTCCTTTCAGTGATATCTATCTGTTCCATGCAATTTGACCTTCCTCAAGGTCATCCCTTTACCCTTATTAACCCTTTACTCTACGAAAACTTAACCTTCTACTCCGAAAACTTAACCTTTGCCTTTTCTCCAAAAGTATTTGACATACAAAGCTCAAATTTGGTATGCAACTTCGTTTCAATGATATCTATCTGTTCCATGCAATTTGACCTTCCTGAAGGTCATCCATTAACCCTTATCAACCCTTTACTCCACGAAAACTTAACCTTTTACTCCGAAAACTTAACCTTTGCCTTTTCTCCAAAAGTATTTGACATACAAAGCTATAATTTGGTATGCAACTTCCTTTCAATAATATCTATCTGTTCCAAGCAATTTGACCCTCCTCAAGGTCATCCCTTAACCCTTAATAACCCTTTACTCCACGAAAACTTAACATTTTAGAAAAATGGCCATTTCGGGGGCATTTGTGTTTCACAAACACATCTTGTTATATTTATCAGTAATTCTACAGAAAACGTACATCTATGGCCATGTTTTGATAAAAAAGACACATTTTGGTATTGGACTTCGAATAACTTAAAAATAAAAGGGAAAATATGTGACAAAATCAAAACAAAACATGTTCTGAATTAAGTTCCGATAGTTTTTGTAAATTTTCATTCCTATGATAAAGCACCTGACAGAAATAAGCCTTACCGTTACGGATAGTAATGTTGAGTTTAACTTCTGAAAATTGTTTCATTTTTAATAGGGATGGGAACGAGTACTCGATTACTCGAGTACTCGATCGAACGTCCGAGTATCGATTACCGATTTCACTAATCGAGTAATCGGACAGAAAAAATACTTCCAGAAGAAAAATGAAAATTCGTTTCCAAACTAAAGTTGAAAATATCGATCGCTCTTTTCCAACACTGTACCGTGCAAAGGGTAGAGTATGTAACACCTGGACGTCCGCCGATTATCTAATCCCTCGATTTAGTCCTAATTTGCAATCAAGTGCCAACGGCTATTGTTCTCGCTGTCAAACAATGTCATAAATTTTCGCACATTCGCCGCTCTTTACTCGGATTTCGGGCGATGCATTTTAATTGGACGTCCGTAAAATTTACCCTAGAGTTGATTGGTTAATGCAATATTCGGTCAGCCGATTATTGGATTATTGTTAAAATTTCATTCTATTGCTATTTGTTTCTCGAAAAAGAAGCATATCATTCCCGATTACACGCAAAAATTCAAAAAGTCTAACAATGCCTCCCTCTTAGTCTACATAGTGACTTGTGTATATCTCACAACATGCGTAAATATTACGAACGCTTTTCAGATAAATAACAAAAACAAACTTGCGGATTTATTTTATTTTATTTTTCATGAGTTTAATGGAAAGATTTGGCACTTTCTGTAATTCTCACCACATATCGAACAATTGTCCATTTTTTCTCAAATAAAGTACAGATCAAATGTCATTTAAAGAGATATTTATACCGATCGAGATATGCTGGATATATCGCTGATGAACATGCTGGAAAACACCGATACTTTAACCAAAAGACGAAGTTTCTATCCGAGTACTCGAGTACTCGATTGGAAGGGTGACCGAGTACTTGATTAGTAAAATTGGTACTCGTTACCATCCCTAATTTTTAAAAAAAAAAACACAAACAATTTTCACTCGTTAAAAGCTTTCGCTAGAATGCATGAACATACTGCTACAGTTGTTCATCTCTTCAGAGAAATCATTTCAACACCTGAAAATCTAAAAAGATTATAAAATATCTATCAAAACTTCTCATATAATCTGTGATTTTAGTCCAAATTTAAATGCACAAATGTCAACTTTTGTATTTTCTTACAATACTTTTATCTTCACTTGAATTATTCATAAAATATTTGAATCTGTCTTCAAAAGCAGTGTAACGGTATGGTTTTTAAACATAACCGTTACGGAAAATGGACATTACCGTTACGGAAAATGGACATTACCGTTACAAAATGGACAGTACCGTTACAAAATTTTGGTTTGCGTAACGGTATTGTTTGTAACGGTAATGTAAAATTTACACATTTTTTCAATAATGGTGATAGCGTGGGAGGGATATGCATTGTTTCTCTTGACACAAACCAGAAGGGTTATACAGAAAATAGCATGGCAAAGTAAACATTTCATTATAGCGACCGACATTTGTTTAATCATATGAACGGTAATGTAAGTGGAAAAATAACTTTTTAATACGAACAACTTACTTCGTATTTTGTCTTCAAGCGAATCAGACATCACGGCCATATATTATCACATTTACAAACTGTCGCGGAGATGCTTTAATATGACGTCATTTGATGACGAAGTCAGTGGTAGACAGTTAGCAAAAGTTGAAGAAATGATCCCGTAACGGTACTGTTTTATTTTACAGGGACAGTGGTTTAGGATTAAAAATTTTGTTAATGGTATGAGTGTTTAGCTCTTTTTGTTTTTTATTCACGAGGAAAACATTATGTCTATCAACAACAGCAAAAAATTATGTATTTTCTATTTGATAACCCTTTCTTTTTTGTAAAAAATATGACAGGTTGGGCACCGGGACACAATAAAATCGCTGATTTTCGTAGGGTCATCAAATTTTGTTCCGAAATATTGTTACAATTGACGTTTTTCTGTTAAATAAAAAGTATTTGGCTTTGATAAACATAAGGTAAACATACTGAATACTGTATATAAGTGCACTTTTAGCACAGAATTACTCCGTAATTACACCGGGACAGGCGATGTACGTTTTCTATAGAATGACTGTTATATTAAGTAAAAAGTATGAAATATATACTTTGTATTACAGTCTTGCCAGGAAAATGTCTCCAGGATATGGGGTAAGTCAGTTTTACAGACAAGTTCAGGCTTAACAAAGTTCATGAAGAATGCTTTACCCTGTCACATACAATCCCTGGTTTTTATGTCCTTAACCCTTTCCCAAACAAGACCTGGTTTTGACATCCTGGGAGAAATTGCTCGGGAAAACATCGAGTCAAAGGAAAAAATTGCTTATTTTCAGCATTTTCTCCTCTTGCCTCAATATTTTCTTTTCTACATCATACCAAAATCCTTTCTTTATCAACACCCATTTTTAGTGAGCCAGGACTTTAAGTCTGGGGAGCTAATGTCACAACCCTAGTGTCGGTGTCGCGTCCCGTCGCCTAGTGTAGCGTTGCGTCTTCACTTGAAAAAAAAAACCCTTAAGGTATTCGCACACTAATGAACGTCAAAAATCATCGGCAAATGTCGACATATGTCGACATTTTCCGTATTTTCTTTCAAATATTTTTTCCAAAGGAAATTATTTGTGTTAGTATAATTAAATCCAGTTGTTCCAATATTTTAGAGTTTTAAAGATAAAATGTTGAAAAAATAACCTCTTACTGCATTTATCTTGAAAGAAAAGTTACAAGTCAGGATTTGTTTTGATGACGTTATAACGTCGCCGCCAAAAAATACGACGTCGTTCCCGCGTTCTGTATAATTGACGTCGACGCGTGTATAGCTTGTTGTCACACAATTAAAACCAAATTGTAGGGAAATCGGTCAATAGATTTGTAATTGGGTGATTTGTAAGTGAATTATGATTCAATTTTAAGTTTAACCTCTTCACAAAATTATGTCCGAAAGGATAGGATACTTAAAGCAAAATAAAATTTAACATGTTCTTTGTGTGTGTCAAAAAACGCACAAGGCATGTTACCATGGCGATTTCTTTGATTTTGGACGGCGAAACTTCCCTATTCTTATGTATTTACTTCCTACACCTGTGTAGATATTTTTCAAGTTCTGATTAGAAAGGCCCCACTAATACTTAATGTAGAATGACTTTTTAAATATGACAACCCAAAAAATTTGAAACAGATTTTCAAGAGAATTTTGTTGCTATGCATTGCGACTTTTGCATTTTTTCCAATATTATTGTTGCCACAATATGTCAAGAGTAATTTTTTATAGTAGTATATTTAATAAGCTCTTGTTTGGTGCATAAATTATAGATGTTTCTGGAAAATGTCACTTTTTATTGAGTTTTGAGCATCTGTTACTCAGTGCGCGAAAAGCCCATTTTTCATATCAGTGTGATAAATCTTAAATTTGTCATAAAATTGTATAATTGCGGTCAAATTCCCTTATTTTTTCAGAAAAGGTGTCTCTTTGTATGTAGATTGAAAATATAGAGTTATCCACCTCGTAGAATTTTATGCCCATTAGTGTGTGAATACCTTAAGCCTTGTCTATATCTCGAGCACTATTTGAGATACAGCCTTGATATTTCACACATGGATCCTTCTGCCAAGACCTTTCATTTTGGACCATGACCTTTATCTTAGTGACCTTGACCTTGGAGTTTGACCTACTTTTAAAAAACTTTAACCTTGCCTATATCTCATGCACTATAATTGATAGAGCCTTGATATTTCACACATGAGTACCTCCTGCAAAGACCTTTCATTTGGAACCATGACATTTGATCTTGTGACCTTGACCTTGGAATTTGACCTACTTCTAAAAAACTTTAACTTGGCCAATATCTCATGCACTATTAATGATATAGACTTTATATTTCACACATGGATACCTCCTGACAAGACCTTTCATTTGGGACTATGACCTTGGAGCTTGACCTACTTTTAAAAAACTTTAACATGGCCTATATCTCATGCACTTCTATTGATAGAGGCTTGATATTTCACATGGATACCTCCTGACAATACCTTTCCTTTGGGACCATGACCTTTGACCTTGTGACCTTGACCTCAGAAGTTTACCTACTTTTTAAAAATCAAGCTGTTTTTGTGACAAGCACCCAAATAGGCAAGCTACGTTTTCCGCGGGCAACTCTTGTTTCGTTTGCATCTACTTTCAAATTGGACTACCCTAAATTTTGTCATTTGAGAAAGGGTTAATAGACATAGCCTAGGAAACTTTAATTGAATTAAAAGAAAAAGACTTTACTCCAATTTATCTTTACATTTGACGGTTGACTCTTACTATAATTATTGTTGTAGTACATATTGGTTTTTGGGGCCCAGGCCTTGTATTGCTAATAAAATATTGCGAGTGTCATCAAAATAATTGAGGGAAAAAGAGGAAATGATTAGAAAATGAGTCCTTTCCAAGATCTCTGACTTTTGGAAAACAGCAACTATATTATAATGTAAATGGATTCTCGTATCATAAAATATGAAAACTGGCTTTAAGGTATCCAAACCCTCAAAAGCACCAAACACCCGGACGCGAAATTTGAAAAGTGACAGTAATTCCTAAACTGTGTTACATTTCCATTCCAAATGCAAATATAAGCATTTTGAACGGTTTAGAATTTTGAATTAATGCATACATGTGGAAATATTTGTCAAAAATGTTCAAAATTAGCTCCCTTGCATATGAATATAAAGTAAAATGATATTTGTAAATTATTTTCTTCTTGAATCATAATCTTGAAATCCGGCACGGTGAATCAACTTATTCAAAGTTTTTTTTCAATTGTGTGTAATTTGATGCATTTCGTACGGCTAGAAAGTAGTGATTTTTTCAGGGTCTGTAAACCTTAACTATATTATATTAACTGTATTAGATGAAAAAGAATATATCAAGATCTTTTATCTGTGCAAAGAAAGTTGTTTATTAGTCCCCCACCGGTTACCGGTTGGGGGACTATAGGTTTGCTCGATTCCGTCTGTCCGTCCGTCTGTCCGTCTGTCCGTCACACTTTTGTCCGGGCTATATCTTCTAAACCATATGTGCTAACAACTTCAAACTTGGTACACTTATAGATCTCATTGAGGAAAAGTGTCATGTTCAAGAACCATAACTCTGCCACGCCCACTTTTTGAGTTATTGCCCTTTGTTGTTTTTACCCTTACATTCTTGTCCGGAACGTATCTCCTAAACTATGTGTGCTAGCAACTTCAAACTTTGTACACTTATAGATCTCACTCAGGAGAAGTGTCATGTTCAAGGACCATAACTCTGCCATGCCCACTTTTTGAGTTATTGCCCTTTGTTGTTTTTACCCCCACATTCTTGTCTGGAACGTATCTCCTAAACTATGTGTGCTAGCAACTTCAAACTTTGTACACTTATAGATCTCATTGAGGAGAAGTGTCATGTTTAAGAACCATAACTCTGCCACGTCCACTTTTTGAGTTATTGCCCTTTGTTGTTTTTAGCCTTACATTCTTGTCCGGATCATATCTCCTAAACTATAAGTGTTAGCAACTTCTAACTTTGTACACTTATAGATCTCATTGAGGAGAAGTGTCATGTTTAAGAACCATAACTCTGCCACGTCCACTTTTTGAGTTATTGCCCTTTGTTGTTTTTAGCCTTACATTCTTGTCCGGATCATATCTCCTAAACTATAAGTGCTAGCAACTTCAAACTTTGTACACTAATAGATCTCATTGAGGAGAAGTGTCGTGTTTAAGAACCATAACTCTATTACACCCACTTTTTTAGTTTTTGCCCTTTGTTGTTTTTAGCCTTACATTCTTGTCCGGATCATATCTCCTAAACTATAAGTGCTAGCAACTTCAAACTTGGTACACTTATAGATCTTATTGAGGACAAGTGTCATGTTTAAGAACTGTTATTCTGTCACGCCCACTTTTTGAGTTATTGCCCTTTGTTGTTTTTACCCTTGCATTTTTGTCCGGAATATATCTCCTAAATCATAAGTGCTAGCAACTTCAAACTTTGTACACTGATAGATCTTATTGAGGACAAGTGTCATGTTCAAGAACTGTTACTATGCCATGTCCACTTTTTGAGTTATTGCCCTTTGTTGTTTTTAGTCTTACATTCTTGTCTGGATCATATCTCCTAAACTAAAAGTGCTAGCAACTTCAAACTTAGTACATTTATAGATCTCATTGAGGACAAGTGTCATGTACAAGAACTGTTACTCTGCCACACCCCCATTATTTGAGTTATTGCCCTTTGTTGTTTTTACCTTTACATTTTTGTTCGGAACATATCTTCTAAATCATAAGTGCTAGCAACTTCAAACTTGCTACACTTATAGATATCATTGAGGACAAGTGTCATGTACAAGAACTGTCACTCTGCCATGTCTACTTTTTGAGTTATTGCCCTTTGTTGTTTCTATCCTTACATTTTTGTCCTGAACCATAAGCCCTAGCAACTTCAAACTTTGTACACTGGTAGATCTCATTGAGAAGAAGTGTAATGCACAAGAACTGTTACTCTACCACATCCATTTTTTTAGTTATTGTCTGTTGTTGTTTTTTATCCTTACATTTTTGTCCGGACCATATCTCCTGAGCCATCAGTGCTAGCAACTTCAAACTTGGTACACTTATAGATCTCATTGAGGACAAGTGGCATGTACAAGAATCATTCTTCTCCGCCCACTTTTGGAGTTATAGCCCTTGGTTGTTTTTACCCTTATATTTTTGTTTGGGACATTTTGTCCAAAACCTAATGTGCTAGCAACTTCAAATTTTGTATACAGTTATAGATCTAGTAATAGGTGATATATTATAAGAAAGGATTTTTTGTTATCCGGTGGGGGACTCCTGTATTGCATCGCAATCCGACATGCACTTGTTTATTTCATTATCCAACTTAAATTGCACTTGTCTTAAACGTTTCCCCAAAATGATTCCTTTTGACACACCAAAGAGCTTACAATGTATTGAGGCAAAAAGAAAATGTAGATACCTAGAATGCTTTTGTCCCAATATTTATTGTGCAATATTTTACTCAAACCCAATCTTTATGAACATTCAGTTTTTCGTCTGCAGCAGCTTCCAAAATGAAATAGTCTAAAATTAACTTGTAAGCAAAGTGTTCAATTTTATCTAGTAAAGAAATATAATGCAAAAGTAACGGTTCCTATTTCTGTAGACTTGACCCTTACCGAAACAGCAATATTTTAGATGTTGCAGAGTGCAGATGCAAGTTATAAGACTAAGTGAATGGAATTTGACTTTTTTATAAGCCGCCAGAGGCGGTCGTTTATTGGCATCTTCTTCTCTGTCTGTCCGTCAGTCATCTTTTCTTGTGAGCTCAACTCCTAAGTTTCTGACTGGATTTTTTTGAAACGTGGTCAATGTTATCACCTCAATTGGTAGATGTACATGAAGGAAGGATTTTATGGTTCATTGATTTTTGCCTGAGTTATGCCCCCTTGAAACTTAGTCTCTGGGAGTGGCAGTGTATATTGTGACCATTGCACTCTTGTTCTTCTATGTTTTCCAAAGTCTTTATCTTACTGGGTTGTCAAAAAGAGTCATGTTAACCCTTTCCCAAACAAGACCTGGTTTTGACGTCCCCAATAGAGATTGCTTGGGAAAACATTGAGACAAAAGAAGAAACTGCTGATAACCAGCAGTTTCTCCTTTTGCCTCAATATTTTCTTAGCCATATTTAGCCCAAAGCAAATGTTTATCAACAACTATTTTCTCATCTTCAGTAGCTTTCAAACTGGTAAAGTCCAAAATTATGCCATTTGGGAAAGGGTTAAATGTCATAATGCGTTAAGTTTAACTACTCCTCTTCTCTCCTCAGCTGACCACTATAACAGCAAGCAGGATTTCTGTGAGGACACCACCCTCAGGTGGAAGGATGGGTAAGTAGAAAAACTGCAGTGTCTATTCTAGGAGGGGGGATTACGCATTTTAGCACACACTAATGATACTTTTGAAAAATCCCCCCCCCTCTTTTTGAAGATCATAGGGGATTTTTTATATAGAGAAAGAGCAAATGTTCCCATCTTTGTCACAATGCTGTTGATTTTTAAAGAAATTTCCACTCTACTTTTCAAATCCTAGAATAGACATTGAACTGTCAATTTATTTGAGCTAGGATCTAGGGTGGTATTCACCAACCAGTCTTATTCCAAGTTTTCCTTTAAAATTACAAAACAACCCATCCGATTGGTCTAGACATACGTCTAGCCCAATCAGATGGCTTGTTATGTAGTTTTACTTTATAGAAAATCAATTTAGAAATGTTGGTGAATTTAACCTCTGGATAAGGGTCCCTTACAGCATTTGAGATGAATAAATTTCAAGAGGAGCCGCTACCTAATGTGCAGGCTGTGGCCATGGTACAGTTGGTAGCGCATCTGCCTCTCATTCCAGAGGTCCCGGGTTCAATACCTGGCCGTGGCAGATACCCTTACTGACAAAAATGTCACCCATCAATGGTTTGATATCCTGAGCCTATGTGGGGGAGCAGCTGGGGGCTTGGTAAGGGTGTTGTGGTAGTACTGGTATGAGAAACGACAGGAATCCATGGTTAGGTGCTCCAACCGCCGTGATATGACCTTAGTAGTTGAAAACGGAGTAAATCCGAAATAAACTAATCAACCTAATGTGCAGTCTGACCAGGATCCATGGTGCTTTTTTACGGACGCTAAATGGATAAAGGGCCATTACAGCATTTGAGACTAATTTGATTGTATGGAGTTTTACGTCCCACTTAACAGCTAAGGTCATATGGAGACGGGACCTCGGTTTAAAGTCTCATCCGAAAGACTGTAGAGACTAACATATTTCAAGAGGAGCCTCTACCTGATTTGCAGTCTGACCAGGATCCATAGTGCTCTTTTACGGATGCTAAATCATAAATGTCATAAAGAATCTATAAGAGAACAACTTGTGTCTAAATCAGGCTATGTGTACATGCAGGCTGAATCCATGTTGGTCTCAAATACCATAAGGGACCTTTTTCCAGAGCCCAGTTTATATGTAAAGTACCAAGTTTCAATCAACCCTTTCCCAAACGACAAAATTTTGGGGTGATCCAATTGGAAAGCTGCTCCAGACGACAAAATTCATGTAAAAAAGGAAAGGGTTTGTGTAAAATATGGAACAGAAAATATTGAGGCAAAAGGAGAAACTGCTGGATATCAGCAGTTTCTTCTTTTGTTTCAATGTTTTCCCAAGCCTTTTCTACCAGTAGGGACGTCAAAACCAGGCCTTGTTTGGGAATGGGTTAATTACTTGGTTGCAATCTAAATGCAGACCGCTGTGGAAATTGGCTACTTTATTATCTTTTCCCAATCGGAGAAAGCTTAAGAAAACATTTTGCAAAAAGGAGCAAGAGACAACAAATTTGATCAATAGAATTCTCAGATTTTAAATTCAATAAAGCATAAAAACTTTGAGAACAAAGGGGAACATGTTGTCTGTAAGAATTTTCTCCTTTTGCTGGAATGTTTTCCAAATTTTAATCCATTAAGGAAGTATGCCAATTTGCCAAAGCATTGTTTTGGAAAGACTTAAACACAATGATAGTCTTAAGGTTTGTAACAATAAAATAGGTGAAATTAATTTCAACCTTGTTCAAAATGGAAAACATGGACAGTTCCAATTTGAAAGCTGATGAAGATGACAAAATGGGTTTAAACAGATATGAAAATGTATGTTATAGAAAAGAAATATTGAATGAAAGGCAGAAAATGCTGATTAGCAGCATTGTCTTCTTTTCCTTCATTATTTTTGACACTTTCTCACTTTATCTGAGAAAGGGCTAAGATTACAAATTTCACAATAAGTTAATCCTTTCCCAAATAAGACCTAGTTTTGAGGTCCCCAATAGAGAAGGCTTGGTGAAACATTGGGGCAAAAGAAGAAAATGCTGAGAACCAGCATTTTCTCCTTCTGCCTCAATATTTTCTCAGCTATATCCTTAACCCATTACCACACAATGATTCTTTTTGACTCCCTATAAATTAATGATGTTGAAAAACATGATGGAAAATGAAGAAATTGCTTGTGTCAAGCATTTTCTTCATTTCCAATAATATTTTCTACCAAGAAAGACCAAAAAATGTATGATTTCATTCAAATGAAAATGTTGTCTGCAACATCTTTGAATTTGGACAAGCCTAAAATTTTGTCATCTGGTAATGGGTTAAGATATTCTTTTTCTATCAACACTTATTTTTGTCGTCTGCAGCAGCTTTCAAATCAGAACAGTTCAAAATTTTGTTGTTTGAGAAAGGGTTAACCATGCAGTTGTGATTCAGATGGGTATGACGTACTTGAGATTCATGCATGACTTAGTGTAACTGATAACACTTCATGAATAATCATACTATAGTCTATCGGTTATAACTGTAGACTTGTATACAAACACTAAAAATCAAATACATAGTTTTAAAATTACCAAACAATTTATGGTGAGCTATACGAGCAAATTAATGTCCTAACTCGTTTATTCTCAAAAGAGAAAGTGTTTGTGCTAGGTCATTTTCAACAACAAGTAGTATAGTGTTTGTATACAAGTCTACAGATATAAACGAAGAGTTATACTATAATTAACAAATCTTTATTGATATTAAACTCTTTCCTAAATTCTGTTTTGGGAATCTTTAGCTGTAAAAAACATTTGAAAACAGAGAGAAAAAGCAGAAACAGATGTTAATCAGGATTTTGTCCTATACCTCAATAATTTCTGCCATAGCTAGGCAAAAAAAATGAGGCAAAAGAAGAGAATGCTGATAACCATCATTTTCTCCTTCTGCCTTAATTTTCTGCACTTTA
This sequence comes from Fragum sueziense, assembly GCA_963680895.1. Classification (NCBI taxonomy): domain Eukaryota; kingdom Metazoa; phylum Mollusca; class Bivalvia; order Cardiida; family Cardiidae; genus Fragum; species Fragum sueziense. The sequence continues at coordinate 9,762,773 of OY804599.1, read as the reverse complement.
TTGTACACTAATGCTTTGCTTATCAACTCCAAATCTAACAATTTCATTGTTAGAACAGCTAGAACAGAGTAACTAAGTTAGATTACACACGGTGTATAATCACGCGACTCAGAATTTCCGATAATCTTCAATATCTTTTTTGATACTTGACCAATTTGAATTCGGTTTGAAGCAGAGAAGGTGGGAAAATGCCAGGAATAAGCTGGACGTGTTGGACTTTGAAAAATCAACTGATTAAAAAGTTATTGAAGATAAACCAAAATTTTGGTTTATCTTCAATAACTTTTTTATCAATTGATTTTTCAGAAATCAACCGCGTCCATCTAATGCGTGACGTCTTTCCACACTCTCTGCTTCAAACCGAATTCAAATCGGTCCACTATTTACAAAATTATTGAAGATTTTCTGAAAATATTGTATCACATGATTATCCATCATGTTTGATTTATTTCAGGTATTATTCCTCCCTGTACACCTTTCCAGAAACCAAGTGAACAGACACTACCAAAGTAAGTACTGTAATATGGCCGCTTTTCAACAAAAACCTTGTAACTGCAGCTTGATTTAAGCTGCACTTACAAGCTTTTTGTTAAAAAACGCTGGTATGTTGTTTGAGGGAGATCAAAACTTTTTATGGTTACTGCTGCTGGAAAAAACTTGAATTACGATGCACTGTCTTCCACCTTAGATGTGTCTTAAGATCAATCCAATAGTACCTTAGCCCAATACCACACAGTGACTCTTTTTGACTCCTCACAAGATAATGGCTTTGGAAAACAATGTGGAAAATGAAGAAATTGCTTGTGACAAGCAATTTCTTCATTTCCCACAATGCTTTCAACCACAAATGACCATCAGAATGTAACATAATTCCAGTCACTTCAAATTGTCATGTGCCACATCTTTAAATTTCGATAGGTCCAAATTTTGACGTTTGGTAATGGGTTAGAGATCAATGTAAATTGAATAATAAAGATTTTGAAGGAATAGATTAAGATAAGATTTTTTATCAGTTATAGATGAAAACATGAAGTCAAATTTATCTTTTGCTCATGTATGTAAAAATAATGCAGTCAATAGGGCATTGGTGCTTTGCCAACAATATGGTGTTTTTTGTCTCAATTATGAAAATATTGTGACAAAAGAATTCATACCATCTTTGACATGGAAAATGGAGTGAATGAGTTCATGATGTGAAAGCAAAGCACAAAGATGTGGTTAAATTACATGCCTTCATATACATCTAACTTTCCTCATGTTTTATTCACAGATCTGTGCCTCACCCAATACAGTTTGACTCTGCCATGGATAGTTCACCTAGATACTAATGGCCAACATTTGAGGAAGATTTGAGGAGAGGAGTTGCAGAGACTTTACAGCATTTGAGACCAACATGGTTGCAGATCAGCCTAGGCATATTACTGTTATTGGCTGGATCTGTGGGACAGCAGCATTAATCTTAATTAACCCATTTGAAAATAAGACTTAGTGTTGATGTCCATATTAGAAAAGGCCTTGGAAAGCATTGAGACAAAAGAAGAAATTGCTGATAATCAGCAATTTCTTCTTTTGCCTCAATATTTTCTGGGATAAATAGCACACAAATTCAGTTACATTTTGTCATCTGCAGCAACTGTCAAAGTGGACCACCCTAAATCTGTGCTATTTGGTAAAGGGTTAAACTACAGTTATGTGTAGGTAGATCTGGTTCTATGTTGTTCTCAAATGCTAAAACCAGTTCATTTATTGATGATAAAACTTATTCAACTTGTGTTCAGACATTTTGTTATGATGTTGTTTATGTGATAAATACTCTGTGATATTAAAGGGCGACGGTAACAGATGGTCTAATTGCAAAAAATGAATTTTTTTGAAAAAATATGCAAAACTTTTGTGTTGACCACCTCGGGATGGTTAATAATATGCGATTCAGACAGAGAATGAGCCGAAATTACAAGACAGATAGCTGAATTTAGGGAGAATCCAAACCTAAATTCAACCCCGTCTCAGATGGGGTTAGAATTATTATACCCCCGCAAAACGAATGTTTTATTATACCCCCGCAAAACGAATGTTTTATTATACCCCCGCAAAACGAATGTTTTAGGGGGTATACTGGAATCAACCTGTCTGTCTGTCTGTCTGTCTGTCTGTCTGTCTGTATGTATGTATGTCTGTCTGTCTGTCTGTCTGTCTGTCCGTGGACAAAATACTTCTCCAGAGCATATCTTCTGAACCATATGTGCTAGCAACTTAAAACTTGCTACACTTATAGATATCATTGTGGGGAAGTGTCATGTACAAATATCATTACTCTGCCACGCCCACTTTTAGAGTTATTGCCCTTTGTTGTTTGTATTCTTGCATTTTTGTCAGGACCATATCTTCTAAACCATAAGTGCCAGCAATTTCAAACTTGGTACACTTACAGATCTCATTATGGGGAAGTGTCATGTACAATAACTGTTACTCTGCCACGCCCACTTTTTGAGTTATTGCCCTTTGTTGTTTGTACCCTTACATTTTGTTTGGACCATATCTTCTAAACCACAAGTGCTAGCATCTTCAAACTCAGTACGCTTATTCATCTCATTGTGGGGAAGTGTTGTGTTTGATAACTGTTACTCAGCCACGCCCACCTTTTGAGTTATTGCCCTTTGTTGTTTGTACCCTTAAATTTTGTTTGGACCATATCTTCTAAACCACAAGTGTTAGCAACTACAAACTTGGTACACTTATACATCTCATTCTTGGGATGTGTTATGTATGATAACTATTACTCTGTCAAGCCCACTTTTTGAGTTATTGCCCTTTGTTGTTTGTACCCTTACATTTTGTTTGGACCATATCTTCTAAACCACAAGTGCTAGCAACTTCAAACTTTGTACATTTATACATCTCAATTTATGGAAGTGTCATGTACAACAACTGTTACTCAGCCACACCCACTTTTTGAGTTATTGCCCTTTGTTGTTTTTACCCTTGCATTTTTTTCCAGACCATATCTTCTTAAGCATAAGTGCTAGCAACTTCAAACTTTGTACATTAATAGATCTCATTGTAGTGAAGTGTCATGTACAAGAATCGGTACTCTGCCACGCCCACTTTTAGAGTTATTGTCCTTTGTTGTTTGTAGTACCCTTGCATTTTTGTTTGGACCATATCTTTTAAACCATAACTGCTATCAATTTCAAACTTGGTACACTTATACATCTTATTGTGCAGAATTGTCATGTACAAGAATCATTACTCTGGCATTCCTACAATTTGAGTGATTGTCCTTTGTTGTTTTTACGCTCGGATTTGTGTCCGGAACATATCTTCTAAATCATTAGTGCTAGCAACTTCAAACTTGGTACACTTATAGATCTCATTGTGGGGAAGTGTCATGTAAAACAACTGTTACTCTCTCATGCCAACTTTAAGAATAATTGCCCTTTGTTGTTTGTACCCTTGCATTTTTGCTTAGACCATATCTTCTTAACCATAAGTGCTAGCAAATTTAAGCTTGGTACACTTATTGCCCTTTTTGTAATGAAAGCTTGTGCAGGGGTATCAAGTCACATCCTGTGACAGTTCTAGTTTTTAGCTCACCTGAGCACGAAGTGCTCAAGGTGAGCTATTGTGGTCACTTTTTGTCCGTCGTCTGTCTGTCTGTCTGTCCGTCCATCCACAATTTCGTGTTTACACTCTAGCATCTACAAATATAAGCCAATCTTGACCAAACCTGGTCAAAACATGTATGACCATAAGATCTTGGATGAGTTCGATTATGGGTCAGATCGAAGTATTATGGCCGGAGTTATCTGCCCTTGAATGCGAAAAATAGCTAGTTTTGACATTGTTTACACTCTAGTACCTACAATTATTGATCAATCAAGTAATATCTTAAACACAATGTTGGTGACCATAAGATCTCGGATGAGTTCGATTTTCAGTCTGATCGGACCAGAAGGTCTTAAGTTATGTGCCCTTGAAATTGACAAAATTGCTATTTTTGACCGTTTTTGACTTTGTTTACACTCTAGCATTTACAAATATTGACTAATCAAGACAAAACTTTGAGATAATGTTAAGGACTATAAGATCTTGTATGAGTTTTTATTTTCAGGTTGATCGGATCATAAAGTCATGAGTTATATGCCCTTGAATTTGACAAAATTGCTGTTTTCAACTGTTTTTGATGTTGTTTACACTCTAGCATCTACAATTATTGACCAATCTAGACAAAACTTTGACACAATGTAAAGGACTATATGATCTCGAATGAATCTGACTTTTAGATTGATCGGATAAAAAATTCCTGAGTTATATGCCCTTGAATTTGACAAAATTGACGTTTTCTACTGTCTTCGACTTTGTTTACTCTCTAGCATCTACAGTTATTGACCAATCAAGACAGAAACTTGGTCACAATGTTACGGACTATAAGATCATGTATGAGTTTGATTTTCAGTTTGATCAGATCAAAAGGTTATGAGTTATACGCTTTTGAATTTGACAAAATTCCTGTTTTTGATTGTTTTCGACTTTGTTTACACTCTAGAATCTACAATTATTTACCTATTAATACGAAACTTGGACACAATGTTGGTGACCACAATTTCTTGGATGAGCTTGAACTGTGGTCTCATCGGACTAGAAAGTCGTGAGTTATATGACCTTGAAATTGACAAAATTGATGTTTTCGATTGTTTTGGAGATTGTTTACACTCTAGCATCTGCAATTGTTGACCAATGAAGATTGAAATTTGGACACGATGTTGCTGAACGTAAGATCTTGCACCAGTTTGAATTTCAGCTTAATCAGAGTAGAATTTGCTGAGTTTGCTGAGCCCTTCAAATTGACAAATTTGCCGTTTTCGACTGTTTTTACTCTAACAACCACTAATAGCGACAAAATTTGGACACAACGTTGTTGACCATAAGTTTGTTTTCAGTCTTAATATCACAACTAATTGATTTGAACAAAACTGTGGCTCATATCATCTTAGTTCAGGTGAGCGATATAGGACCATCATGGTCCTCTTGTTAAATTGTTGCGCATGCGCATACAGCGCGGACCATGATTCAAACGAGATTCATACTTGAATTTCAATATGACGTCATCATGTATGTTGTGACGTCATTTAAGAAAGTCGCATGTCCTACTGTTTTGACCTACTTTCGACATCGCTTCATGAATTTGGTATCAAATTGCGAAAAAATGAGTCGTTGCTTCAATAGTTTGTCGTAATCATTTAATCAGGTCATATAAAGCTTAAAAAGTGTACATTTCGTTTGTATTTGACAATTTTTGGGTCCAAATCTGGGAAATAATAGCTTTAAGAATTTGTTATGATACTAGTCTCCAAAATGTGTTCAAAGAGCTTAGCATCGGTGAAATTCTAAAACCTCCTAACTACAGCATGATTGAAGCTGTAGTTACGAGATTTTATAATAACACTGACCATAAACCTTCAAAGCAACCATTAGGCTATAAAGCGTTTAGTTGATTATGTCCATTCACAATTTCGTGTTTACACTCTAGCATCTACAAATGTAAGCCAATCTTGACCAAACATGGTCAAAACATGTATTACCATATGGTCTCGGATGAGTTCGATTATGGGTCAGATCTAATTAGAAAGTCTGGAGTTATCTGCCCTTGAATGCAAAAAAGCTAGTTTAGACATTGTTTACACTCTTGTATCTACAAATATTGATCAATCAAGACAAAACTTTGACACAATGTTGGTGACCATAAGATCTCAGATGAGTTTGATTTTTTGTCTGATTGGATCAGAAAGTCTTGAGTTATGTGCCCTTGAAATTGACAAAATAGCCATTTTCGACTGTTTTCGTCTTTGTTTATACTCTAGCATCTACCATTATTAACCAATCAAGACAAAACTTGGAGACATTATTAAGGACCATAAGATTTTGTATGAGGTTGATTTTCAGATTAATTTAATCAAAAAGTTGTGAGTTATATGCCCTTGAATGTGACAAAATTGCTGTTTTCGACTTTGTTTACACTCTGGCATCTACAATTATTGACCAATTTAGACAAAACTTGGAGGCATTGTTAGGGACTAAAAGATCTCTGATGAGTTCGACTTTCAGATTGATCGGATTAAAAACTCATGAGTTATACGCCCTTGATTTTGACAAAATTGATGTTTTTTACTGTCTTTGACTTTGTTTACACTCTAGCATCTACAATTATTGCCCAATCAAGACAAAACTTGGTCACAATGTTAAGAACCCTAAGATCTGGTAAGAGTTGGACTTTCAGATGGATGAGATCAAAAGTGTATGAATTATACGCCCTTGAATTTGACGCAATTCCCGTTTTTGACTGTTTTCGACTTTCTTTGCACTCTTTCTTTACATTATTGACAAATCAAGACGAAATTTGGACAGAATGTTGCTTACCACAATGTCTTGCACCAGTTTGAATTTCAGCATAATCAGAATAGAATTTGCTGATTAATCCCCCTTCAAATTGACAAATTTGCTTTTTTTTGACTGTTTTTTACTTTAACAACCACAAATAGCGAACAATCGAGAGAAAACTTGGACACAATGTCGTTGACCATTAGTTTGTTTTCAGTCTTTAAGTCTCAAATATTTAAAATTGATTTGAACAAAACTGTGGCCCATATCATCTTGGTTCAGCTGAGCGATATAGGACCATCATGGTCCTCTTGCAGAATGTCTAGTACAGTTGGCGCCACATCGTATGGCACAGTGTTCATATTTTGTTCAAATGTAATTGAACGTTAAACAAAACATAAACATGTGCCATATGATGTGGCGCCAACTGTAGTTTGGTAGACATGTTGAAAATTTAGGTACAGTGATAGAGCGATCTGTTCACTGTTCAGAGTTTTCTGCGTTTTATCGAACAATGTTTTGTTTGCATTTGAACAAAACGTAAACATGTGCCATACGATCTTGCGCCAACAATAGAAGCTATTATGAATTTAAATGCTACAAGTATTTACAATGTCGCATATAAGATTTACAACCCTTGAAATTTGAGCAGTCTAAAATTTTGTTGTTTGTCAAGTTTACCAAGCAAGAAAACTGATATGGTAGGAGAAACTTACAAGTCTGTTAATCTCACTTAATTTCAATATTGTCAGAAAAATACTTTGAAACATTCAATTGTATATGTTTTGCTTTAATTTCAATGTTACAAACGAGTTCATTGTTGAATTATCATAAACAAGTTCATTGTTGATTTGTTTACTCTTCTTAATTGTATATCAATTTGTTCCATATTATGCTATCGCTAACAACTACAATAAGAGACTAGGTTCGCTAGAATTAAGGAAATGTTGATGATTTAACCTTATCCCAAACAAGACCCGGTTTTGATGTGGCCAGTAGAAAAGGCTTTGAAAAACATTTTTGCTAAAGAAAACGCTGATAACCATCATTTTGTCCTATTGCGTCAGTGTTTTCTGTGCTATTATGCCAACAGATTCTTTTTCTATCGACATCCATTTTGTCATCTGCAGCGGCTTTCAAAGTGAAGCAGTCCAAACGTTTGCCATTTGGAAAAGGGTTACCAGAGGTGCGTTCTTTAGAGCGAGATTTCTTGAGATATCTTGAGATTTCTTGAGATATTTTAGGATGAAGCGTTCTTTAGAGCAAGTTTTTTTAGACGCTCAATGGGAGGCGCCAACTCTGTACACACAATAAAAAAGATTTGACCGAGTTGTTCCTAACAATCCATAATTCATAAACCGCGGTGTTCCGAATGCTCCATACTTTATACAAATGATGTCATGATGACGTCATTTGTATAAATATGGAGCATTCAGAATAGCTCGGTCAAAGTCTCGGTCTTAAAAACTCTTTTTTCAAAACACCTTAGAAATCGTAAAAAATCTCGCTCTCAAAAATGCGCCTCAGACAACATAATGTTATACTTGACTTCATTTGACTTTTGATTTTGTGTATGTTCGTCAGTTATATAATTGATCACAAAAATTAAAACAGTGAGGAAAAGTAGAAATGAATTGGTAACTGTCAACTTCTCTATTTCCTTCAATGTTATCTTGGCTATCTCTCCAATCTCCAAAGTATGTGTCAGGGTTGTTGATCCTTAAAATTATTGCTTTTCATCAAAAACCTTGTAACTGCAGCTTAAAACAAGCTGCGGTTACAAGGTTTTTATTGGAAAACATCAATCTGTATTTTGTAGTCTGGAATACCTTATAGTTTAGATAAGCTTTACTTTTCTTTGGCGTGACACACAAAAGCTAGACTATTGGTGAAAATATGACTACAACTTCATGGCTGATTTACATTTGAGCCGAGATCTGGAAAAAACGTCCCTTATAGCATTTTTAAAAGTTTAGTTTCAAGATCAGCATCTTGTCAAATGCTTTCCAATATGCATCCATGCTGCTCTCTTTAAGTTACTTCAGGTCACGAAGAAGCTATTAGAGAACAACATGGATTCTGATCAGACTGTGCGTGTGTACAGGCTGATCTGGATCTATGTTGGGCTCAGAAGCCTTAACCCATTACCACACAATGACTCTTTTTGACTCCCTTCAAGAGAATGGCGTTGAAAAACATTGTGGAAAATGAAAAAATTGCTTGTAACAAGCAATTTGTTCATTTCCCACAATGTTTTCTATCCAGAAAGATCAAAGAATGCGAAATTTCATTCAATTCATATTATCGTCTACAGCATCTTTGAATTTGGACAAGTCCAAAATTTTGTCGTTTGGTAATGGGTTAAGGGACTTTTTTTTCCAGATCCTGCTCATTTATATGTATTCATTCATTTACGTATCTCATAATCCGTAAAATTGTAACATCATAACAAACACATTCAAAGTGGACCGCCCTAAATCTTTGCTATTTGGTAAAGGATTAAACTTCATTTAACCCTTTCCCAAACAAGACATGGGCCCCGTATTACTAAACATCTTACAATCAAGTTTTTGTGTAAACTGTGTAACAAGACGTCTGATTGCACGAGAAATCCGACTGAGCCAATCAGGGCTGTTGTTACAAGTAATTATGCAAAAATTAAAGGTACGATCGTTAGTAATACGGGCCCCTGGTTTTGACGTCCCTAACACAAAAGGATTGGGAAAACATTGAAACAAAAGAAGAAACTGCTGATAACCAGCAGTTTCTCCTTTTGCCTCAATATTTTCTGTGTCATATTTTACACAAATTCTATCTTTAATAAAATCCATTTTGACATGTGTGGCAGTTTTTGAAGTGGATCACCCTAAAATTTTGTCGTTTGGGAAAAGGTTAAGTGCAGGCAGATGTGACACGGTGTATAATCACGTGACTTAGAATTTCCAATAATCTTCAATATCTTTGACAATACCTGACCAATTTGAATTTGGTTTGAAGCAGAGAAGGTGGAAAATTGTTAGCAATAACCTGGACGTGTTGGATTTTTGAAAAATCAACTGATGAAAAAGTTATTGAAGATAAACCAAAATTTTGGTTTATCTTCAATAACTTTTTCATCAGTTGATTTTACAAAAATCCAACACGTCCATCTAATGCCTAACGCCTGTCCACATTCTCTGCTTAAAACGAATTTAAATCGGTCGCATATTACCAAAATTATTGAAGATTTTCTGAAATTGTTGCATCACGTGATTATCCACCGTGTGTGATTCCATGTTGTTCTCAAATGCCAAAAAGTCTCATTTTCCATATCGCAGTTCATTTATTGATGATTAGATTTATCAAACTTGTGTTTAGAGAATTTTCTGTGATGCTGTTTATATAAGTGATATATACTCAGTGACATTAGGAATTTGTTATGATACTAGTCTTGTTATGATACTAGTCTCAAAAATGTGTTCAAAGAGCATAGCATTGGTGAAATTCTAAAACCGTGTAACTACAGCTTGCTTGACAATGTCGCTTATGAAATTTACTACCCTTCAAAATTGAGCAGCCTAAATTTTTTTTGTTTGTCAAGTTTGCCAAGCAAGGAAAGGAAAACTGATATGGCAGGAGAAACTTACAAGTGTGTTAATCTCACTTAATTTAAATATTGTTAGTGGTAGACAAATTCTTTGAAACTTTGAATTGTACATGTTTTCCTTTTATTTCAATGTTGCAAACAAGTTCATTGTGGATTTATTATAAACAAGTTCATTGTTGAATTATTTACTCTTGTTAATTGTATATCATATTTTGATTTGTTGGAAATAAACATAAATCTTGTTTTCAAGCCATATATTTGTTGATTCTGCTATTGATATGAATAGCAATGACTTTTGTTATGCTCCCCGATGGGAGAGCATATAGTCGCCGCTTCGTCTGTCCGTCCGTCATTCCGTCCGAAGCGATTTCTCCATAACCCTTGGGCCAAATCAAATGAAACTTACCATGTGAACTCCCTATGACAAAATGCCGATGTACTTTTCCCAGTTTTTAGCTCCACTGGCTGAAGGCCAGAGGGGCTTATGTCATGGCCCTGTGTCCGTCGTGCGTGCGTGCGTCCGTCCGTCCGTGCGTGCGTAAACAATTTTCAAACATCTTCTTCTCCAAAACTACTGGACCAATTTCAACCAAACTTCACATGAATCATCCTTGCATGAATCTCTACCAAATTCCTTCAAAAGAATAAAATCTGTGCAGAACTTGAATTTTAAATAATTTGATTAAATTAAATTTTCGAAAAATCTTTAAAAATCCTTCTCCAAAACTACTGGACCAATTTCAACCAAACTTCACAGAAATCTTCCTTGCATGAATCTCTACCAAGTTCCTTCAAAAGAATAAAATCGGCGCAGAACTTGAATTTTAATTAATTTAATTAATTTAGTTGATTTAAATTTTTGAAAAATCTTTAAAAATTCTTCTCCTCCAAAACCACTGGACCAATTTCAACCAAACTTCACAGAAATCTTCCTTGTATGAATGTCTTCTTAATTCCTTCAAAAAGATAAATTCTGTATAGAACTTAAATTTTAATTTGTTTTATTGAATTAAATATTCGAAAAATCTTTAAAAATTCTTCTTCTCCAAAACCACTGGACCAATTTTAACCAAACTTCACAGAAATCTTTCTTGCATAAATATCTACCAAATTCCTTCAAAAGAATAAAATCCGCGCTGAACTTGAATTTTAATTTATTTAATTAATTTAAATTTTCGAAAAAATCTTTAAAAATTCTTCTTCTCCAAAACTATTGGACCAATTTCAACCAAACTTCACAGAATTCTTCCTTGTATGAATCTCTTCTTAATTCCTTCAAAAAGATAAATTCTGTGTATAACTTAAATTTTAATTAATATAATTAAATTGAATTTTCGAAAAATCTTGAAAAATTCTTCTCGTCCAAAACTACTGGACCAATTTCAACCAAACTTTACAGAAATGTTCCTTGCATGAATCTCTTCTTAATTCCTTCAAAAAGATAAATTCTGTGGAGAACTTGAATTTTGATTAATTAAATTAAATATTCGAAAAATCTTCTTTTCCAAAACTACTGGACTAATTTTAACCAAACTTCACATGAATCTCCCTTGTATGAATCTCCTCTAAATTCCTTGAAAAAAATAATTTCCATGTAGAACTTAAATTTTAATAAATTGAATTAAATCGAATTTTTGAAAAATTGCTAAACAAATCTTCTCCAAAACTACAGGACCAATTTCAACCAAACTTCACAGGAATATTCCTTGCATGAATCTCTTCCAAATTCCTTCACGATCAGATGAAAAGCTTGGCCGCTGTGGGCTAGGGTTATTTTTCGCTATATGAAACATAGTGTAATTTTAAGAAAATTTTAAAAACATTTCTGCTCCTTAATCACTTATTGGATTTCATTCTGGTGTAGCATGAATCTTCTTTTGATAGCCCTCTATTGTATGCCTTGAAGAAGTTTGTAGTCTAAATGTCTAAAAGTCAGTGGAGCGATACAGGGCCATCTTGGCCCTCTTGTTAGCTCACCTGAGCACAAGGTGCTCAAGTGAGCTATTGTGATCACCTTTTGTCCGGCGTCCGTGCGTATGTGCATCGTCCATCGTGCGTCGTCCGTCAACAATTTCTTTAGATGACATCTCCTCCTAAACTACTTGGCCAATTTCAACCAAACTTGGCAGGAATGTTCCTTAGGTGACCCCCTTTCAGAATTGCTAAAAGAATTGAAATCCATAAAAAACTCTGGTTGCCATGGCAACAGAAAAGGAGAAATTTGACTGAATCTCAATACTATCTTTGAACGACATCTCCTCCTAAACTACTTGGCCAATTTCAACCAAACTTAGCAGGGATGTTCCCTAGGTGACCCCCTTTCAGAATTGCTAAAAGAATTGAAATCCATAAAAAAAACTCTGGTTGCAATGGCAACAGAAAAGGAGAAATTTGACTGAATCTCAATACTATCTTTGAACGACATCTCCTCCTAAACTACTTGGCCAATTTCAACCAAACTTGACAGGAATGTTCCTTAGGTGACCCCCTTTCAGAATTGCTAAAAGAATTGAAATCCATTAAAAACTCTGGTTGCCATGGCAACAGAAAAGGAGAAATTTGACTGAATCTCAATACTATCTTTGAACGACATCTCCTCCTAAACTACTTGGCCAATTTCAACCAAACTTGCCAGGAATGTTTCTTAGGTGACCCCCTTTCAGAATTGCTAAAAGAATTGAAATCCATAAAAAAACTCTGGTTACCATGGCAACAGAAAAGGAGAAATTTGACTGAATCTCAATACTATCTTTGAACGACATCTCCTCCTAAACTACTTGGCCAATTTCAACCAAACTTGACAGGGATGTTCCCTAGGTGACCCCCTTTCAGAATTGCTAGAAGAATTGAAATCCTTACAAAACTCTGGTTGCCATGGCAACAGAAAAGGAGAAATTTGACTGAATCTCAATACTATCTTTGAATGACATCTTCTCCTAAATTATCAGGCCAATTTCAACCAAACTTGGCAAAAATATCTCTTAGGAAGTCTTCCTTTAGAATTGCTAAAAGAATTGAAATTGACTAAAAACTCTGGTTGCCATTGCACCAGAAAAGGAGAAATTTGACTAATTCACAATAATTTATTTGAACAACATCTACTCCTAAACTACTTGGCCAATTTCAACCAAACTTGGCAGAAATATTTCTTAGGAGGTTCCTTTTAAAATTGCTAAAAGAATTGAAATCCATTTAATGCTGTGGAAGCCATGGCAACAGAAAAGGAGATTTTCCACCAAATCTCAATGACATCGTTGAATGATATCTCCTCCTAAACTAACAGGCTAATTTCAACCAAACTAGGCAGAAATATTCCTTAGGTCACATTTAAAGAATTGCTAACAGAATTGCAATTTATAAAAAAAAAAACAACTCTGGTTGCCATGGCAACAGAAAAAGAGAAATTACACGAAATCTGTCCGAAGCAATTTCTCCATAACTGCAGAGCCAGATTTGACAAAATTTATTATTTGCATTACTTATGATATTGCTATGAGGTACTTTTCTTTGCTTTTCAATATGAAACTTTGTCACAGAAAAAGGGGACTTCTTGTAAAAATCTGCTTATTAGGGGCATAGCATCTACATTTATGCATGGATTTAAACAAATGTATGGGTAAATGTGTTCTTTATCATGAGTAGATATTCTATTTGAAATATATATTTAGGTAGGTTCAAGGTCATAGATCTAGGTCAATTTGTAAATTTCTGTTTGTCAGTCTGTATGTTTTATTGTTATTCCATCTGTCCAAAGCAATTTCTCCATAACCACATAGCCGAAATGGATGAAACTTCATATTTGAGTTACATATGATTTTGCGCTGAGGTAGTTTTCTGGGTTTTCTATGGTATGAAATCACATAGCGGCGTTCATATGATCTTTGACCCTTTATTGCATTACCTGTAAGAAATCTGGGGCCCGTATTACTAACGATCGTACGTTTGATTTTTGCATAATTACTTGTAACAACAACCCTGATTGGCTCAGTCGAATTTCTCATGCAATCAGATGTCTTGTTACACAGTTTACACGAAAACTTTATCGTAAGATATTTAGTAATACGGGGCCCTGATCTGTTATAAAACCCCATCTCAGGTGAGCGACCTAGGGCCAGCGGCCCTCTTGTTTGATATGAGGCCTCGTCATGGGAAAAGGGGACTTAAGGTTAAATACAGTTTTTCTCTAATTTCTCCTAGTCTAATGGTCAGAATTTGATGAAATTTCATATTTGAGTAGCAAATCAGATGCCCTTGACAATAAACTATTTTAAATTTGCGTATACAAAATGTGTCATGGAAAAAGGGGGCTTAACATTTGTTAGCTTTATATTAGCTCTGCATGGCATATATTTATTGTGAATGCCTTATTCGGGGAGCATTGTCCGTCTCTGACGGCTCTTGTTCTAAAAAGACCTGGTTTACCAATATGTAGTGATAACCTGTGTTGTTATTAAGTCTCGTAAATATGACTTGATTCAAGCCAGAGTTATGAAATTCTATAAAAACACCTACAGAAATACTATTGTTTGTCTTAATTTACGTTACAATTAACTTGATAAAATTTGTTCGATATTATGCTATTGCTAATAACTACAATAAGAGATTTGGGTCGCTAGAAATTTGAATAAAGGAAAGGTTGATGATCCAGTCTTTTCCCAAACAAGACCTGGTTTTGATGTACCTAATAGAAAAAAAGTTTGAGAAAACATTCACAGGGTTCGCACAGTCTTGAAAAGTGCTTAAATTTGAGCCTGTTTCTTGAAAAGTGCTTAAAAAAGAAAAATAGTGCTTAAGAGTGCTTGATTTTGATCCCTCTCTTATAAAGTCCTTAAAAAATGCTTGAATTTGTCAAAAATGTCCTTAAAGATGATTGAATGGCTAAATTCTTGGTAAAAAGTAAATGATTTAAACATCTACATTTAAGAATTATTTCGATGAAAAAAGTAGAGGTACGATCTTGAACAAACCTTTGTCAGAGACTGACACATTTTCAATTCCTTCTCCCCCTTCACCTACATGTACTTTGCAAGAATTATGCCCCTTGAAAGTTTTGCAGGGCAGTGTATATTGGGACTGCAGCACACTTTGTTGAAAACCATCAGTTGGGACAGGTGTACGAAGAAATTTGCTTGAAAAATGGAATTATGTGCTTAAAAGTGCTTAAAAAGTGCTTGAATTTGGCATTGGCTGTCTGTATGAACCCTGATTCAGGCTAAAGAAAAATTATGCCAAGAACCATCATTTTCTCCTTTCGTCTCAATGTTATAGATCTATGTGCTGTAATGTACAAAAATCCTTTCTCCTCCAACATCCATTATTTCATCTACAAAAGCTTTCAAAATGAAGCAGTCCAAACTTAGACATTTGGAAAAGAGTAACCAGATGACATAATGTTACATTAATTAACCCTATCCTAAACAAGACCTGGTTTTGATGTCCCTATCAGAAAAGGCTCGGGAAACATTGAGACAAAAGAAGAAAATGCTGATAACCAGCATTTTCTCCTTTTGCCTCAATATTTTCATGATTATTCATGTTAAATAACAAATAATTTGCCTTGTCGGAATTTTACTAAAACTACAAAGTGAAGCTGATCCATAATCTTTATGTACATGATAGAATATATCTCAACATTTCAAAATTAAAGTTGAGGAATTATTTTCTAAACCATTTTTCTTAATTTGCCTCAAGGCAGTGAAAACTAGCGTAGGGCTCAGGTGAAAAACTATTGTAATTATTAATTCATATACTCTTGCAATTGTTACAGTCTTGTACAACATCCTTATAAAGTAAGAATACAGAATGATTCTTTTTCTGATGATTTTATGATAAATTATAATGTTTGATATGCTTACAAATGCTGCAGTATTATTTGTGTTGCTTTTTACACATTACTCTAACTTGATTTTTGACTACCTCTGTAGAGTTCTATAAGTGCTGAGAGCAAGGAAGAAAATACTGATTATGATTACCAGTATTTTCCTTCTTTCTTCAGTTTTTTCCTACTTTATAAATCATAATACACAAAGATTTTGTCTGCTTAGCAACTATTTTGTCATCTGTGCTATATTCCAATTCGGATTAGCTTATAATTTTGTCATGTGAGAAAGGATTAATGCATAATTTACACAGACTGTTGATATTTGTTATTTTGCTTTGTTGTATATACATGTACTGATTTTGTAAATATTTGTAGAGGCCCACAGGGAAGACTGGGTTTATCCCAACTGTGCTGCCTCGTTAAATAAAGTCTTTATTATTATTATTATTATTATTATAATATTTTCTTAGCTATTTTGTACTCAAATCACAACTTCAACATCATCCATTTTGTCGGCAGCAGCAGCTTTCGAATTTTACTAGTCCACCCTAAAATTTTGTCGTTTGGGTAAGGGTTAACACTTCCTACATTAAGAATGGGATTTGGCTGCACAAGAGGGATTTCTTTCACAAAGATTAACCTTTTCCCGAATAAATCCTGGTTATTGACGTCCCTTATACACCAAGCTTGGGAAAATATTGAGGCAAAAGGAGAAAATGCTGATTTTCAGCATTTTCTCCTTTGGCCTTAATATTTTTCATGCTATACTGTCTACCAATCCTATATGTATTTTCCTGGTATCTAGATTTTGTTGTCTGCAAAGTCTTTCGATTGAATCCCCTACAATCATGACAATATCGCCGTTTGGGAAAGGATTATAAAAAGAGTGAGGAAAAGGAAAAATGAATTGGTAACCATCAACTTCTCTTTTTCCTTCATTGTTGTCTTGGCTATCTCTCAAAGGTTTATTTGGGTTTTATGCCGTTTGCAACTACTAAGGTCATATCGCGGCGGCTGGAGCACCTAACCATGGATTCCTGTCGTTTCTCATACCAGTACTACCACAACACCCTTACCGAGCCTCCAGCTGCTCCCCCACATAGGTTCACGATTTCAAACCATTGATGGGTGACAATTTTGTCAGTAAGGGTATTTGCCCCGGCCGGGTATCGAACCCGGGACCTCTCGAATGAGAGGCAGATGCGCTACCAACTGCGCCATGGCTGCGGCCTATCTCTCAAAGGTATGTCAAGGTTGTTGATCCTTCATACCATAGCTTTTGAAGAAAAACCTTGTAAGTGCATCTTTTAACCCATTACTAAACGACAAAATTTTATGATGGTCTAATTTGAAACCTTCTGCATATGACAAAACAGATATTAGATCTACTAGAGGAAAGAATTGGGTACAACAAAGCTCAAAAAATATTGAGGCAAAAGGAGAAAGTGCTGATCATCACTTTCTTCTTTTGGCTCAATGTTTTCCCAAGCCTATTTGATTAGGGAAGTCAAAGCCAGGTCTTGTTTGGGAAAGGGCCATCACAATGATACCTTTTGACGCCCAAGGAAATAAAGGCCTTGGAAAACATTGTGGAATATGAAGAAATTGCTTGCAATATTTTCTACATGGAAAGACAAAAAAATGTGAAATTTAATTCACTTGAAATAATCGTCTGCAACATCTTTGAATTTAAAAAAAAGTCTTTAGAAAGGTTTGCTGTCTGGTAATGGGAAAAGCTGCAATTACGAGGTTTTGTTGAAAAGCAGCGATATTTACTTTGCAGTCTGCATTACAGTTTAGATAAGCTTTACTTTTCTGTGTTGTGACACTTCAAAGCTAGTGTTGGTGAAAATACAACTATAACTTCATGGATGATTTACATTTTAATTATGTATTTATCCATTTACATATCTCATATGTAAAATTAAAACATTATAACAAACACATTTAGGCTTTCTACCCTTTCCAAACGGACAAGATGCTAGGGTGGTCTAATATAAAAACTGCTCCAGACGACAAGAAAAGTTTAAAAATACATCTTAAACCACCCTTTATATCCAAAGATCTAGGGTCCAAAAGGACAAAGTTCTAGACTAATTCAAATTGAACAGTGTGCATATAATGTAAAATCCAGAGATTTCATGGTGAAGGCTTAATATTACTAGTGCATGTACTTTTAAATACAAAATATCTTGGAAAAAAGAATGTTCAGACTGATCCCTTTGAATGTTGTTGATATTAATTTGAGTAAACATTTTCTCATTTTCTCTCAAATTCTAAAACAATTTCTTCATGACACAGTAGTTATAGATAGATACTACAACCATTGTATAAAGGGTTGCATATAAATATATTGTATTTGATATTGTTCAAGGATCTAAAACCATACTTGGTGTATGATAATTGAGCTTTAATTGGTACAAAAGTTAGAGGTACCTCTTGAAAACTAGGTTATCCTTTCTTCTGATAATAATGAAGGTTAACCTCTTTTGAAAATAACTACCGGCGGTATGCATTGTTTGAAGTCACAGTAACTTGTAAGGGAAAGTTTTGAAAAACATTGAGTTTAAAAGAAGAAAAATCACTTAATATTTTCCCTGCTATGGTATAGAAAATGTTATGGTTTATTTAAAAAAATGTTTAATGCAAGATCTCTGTATTTTGACCAGCCTAATGTGTTGTCGTTTTGACAAGGAATAAACCTTTCCAAAACAACGCCATAAAGAGAAGGTCAGAAATCGTTAAAGCTCAAGAAGAAAGTCCTTATATCAAACATTTTCATCTTTCCTTCAATATTTTCTGTGCTATATTGTACATCTACATAGATTCCATACTTATTCACACCAATTTTGTCATCTGCAGCAGAATTCAATACAAAACAGTCTATTTTTTGTCGTTTTGGAAAGGGTTATGCCTTCGAAGAAGAGCTCAAGTACCAAAAAGGATGAAGCTTTTTGAAGTCATAGAGATTCAATGACGAATTTTGCATATCTATATCAACACATAAGATCATACAGAGGTCATGTGAGACCTGTAAAAGTCTCATCTGCAAGAATGCTCAACCAGAGTGCTTGGGGATCGAACCAGCGACCCATTGTGATCAACTCTTTTCCTAACATAGCCTTGGTTTTTATGTTACAAGTCAAATTACTTTAGAAAGCAGTATGAGAAAAAAGAAAATGCTGAGATACAGCAATAATTTCCTTTTTTTCTCTCATTAATTTCCATATACAGTCGACACTCGTTGTGTCATATCTCGACATATCCGGAGTTCGACTCATCCGATTTTGTTCAATTACGAATTAATGCCATTTGACCATTATTGTTGCTCATCAAGTACGTTCATAATTGAAATATAGTAGGAAAAGGACAGAAATTGCTCGAAACGAGCAATTTCTATCCTTTTCCTACTAAATTTCAATGATCACATGACAGAAATTGCTCGAAACGAGCAATTTCTATCCTTTTCCTACTAAATTTCAATGGTAATATTTGTTTCGAAATTACTTTAATTAACTTTTTGATATCCATTGGTGAGAACGGGGTCAGATTTTCACTTCGACTTAAGCGGAATTCGACTTATCCGATGTCGACATAACAAGTGTCCACTGTACATTTACTTACTATAGTTTCAAGCAGAAAGTAGACTACTCCTTTCAATTTGGACAATTTTTTGTTTGGACAGGGTAAACCCTTTCCCAAACAACAAAATTTTAGGGTAATCCAATTTGAAAACTGCTATAGATGATAAAATCAATGTTAATAAAGATATAATGTTTGCAAAATGCAGCTTAGAAAATATAGAGACAAAAGGAGAAATTGCTGATTATCAGCAATTTCTTCTTTTGTCTCAATGTTTTCCCAAGCATTTCATTTTTGGGACGTCAAAAGCAGGTCTTGTTTGAGAAGGGGTTAAAGAGACAAAATATAGACAGGGCAAACTCGGCAGTCATAGGTGAATGCAAAACCAGATTTTTACTCAAAAACAAATCTTATGTATTCTGAGAAAAAGAGTAGAAATGGAGAAAATCCTTATTGACACCAGTGTGATAAAGGGTTAAACTTAAAAGAGTTATTAATAAATAAGGACACTCTTATTCATGTGTAGATGTCTCGATTGTTTTATAATTCCCTCTTCATAAATATACATTATACATGTACATTCTTTACAAAGAAAAAAGAAGTATTCAACCAGACAAAACAGCGAGTTGGTCAACCTCTTGTTTCACTCTTAGATCTTGCCTAATTCTTTCAAGTTTATGGCTCAGTGCGAAACGGTTGTAACTGCCTATATGTTCATAGGCAGTTACAACCGTTTCGCACTGAGCCATCGTGGACCTTTAAAGATTACTACATGTATGTAAGAACAGTCAGGAAGTGTATACAAAGATCAGACTGCATGTATGTGTAGTATGATCTGTATCCGCGCTGCCTTTCAAAGCAGGAAAATCCAGAAGCAGCACAGACGAAGGCTTAAAAGGGGGTTAAAATAGATCTAGTTCCATATTTTAAAACATACATGTGAATCTATGTCTCAATTGTCGTTAATCCGAGCCTTCTCTGATGCAAATTTTGCTCTTTGATATTTGGACGTCTCTCCATTTAATGGAGAGACGTCCAAGTATCAAAGACCGAAAGCATCAGAGAAGACTCGCAATGGATTGTCGTATGATTCACAAGTACTTGAGGGTCATCAAGATACATTCGGCCTTATCAAAGACAACAAGTCTACCGTCCGGTAGTACTGCAAGTTTGTCGACTTTCTGAATCATATCAGGCTTGGCTAGATATTCCTTACGATGGTCTGAGTGAGTCACTTTGTACAGAAAATCTTGTGAAGCGGCTCGCAGATTGAACAGATAGTTACCTAATCTATCAACACACGCATCTTTAAACTCAAACACAACGTTCGGTATGAGATTAATTGGGAAAGAAAATTTTCTCTCCCGTTCACCGGATTCGTAAATTCTCTCACAGAAAATGTTTCCTTCTTTTCCAACACACACTGTCATGATTTGCCCCTCAGGCGACACGAGCAACTTTTTCACCGATACTTCACTCAGTCCGTGATCTGTCACGACCTCTTTCAGATCGCTAGAGTAGATTTTGATATCGGGACTGAATAATGGTTTGACGACAATCGCGCCTCTGCTAGTTATTTTGAAGTCGAATGCGGGTCCCTCAGGAATGGGTATTTTTCTCAGCTCGCCACACACAAACTTTCCCTGTTCTAGAACGGCCACGTAGATTCCATCAACATCCTTCTTGGACAGAGATTTGAGTTTGGCCTGTCCTATGATAGCGGATGCATACAGTCCTGGATAGACCGCCAGAAGGACCATACCATTGGCACCCACAGCTACCCGCATAGTGGTCCCGTCTGGTAGTTTCTCAAACGTGTTTTTGTATTGCTGATTCCCCTTCTCGTCAAACGAGCTGATCTCGGCGATCAGTGACGGGTTGGAGAATGATCGAACGGACAGACGTTTGGACGATCTGTGTGATTGTTCTGCCTCCTCGTCTGATCTGATCCACACAGTAATGGTCTGTCCCGTAGTAGCACATATCTCGTACGTCTCCAGCGTCCATTTAGGGTCCACAAACCTGGCGAAGATCGGGGACCGCTTCAGTGAAAAGTCGTTCGAGATGGCCTGTTTGACCTGTCTATGTAGCATTGATGCGTCCAATGTCCCTGTTCCCACTTTAGCTATATCAACAGGCCCACTTTTCCTGGACGTCCACGGGGATAGATTCTGCGTCACTCGGAGAGAAGCTAAGTCTTTAGTCAGTATACTCAATATACCACTGTTCATGAAAAACTGCACGCCGAGTTTATAACCCTGACCAAACCGACTCAACTTTTCCTCCTGAATCTCCCGCCATGTTTTCTCCAGCATGTCTTTGTACACGATAGTTTCTGAATCATTACCGTACCGTGTAAGGTTGTTAGCTAGATCCCCGACAGCACTCGCTCTGTCCTGCTTACCCACCACATCAAACCGGCACTTCAACAATCTGTCCTCAACATCGTCAGCCTCGTCATCTAACTCGGATATCATTTTGTCCTTCTCACTCTCTATGTGGTCAATCAGTTTCTGAAACTGTTTCTCAATTTGACTTTTCGTTTTCTTGACATTCTCTTTATATTCCTTGTCTATACGATCAATATCCTGTAGTGCATCTTTAGTTTCGTCCACATATTCCTTGATCCTGTTATTGACCTCACTGATGGCCTGTCGTGTACCGACAGCTACATCAGCGACATCAGCAACCTCGTGATCGCTGTGTTTATCATCCTTACACTTGAAGCACACACAATGTCCGCACGCCACACAGTACAATAACACAGACTCTGTTGGATGTTTATCACACGCGGTGTCACGTTTTGGTAATATCTCGCACAGAAGTGAATCCTGTTTCCGGTGTATTGGTACCACGTTTGTGACGCCATTATGCACGTGATTTGTAGCGCAATCTTCACACATAGGTACCTGACATGCTATACACTTCACTGAGGCCGGTAACTTCTCGTCACCGGTACAAAACTTACACGAATATCTCGATATCTTGTTCTCATTCTGCAGAATATGAATCTCTTTAGCTAAATCCTCGTAAAACTGATGACATGGTAACGCTTCTACCCCTCCAGGGGGTATGTCCAACACTCGCATACATTTAGGACATTCAGGCGGATTATTAGGATCAGATACAAAGTCTATCAGACACTCCAGACAGAATGCATGACCACAGCTACACAGTTTAGGTTGGTTGAGCGTGTTTTCACACAGTGGACATTCCAGGTTTTGTAGTAACCTGTCTGTGTGTACGTCCGTCAGGGATATTATCTGTGCTCCCTCGACCATGATCAGTCTCGGTCAGGATCAGACGTCAATAGAGGGACCATCAGCTTCTGACCACATCGGACATCTGAAAATACAGAAGATGCATTTTAAAATCATTTCCCAAACAACAATAACAACAGTTTAGGGGTATCCAACTTCAAATGCTCAGAAGTTCTAAGCATTTGAAGTTGGGTCCCCCTAAACTGTTGTTCTGGTGACATAATTTGTGCCCCCCCCCCCGCCATGATGAGTCTCGGTCTAGATCAGACGTCAACAGATGGGACCAGTCGTCAGCTGTTAGCTACATCGGTCATCTGAAAATACAGAAAATGTGTTTTAAAATAATTTCCCAAACAACAACAACAACAACAACAACAACAACAATAACAGTTTAGGGGGATCCAACTTCAAATGCTTAGAACTTCTAAGCATTTGAAGTTGGATCCCCCTAAACTGCTGTTGTTGGGATATAATTTATGCTCCCTCCACCATGATGAGTCAGGATCAGACGTCAATAGAGGGACCGTCAGCTGGTAACCACATTGGTCATCTGGAAATACAGAAGCGGCGCTTTAAAACCATTTCCCAAACAACAACAGCAACAACAGTTTAGGGGTATCCGACTTCAAATGCTTAGAAGTTCTAAGCATTTGAAGTTGGATCCCCCTAAAATGTTGTTGTTGTTGTTGTTGTTGTTGTTGTTGTTGTTTAGTTGTATAATGTGTACCCCCTCCACAATGATGGGTCTCGGTCTAGATCAGACGTCAATAGAGGGATCGTCAGCTGCTAGCTTCAACGGCCATCTGAAAATACATCTAAGCTCTTGCGTTTTAAAACCATTTCCCAAACAGCAATAGTTTAGGCGGTGGGGGTCAACTTAATACTTAGAACACTAGGAAAAGAAGAATAAGAGTTTTCTAAAAGTTTTGTATTGGCTAACAAAAAGGGTTGTTATTGAGCATTCCTTTTATTTGACTAGGATATTTAAGGCAGTGGTTATTGGGTGGAAAATAAATGGAATTCCCATGCAAACTAGGCCTTTTGTATTTTGTACGGAAATTTTGGGTTGAATCTTTATATACTAGTAGGAGACAAGTCTATTTACTTGCTTTACAAAATTAATGTTCTGTTATAGTGGTTTCCTTTTGAGTTGTCCTATTATACGATACCAACACAACTTGTTTGATAACCTTCCCTCTTAAAGATAACTTTATAGAAGATTGTGTATGAACTTCCTTTTTACCCTACATTGCAGCTATATGAATACCAACAATTCACATTTTTACGGCGGGGAATCATGTGGTGAAACAATTGCAGACAATCTTCAAATAATTCTGTTAAAACGTGGCCGTTTTGAAAAGGGTGTGAAGCAGAGAATGCAAAAAGAAACTGCCGGAGATATGCTGGATGTGAAGGATTAAGTTTGATCGGTCGTCATTTATGTTTTTATAAGCTGATTTTTAAAAGATCTACCGTGTCTATCTAATCCCTGGCGTATTTTCCCCTTCTCAGCTTCAGTTCGAATGGCTATTTTGCTCTGCATCGTAATTGAGGGCATTTGTAAACGGCAAATTGAAGAGTTCTTCACGAAAAATATAGAACTGAAATGATGTTAAGGGAAGGGTGAAAATGTTGGGTACCAGCAGTTTCCCCCTCTGTCTCGATGTTTCTCGAGCCCTTTCTAATAAATATGCAATAAGCCTTTTCTCCTTTCTGCTCAATATCATGCAAATAATATACACATTTTCCACTGAGGACTTCAATTATTTTATAGTCCCCAACTGATTTCAAATTGGACCATTCTTGTTTTTTTTTATCGTTTGGGGGAAGGGTTCATTCCCTTTAACCCTTTCCCAAACAACAAAATTTTAGGGTGGTCCTATTTGAAAAATGCTGCAGACGACAAAATGGATCTTGAAAAAGTAAGAATTTGTATACAATATAGCACGGAAAACATCGAGACAAAAGGAGAAATTGCTGATTATCAGCAATTTCTTCTTTTGTCTCAATGTTTTCCCAAGCATATTTCATGTTAGAGACGTCAAAAGCAGGTCTTGTTTGGGAAAGGGTTAAGACTGAGAAATTCAACTGGAGACAAAATTCAACACGGACCAAAGTTTAATTTGTTCAGCGCACGACGGAAGGAAATATCACTTACGCCAGAAATGTGCATCTTAAGATTGTATTTGCCGAATAAGGACACGGTTGCAATTGATAGCTGTGTATAAATGTAGTAGTAGTATGCCTATTAATTAGACGCCTGTCAAGCTTAAGGACAGATCCTCCAGTTGTTACTGCGCAAGTTACTGCACATATCCTAAATAACGAAATAAAGCTGTTTCAGTAATTGACCTTTTCAGCAAATGTATTTTTTTACATTAAGTTAATGTTTGGTTGATAAATGACAATACCCTTTTCGGTTATTTCAATTTTCTCTGTTTGATCAATTAAAGTGTAATAGTACTCGGATGGTACATTTCGCTTTCTGTTACGCGTTCAGCATGTGGCGTTAGAGATAGGAAACAGGAGCAACAAAAGCAAAGTGGTGTCTTTATGAGCTAGTCCGCTTCAGATGGACACAAAAGATGACAATTTTTATTATCTAAAGGTGGTAATAAGGAAGAAGTTGGATAAAAGAAGTGAACTAATTTCGGACAGAGCTGCAAAAAATAAACAAAATTTTACTTATAACTAAGAAAAACGCTTGGTTTGATATATTTTTCTTTTTTTGTTTTTGAAGGTATGACCAAGCACTGTGTCTATAACAAAAAGGAAAAAATTCTTACCGCTGGAATAATTTTTATTATCAGAAACGTTGCGTAAAAAGAGCAATTTCAGCTACTTTTGAAAGAATGTTTTACTACAAATTTCTAAATCATCACTAAATTTTCCCAAATTGATACTCATTTAGACAGAATAGAACATATTGAACACAATAAAGACTAATTTATGTAATCCTAGTCATTTCGAATACCTTTTTTGTGGGTATTTAAGTGACACCTCATTTTTGCAATTTTAGACAAGAGTAGTCTCCCTTGAAATCCAATAACTTTTAAATTCGCTTGGTGACCTATAGTTTTTAAG
Organism: Fragum sueziense; assembly: GCA_963680895.1. NCBI lineage: Eukaryota > Metazoa > Mollusca > Bivalvia > Cardiida > Cardiidae > Fragum > Fragum sueziense. Next base: position 9,737,062 of record OY804599.1, on the reverse strand, counting down.
TCATTTTTTTACTTCTCATATATTTAAATATCAGTACAGAAAAAATAAGAAAAATCTTACCGTAGGAAATAAATGGAGGATCTGTCCTTAACCCTTTCCCAAACAAGGCCTGGTTTAGAAAAAATCAAAGGTAAAGAGAGAAAATATTTTTAAAATTCTAAATATCTTTTTAATTACACAGAATTGAAACCCAATATTAGAACGCATTATGTATTCCTTCCCAGAGATTCAGATAATACACAAAATGTGAATTTCTGGAAAAAAAAAATAGCTAGTTACAATAGTTTTGCGCTGAGCCATCGAATTATGTAATTCAGTTTGGTCCAACTCGAATCTATAGATGAAATTATTCTTTTTATCCATTACCACTCAATGACTCTTTTTGATTCCTTACAAGAAAATGGATATGGAAAACAAGGTGGTAAATGAAGAAATTGCTTGTGACAAGCAATTTCTTCATTTCCCACAAAAAATGTACCATTTCATTAACCTTAAATTGTCGTCTGCACCACCTTTGAATTTAGAACAGTCCAAAATTGTGTCGTTTGATAATGGGTTAACTTCAAAAGGTCAGATAACAGTGACGGAAAGAGGAAAATCTTGCTCTCAGCATTTTCTGTATTTAGACATATTTGTCACCTAGCTTTGTCTCATTTTCTTTCAATGTTTTCTTAACATAAGGTGTCGTCAAAATTAGCCAGTACTTTGGAAAGGATTAATAGTTATTGCACAATCATTGTAGTATAGTCTTTTTTCCACTATATCTAACAAGACCATTTATAGTTTAAATCTTTGTCGTCCTAGGGAATCCTAGAATTAACCATTTCTCAATTTAGGCTAGGTGTTGAAAGAGAAAGACAACACAAAGGGGACGCAAAACAGAATGCTTAACAAATACATGTTATTGAAATCCTTGTGATAAGGGAAGAAAATAACTTAAGGTACCATGGTATTTCAAAAAGAATAAAGTGATGTGTAACTTAGCCTAAGTATTAAATCCGTCATTTGAATATTAACACAAATACCTTATTATACAGAGCATGGGCGGATCTAGAGGGGTCGGCGGTCTGGACCCCTGGCATTGGTCGAAAATTAAATTTTACTACATAACTTTAGTGTAACGCTACATATTTAACATATCTTAACCCCATGGAAAAAAATCTTGGATCCGTCCTTGCAGACATCTTCGCAAGCCAAGGGTTACTACCTCCACTTTGTTCCTTACGAACCCTTGGCCGCTCGCCTCTATGGAAATCGAAAGTACCACCGTGCGATTTCATTGGACGCGATAACTTTCCCATTATCCAATCAAAACACACTAAACAAGCCCTCTTTGTCAAAACGAAAACGTCACGGCTGACGTCAAAATCGATATCCGTATTTGATGCATCGCCTAACACGTTTTAGTACGAGGCTTTTGATTGGCCAGAAATAGCAACTGCAAAGGGCCGCGACTCTTTATCGCCGAAAGGTGGCATGGTGGTACTTTCGATTTCAATAGAAGCGAGCGGCCAAGGGTTCGTAAGGAACAAAGTGGAGGTAGAAACCCTTGGCTTGCGAAGATGCCTTGCAGAAAGCATTACGAAAGTTTCAAAATCATTACATGGATCGATCCAATATAAGAATCTGTTTGCCTACTTGAAAATAAAATCACGGGAAACATAAATTTAAACACAGAAAAGTTACCTCGATTTATAATATTCAACTTTCACTCTTTATTTCGAAATATTGAAATGTACAAAATAACTAGACCGAAGAATTTACACGTACATTTTTCACAATGAAATTATTGAATTAAATCCATATTCGGTTTGATAGTCCGTCTTTGTTTGAAAATTAACATCTTTCAACTAAGTTTCTGTTCCAAAATTTGTGTTTAAAGCTAAATTTTAGCATTAATTCCTTTAAAGGGTTTAAACCGAAGGTTACACCGGTGTAACGACACATTCAAATTTAAAATTGGACAGCTTTTGTTATCTTCCTACAGGGTCTTCACACACGCTGGTGACACTACCTGTAATAGTAAACCCTTACTCGGATTGAATACAATCTCGTACCATTCTAAATGTTTGGGTTTAACCCATTTCCACAAATTGCAGAAATTGCTTGTGACAATGTTTTGTAACCCAAAATAGGACAGTTTTTTTTCAAATTTTATCAAATTGAAATTGCCGTCTGCAATACCTTTTAAATTGGAACAGTCCAACATTTTGTCGTCTGGTAATGGGTTAATATTAATCTACTAGGCTTATGATTTCGGCCATTGTTAAAGTGACATTTCACGTTTCATTTTCATAAATTTTAATCATATTTTTATCTGAAAGAGCATATTTTCTTATGAAAATTCTGAAAATTTCAAGCCAAAATATTGTACCGTTTACGAGAAATATATATTTTTGTGCTAATTTAAAACAAATTGTTGTGGACAACATTTCAGATTTATATGGAATTTGTCATTTCTGTCTCAACTCTAAACGCGTATTTCTCGCTTATAAATAACAACTTCAAAACACTAATAGCATTTCTATCCATTAGAATAGTCAATCTTTGCATCAAGACATACTTTTAAAGAATGAAATTGGAATGTTATGTCCCTTTAAGATGAAGATAACAATTGTGTTCCTGTGAATAATTCTAATTGTTGTAAGATTGGTTTAGTACTTGTTCGAGAACATTGATGCTGTAGATATTGTTGACACCATGTGATTCTTCACTTGTAATGTTTTTATTCAAACTTCAAAATAGAGATGCGATCTCAGGATTTCTTTGAGGGGGGTCGAATATACAGATAGGGTCGTATTATGTTTTATTATCCACCCTTACCAACATTTTGGACTAAGGCAAATTGGAAATGGATGTAAATGACAAAATAACATATAATCATTGTTAGAAATGGAAGATAACTGATGTGCATAGTGCTGGTGTAGACTATCATTTCTTAGACGATATTGTGGTAATAGGAGAAAATCTGAATATCATAGATTAAACTTGGAAGAGCACCAGGTGAATAGAAGAACATTCATAGTTTGTGAAAGGGTGAAACATAAACTAGAGCGGTCAATGTCAGTGGATCTATAATAATATTGACATATCCTGGTTGTAATGACATGTGACTCGTCACGCTAAAAGGGACCTTATCCGAACTCCAATTTTCAAAATTTTGACCAACTTGTCAGACTCACAACAGGCCAACTAGATCCCGTTTGCGAAAAATGAAGATATGGTAAGATAGGCAAAACATTCCGGATTTAGAAAATTACATAAAAGTGAAAAGTATCGGCCCTAGTCTGGCTGCGCGGACTGCGCAGACTGACTAGGGTCGATATTTTTCACACATTCGATAAGGTCCCTTTTAGCGTGATGGGTCACAATTATTATTGATCATCATAATCATTTATCAATTATCATGTCTTGAATCTTAATATAACAAAGAACATAGACCTACATAAGTATATACCCAGGGGCAATCATTTTTGTGTATAAAATAAACGTACGTACACATGTACGTGTATGCGTATGAATTTAGGACATGATATTTTCTTAGTAATCCAAAATTTTGCATTATATATAACTATAGACGTTGCATAGAATAAATGATCTTTAGGGTTAAACGAAGATGAAGTATCAAAATCTCAATCCCGGGGTACATACCATAAAACCCGAATTAGAAGCTATAATATGTAATCTAGCTAGCCTTGCCTAGCTATATTACATATCGTCGATGCTATTGCAAAACCTCGTAACTCCAGCTTAATCAAAGCTGGAGTTACGAGATTTTGCAATCGCAACGACGATATAGCTTCTAATTCGGGTTGTATGGTACGTACCATGGGAGCTTTATTTTCGGCGTTTAGTCCCTAATGTTCATTTAAGGTATCCGACCCCTCAAAAAGACCAAAGAGCCAGAGGCGAAATTTGAAAAGTGCAAATAATTCCTGAACTGTGTTACATTTCCATTCCGAATACAAACATAAGCATTTTTCACGGTTTAGAATTTTTAATTAATGCATACTTATGAAAATATTGGACAAAAATGTTAAAAATTACCTCCCTTGCATATGAATATAGAATAAAATAATATTTGTAAATTATTTTCTTCTTGAAGCATAATCTTGAAATCCGGCACGGTGAATCAACTTATGTGAAGTGTATTTAAATGTGTCTGAAATACGATAAATTTCGTATGGTTAGAAAGTGTAGATTTTTTCAGGGTCTGTAAACCTTAATGAAGCATAAATTTTGTGTCATTTGAGACCAACATGGATTCAGACCAACCTGTGCATGTACACACGCATCTTTTTTTTTTTTTTACATAATTTGTAGCAAATATAAGAGAGCATCGTGAATTCTGGTCAGATCTCACGATCTCACTCATCTTTCAGCGTGAAGGCTGGTCCGGATCCATGTTGGTCTCAAATTCCACATGGACCACCTTATCCAGATCCCGACTCATGTGTGAAAGATTTGACAAGGAAAAGACATGGGAAATATGAAGAAGGTGACAGAAAAAATACTCAATCGTTTCTAAGAAATGTCAGTTTGGAAAGAGCATCCTAGTAGGCTAATACAGAGCATCAGAAAAGAGGGGGTGAAGACATTTTGAATGTTTTATTTCAAATCCAAATCTTATGTTGTGGATACTCATTTGAATCGTCTCGACGAGACGATTTTAATGAGTACCCATAACATAGGGTTTGATAAAAAAAATACTGATTGACCCCCCCCCCCCCCCCGATCTGTTGCGCAGATGTTTAGTAATAATCATTCTAGCTAGACTTGAACTTGGTGGAAGGGTAAGCTTAGATCATAGCCACGCAGCACAGACTTTTCGTATCCGTAGAAGATATCTTTTTCACATGACGGATCAAAAATAAATTGCACTGTACCTAAGGATATAAATTATTGACATATAGTGGTTTTATTTAGATATATCAATTGCAAATGAAAAAGTTTGATGACCTTAAAGTTTTGACAGATTTCGAGGTCATATTTATTTATATGTACATGGTCAATTGGTCACCGACCTGAATGTTGTATTATAGCTCACGATTAATGGCATGACAGACCATATACTAGTTATTAGCTAGGGATGCTCTATCATGTCATTTATCGTGAGCTATACGAAATTCTGTGATCAAATACAGATGATGTAGGCCTATTGCACGGGTGGTAAACAGAGAAACTAGCTCCAAAAAGAGGTAGTTGCATAGAGCGAAAATTTGTAGGTCACGAACACATTTTCTAAAATTAATCTCTTTTAAAGCGAGTTTTTGAGAAATCCGGCGATGCTGTAATATGAAGAAATGGTCGAAGTTTGTTGTGCACGAGAGTATACGGTATTAGTAGCATGGTTTTAATACAATCGTTGAAACACATTTCAAAATCGAAAGTAAAGAAGTTTTTACTTTTGATTTTGAAATGTTTTTCAACGATTGTATTAAAACTCTGCTCACTAACATCGTAACTATATTCTCGTGCAAAAAACTCATTGTAAAAGAAATAATTGTAGAAAAAATGTGTTCGTGACCTACCTTTGTTTACAGATTTCGCTCTATGCAACTACCTCGGTAGAGGCCGGATGTCACGAGGAAACGAAATACCGTTGACTCTTTTTGGAGCTAGTTTCTCTGTTTACCACCCGTGTATTGGTAGGTTAAAAATGTCAACAGCGCAAATTAGCAAGTACATCTTTATCTATTCGTTCACTTATTTGATCAAACGTTCGTAGGCCTTCTAGTTATTGCCATGTCATTACTAGTATGTTACAAATGCGCTGGAAAAGTGACACATGCGGCTTTTAAGAACACGACATAGAACCGAAATGATAAATTTGTGTTTTAAATGTAGATTAACCTGGAACCACGTCATTGTTACTCTCTGAAATAATTGTAATGAATCTAAATGAGGACAATGTGAATCTTAATTAGACTGTTGAACTTTATTAATCCGGGTTTTCTCTGATGAAATTCGCTCTTTGATGTGTTGATGTCGCTCACAAATTCCAAGTTTGCTACACCCAGGTTGCTCCCCAATACTTGTAGATCTAATTGTACATTTTTAACAAGGATAATGTGAAAAGCGATGTGATGGTGAAATAAAATCAAGTTCAGTCAACCCATTGCAAGACGACATTTTTACCCTACGTACATCACTTAAGAAGTATTAAATTTCATTTACTGAATGCTCGAAAATTAGGCTATATAGATCAGGGCGGATCTAGAGGGGGTTATATTTATAAACTTACGCGAAATTGATGAAATTTATGGAAGAAATTTTCTAGTTGCATTTTTCTTGCATTTAGAACCGGTAGTAACATTTTGCACAGTAATCCATCCATATTCACTAAGGTTTTTGATCATGGCATTGTAGATTGAGTTTGCCATCACTTTCTCTTATCCACAGCCAGTAGTTAAGCCAAAAATTCAGTTGCACATTTGTATCACTTACACATATCATTTAACTTATTTGAAAACTAGGCTGAAAAACACGGGTGGATCACATTAATGTACGGTGTGGTTTTACATTTAAAATTGACGTTTTTGCCCCAAGCCATAATGTACATAGATCTGTATCAAATATTACATAAAAATTACCATGCCATTAATTACTGTAATAAATGCCTATTATAATTAGGTTAGAAATTGTGCTTTACTCGGAAGACGTGCAATGGCAGTAAATTTTGAGCTAAAAATAGACTGGGTTTATTGTAATGTTTTGATACCATCGGTCTTGTTACAAAATCTCGTTGAATCAAGCCGTAGTTACAAGATTTTAAATCAACACCGACTAAATACTATTTGTTTGTCCGAAATTACGTCATGGTTATCTGGATAAAATATTTCCCTCTTTAGGCCTACTCTGGAAGAGTTCTCAGAATGCGTGTGCAAAATATTAGACTGACACAGAATAGGTTCGGGTACGTTACCAAGGGCAGATCTAGAGGGTCCGGACCCCCCCCCCCCCCCCCTTGGCATTGGCCGAAAAATAAATTTTGACTATAAAAATTGAGCGTAACGTTACATATTTACTACATTTTAAGCCATAATTTGGGCTTGGACGCCCATGGAATAAATATTGGGCTTGGACCCCCATGGAAAAAAAGCCTGGATCCGCCCTTGGTTACGACGATGCTTGAAAAGAACCGATGATTTGTCAATGTTAAAATGGACACAATACAGGTATTCTGCCTTAAAGTGACATTTCACAATTATTTTTGCATAAATTTTACTTTTATTCTATCGGAAAGAGCATCTTTTCTTATGGAAATTCTGAAAAGTTCAAGTCAAAATATTGAACCGTTTACGAAAAATATATTTTTTTGCTAAAATTAGACAAATTGTTGTGGACAACAGTTCAGATTTATATAGAATTTGTCATTTCTGTCTCAACTTTAACGATCTGGAACCATAATAGACACTTTTGAAAATACAAAAAATATTGTTATATATTATTTCTATGATACAAGACGAAGGCGCATTTGTTGCTTATAAATAACAACTTAAAAAAACTGATAGCATTTCTACGCATTAGAATAAACAATCTTTGCATCAAGACACACTTTCAAAAAATGAAATAAATGTGAAATGTCCCTTTAAATATACCCGTGTACAAAGCACACGAAGTGACGTAGATCTAACAACAGCGTTGTTTCATTGCATTGAGCCTAGTTACGCAATAATAAGACAGCGCGATCCTATTATCCTACATCTAGATCTAGATCAGACTGCATGTAGGCCTATGTTCAGGCTGATCTTATTCTTCTCAGTCTGCCAAATGCGACACATAGCCTAATAAACCAACGAATTATGACAAATATCAATCTACATCGTTTTGCATGCCGATCTTTGTCCGCACTCCACACGTCCACAAAGTACATGCAGTCTGATCTAATTCTATACTGCCTGCTAAAGCAGCCAAAATGTTCCAGGGTCAATGTGACAAGGGTTGAAAATGAGAGAGTATGCTTTAACCCATTACCACACAATGACTCTTTTTGACTCCCTACAAGATAATGGCTTTAAAAAACATTGTGGAAAATGAAGAAATTGCTTGTAACAAGCAATTTCTTCATTTCCCACATTTTTTCTACCCAGAAAGATAGAAGAATGCAAAATTTATTCAATTCATATTGTCGTCTACAGCATCTTTGAATTTGGACAAGTCCAAAATTTTGTCGTTTGGTAATGTGTTAAATAGTTATCCATTCACACAAAGATCAGACCGTACAAGACGAATCTGTGTCCACATAGCAAAGTCACCCGTCTCCCATTATTTTAGCGTGCGGAGTAAGGTAAAGCGCAAAGGATTAAAACTGGGAGTAGGCTTTATGGTTTAGTTCCCCATTGAAACAGAGATCAGACCTCATCAAAGTGACATACTGATCTTTGTCCACGCGGCTACAATAAAGGCGACAAGGATTTAAACTGGGAGTATAACTTACCATTTAAAGCAGGCGTATCCTGTTAGATCCCACTTAGATCGTACATACTTCCTATATAACATTCAACCATTACACTGTATGTCTAACCTATGTATAGCTGACTTTATATGGTATGTAACACACTTAATGATATCGTATATAAAAGTCGTTTAATGTGGTCGACTCATGACAAAGTGTGCTTGATGACAGGCGAAGATGTACAAAATCCGTTCTCATCGTATTATAGCCAAGTTTGGAAACATAAACAATTTTGATGTCATGGTTACATTTGGTAGGGACAAGTTACTTCCAGCTTTAGTAATTTTGTAATACCTAAAGACTCTAGAAAGTACAATGTTTGAGTTTTAACCCTTTCCCAAACGAAAATTTTTAAGGGTGATCCAATTTGAAAGCTGCTGCAGACGACAAAGTGGAATTTATTACATTAAAGATAGAATTTGTGTAAAATATGGCATAGAAAATATTGAGACAAAAGGAGAAACTGCTGGTTATCAGCAGTTTCTTCTTTTGTTTCAATTTTTTCTAAAACCTTTTCTATAAGGGACGTCAAAACCAGGTCTTGTTTGTGAAAGGGTTAAGACTCTTGAAAGTACATGTACAATGTTTGAGTTTTAAAATGAAATTAGACTGTATCCCTCTGAGCATCTTCTTTAGCTCTATCATAGAAAATAAAAAGGTTTTACATTAAAGGAACACTCCAAAGATATTTTCTCATAAATATTACTTTTATTTAGATCTATTATCTGAAAGAGCATTATTATTTTCTTATGAAAAGCCAAAGTTTTGCGTCGTTTACGAGGAATATGATATTTTTTCTTAAAATTGAATTATTTGTGGTAAGCTATAGTTCACTCTTTTGTTATCATAAAAATTAATTAATATGGGCTTTATATGGGCTTATAAGAAAGCAAACTGATGTTCCTATATTCAGAGATTTTGCCAGAAGTGAAAAAACTGCGGAGTCTGACATGATCGACACTTAACCAAACTCAACATTGGTCCCTTTTCCGCGTGACGCTTCATAAATAACTTTCGATCATAATATTTTATCGATTACCTTTTGACATTAATTTGTTCTGTCATACCAAAACAAAGGTAAATAATTCGGAATCTGAAAAAGGCTCCTTAGCCTGTATGGCATTTGAGAATATCCTCAACCCAGATCAGTCTGATCAAGGGCCAAGTCGTTCTTTTCTGGCTTCTTACACATGTGGATCCGAGGAGGGAGTCTAGGGGTCAGGACCCCTACTCGTATTCGAAAATGAAACGGGGTTAGGCCTATAAAAAATGTATAAACTGTTCATATATGTGACGCGTCACGCTAAAAGGGACCGTATCGGTTGTGTGAAAATATCAACCCTAGCCTGTCTGCGCAGTCCGCGCAGCCAGACTATGGCCGACACTTTTCACTTTATGTAATTTTCTAATCTCGGAAAGTTTTCCCTATCTAACTATATGTTCATTTATCGCATACGGGATCTTGTTGACCTGTGCTGGGTCTGAAAAGTTTGTCAAAATTTGGACTTTTGGGGTTCGGATAAGGTCCCTTTTAGCGTGACGGGTCACATATGAAGGTCCGGCGGATACCCCCATCCACCTCTGGGAGATATGCCTGTCGGAGCACCCTTTTGGAAACATGTCTGGATCCGCGCGTGTTCTTTATGATTCGTCGATGTTTAATCCTTTCTCAAACGGAACAAAATTTAATTTCTAAAGATTAAATCCAATTTGAGAGCCGTTGATTAAGACAAAGTGGATGTTGATGAAATATGGGATATAGGTCTATGGAAGCCTACAATATAGCACATTATTCCATGTGAGGATTGGACTCACCAGCCACCTACACACACCGTCAGTGAGTATAGATTGAAGTCATGATGGTCAAATTCGCAAGTAGGCTATTATACAATTTTGACTGAATTTCTGCTTGAAAAAGAAAGTAATTATGCTTTAGAGGGGGTTCGTTTGACACCCTCCTCCCCACTGGGTCCGCAACTGAATTATTCCGTAGGCCTATTATAAAGGTCGTTTAGAACTATACATGGCTCATATCACGGTCATCATAACTATGCATTGCTATGAGGCCTAATTTGATCGATAGATCTTTGGTGGGCAGTAACCCAGTCTAAGGCTTATCCCTCCCCACCCCCTTTCACAAAAAAAAAAAAAAAAAAAAAAAAAAAAACCAACAACACACACACACACACACACACACACACACACACACACACACACACACACACACACACACACACACACACACACACACACACACACACACACACACACACACACACACACACACACACACACACACACACACACACACACACACAAAAAACAGATCTAAAATAAAAAATGCTAGGATCTCTTACAAGAAGAAAAATCAGTGACTGTGCATTTTTAATTAACCATTTCCCAAATATGATCTTGTTTTGACATCTCTTATCTTTTTCTCCTTTCCCCTCAATATTGTCAACTCAAAGCACCGATTATTCTATGGGGGGTAACTAAACCAGCAAGGAAATATCTCTACGTCGGAGATTGTGCTATTTTAAAATGTATGACCATAGATCTATCATTATGACCGATTTTCTATATTTTGGGGATTTTCTTTGTCGTCTGCAACACCTTTCAAATGTGAACGATCCATTTTTGTCAAAGGAAATAGGTTACTTGTGTAAGGGATGTAACTCAAATTTTGAGTTGAATTGTCTTGGAGTATTTATCTTTCTTGGATAAATAGTAAGACGTGCGAGTAGCCTCCCTTACCACGCATGTTAGGAACAATTTGATTGGTCCATAAAATTGCCTTTGGCCAACCAAATGCTCTATACTAGAAGCCACAAACCCGTCACTTCCTGAAAAAATATTGAACACCGAAAATTTCGCAATTTTTCTGAATAAAATCAACAAATACCACTGATTTATTGCAAAATTTACAGCAGTCGGTAAGTCAATCGACAGGTAACTTATTTATTTTATATTGTGAGTAAAAAATGTATAAAGCGCACCGAAATGTGCATTTCTGTAGCTTTTGAATATTTGATTACACTTGACACTTTAATTTTTCGTTGCTTCAATAACTTAAATTTCATTTTCTTTAATTTGCAAATTTTAATTAGTGTAACTTTTTCAAAAAATATTGTAATTTACGTACTTTTGTATTTTGATGGCACTGTTTCAAGCTCTCATATTTAGTTACTTGCTTGACCTTCAAATGTATAATTTATGTTGCCTTGCATGCATGATCAATAAGACTGTCTGCTAGTAGAGACATGGACGTGATGACAACAGTGTTCTGCAGGTAAGCTGACTAAGATTTTAAACCTTTCCCAAACAAAGTCTGTCCCTAACAGGAAAAACATTGAGACAAAATAATGCTTATAATATGCATTCCCCTTTTGTCTTGATACTTCAGGAGCTATTTTCTATGCAAATACTTTCTTTATCGATGTCATTATCACAGTGTTATGCAGGTAAGCTGTTTCCTAAATAAGTCCAGGGTTCGCCTCAGAACAATTTGAAGCCGTAGTGGCAAATTATAAGAAATGGTAAACTTTGAAATTCAGGGCTAGCGCTGGCTCAAAAAAAGTTTGAGCCACTGCTTGAGCCACTTTGAAAAATCTTGAGCCACATTGGTGCCATTTGAGCCAATGAATTGTGCCAGGGGAGTGGGAGGGGGGGGGGGTAATTACATCACCTAATACTACTAAAACAGTGTTGCCTGAAGAAATTATTCTAAATGAACATAATTTTCTTTGGAACTTTGTTTTAGGAACATATTTAGTGCATCAGACCATTCTTGAGCTTTAACCCTTTCCCAAACAATATAATTTTAGGCTAGAGTGATCCAATTTGAAAGCTGTTGCAGACGAAACAATGGTAATTTGGTAGTTGATAAAATAGTATTATAGTAATATAGATCTACCATAGAAAATATCGAGGCAAAAGGAGAAAATGCTGATTATCAGTATTGTATTATTTGGCTTCAATGTTTTCCCAAACCTTTTCTATTCAGGAAGTCAAAGCCAGGTATTGGGAAAGGGTAAATACAGAAATCGTGCTTCATTGCACTATAGAACTTAGTTCATCTATCTACGCCAAGTTTACATTTTTTTTTAATTGTCAGCATTATGACTTTACAGAAATTGATTTAGCTGAAACATTTCATTTGATGGTCCCCCATTGGACGAGTGTGTCTCATAAATTAGTTGCTTCATAGCCATTTCGAATTTCCAAGTCTCCATCTAGATCTAGACTGACCCTAGATAATGCAAGTGAAGTCAATCACTTTGTTTGTAATTTTATTATTGTGGTAATAGAATATGAAAAGTGAACAAGCAAAATTCCAGCAAAGTTTGAGCAAACTTAGTTACCTTTGTTTTATAAGAAAATATCCCGAAATAAATCCGATATCGTTGATCTAAATCTAGTCAAAAACTTTCTTTTTTACAAATTATCATCATCTAGACGAGTTAACCATAATTTGCATCAATTAATAAAGTAATTTCTTTTCAAATGATAATCCAGTAAAAGTCTCTCATCCAGCAAAAAAAATTGATAAAATAAGGGTTAACATATACCTGTCGAGTGTTGTAAACTCTATTGTTTTACTGGGCTGGGTTAACAAGTTTACATAATCGAGTGTGTACTAGACCGTAGATTTATGCAGTGGTTTAACCCTTTCCCAAACAAGACCTTGTTTTGACGTCTCTAGTAGAAAATGCTTGGGAAGACATTGAGACAAAAGAAGAAACTGCTGATAACCAGCAGTTTCTCCTTTTGTCTCAATATTTTCTCTGTCATATTTCACACAAATTCTTTCTTTAATAACTTCCATTTTGTCATTTGTGGCAGTTTTTGAAGTGGATCACCCTAGAATTTTAGCGTTTGGGAAAGGGTTAAAGGTCACGAGTATTGATTTTTTGTGAATCTTGTCTAGACACTTGCATTTACACTCTCGGCGAGAACTGGACTTGTTAATCCCGAAGTTTGACAGGTAAACAATTAGAGCCACACTTCAAACCCTTGGAGCCAGCCTTTGAGCCACTTTCAATTATTTTGAGCCAAATTTTCAAAACTGTCGCCAATGGCTCAAGTGGCGATCGCCAGCGCGAGCCCTGAAATTCATTGTGTTTATGCTAATAATTGTGAATAAAAACATAATGCAAAAAGAAGAAATTGCTCAATTAGAGCAATTTCTTCTCTTCCCATTATGCTTTTACACAGAATTATTACATTTTATATTATAAGAACAGATAATTCATCACTTTTTGACGTGAAATGTCTACAAATCCCCCTTTTTGAAGGAATTAAGCTGCGGGGTACTTTTGAAGCTGTAGGGGCATTACACTGATTTACAGGAAGCTGTAGTGGGGCCGATACAGCTTAACCCTTTCCCAAACATCAAAAATGTAGGGTGATCCACTTCAAAAACTGCCACAAATAACAAAATGGATCTTAATAAAGATATGATTTGTGTAAAATATGACATAGAAAAAATTGAGACAAAAGGAGAAACTGCAGGTTATCAGCAGTTTCTTCTTTTGTTTCAATGTTTTCGTAAGCCTTTTCTATTGGGGGACGTCAAAACCAGGTCTTGTTTGGGAAAGGGTTAATGGGCTGGGTAGGACACTGAAGTCTATTTTAGTGTATCCCGATCAGAAACGTGTTACAGCAACAATCTTCAATCTAGAGGAAAACTACATTATAAAAATGACCCAGTGAATTTCTCCCTGCAATGCTTTTGACCGGAAGTGGACAGAGGACGAAACTGTCAGGGGTCTCGTTTTCCAATATTTGGGGCTGTTATTCGGCCCCATTCCCAATGACAAAAAGTATCCTTTTTTCCCAATTATTGGGTGAAAATTCCCAATGAGCAACCAGAATTCCCCATGATAAACAATGTCTTCATTTACAAACATTTTGAAGCCAGTTTTGGTGTAGATTCTTAAACAAGAGAGCAAACAAAGGTATTTTACATCACTACTATCTAATTTGTAGCTGACAGTATCAGTACATTATTACATTACAATACATACTTCTATGTTTTAGGGGGATGGTCTCTACTACCAAGTAACCAAGTATACTTATTTGGTCATCTAACTAGACTGCGATGAAAATGCATTCAATGCAGGGGCTTGTAATACACTCCTTTCATTCAAATTGATTGAGAGGCTTATGTCCACTATTGCATGATAATCAAGGGGATAATATTATCATTTAAATTTTGATAACTTGCTAAGTATTAATTGACAGTAACATTTAAGACTTACAGCGGATTAAATCTGCCACTTGAAGAAATTTCAAAACAGGGTTAATTGGGGTTTATGTGTTGTAGATCCACTTCTGGCAACATGATTATGTTTCTGGTTGCACAATTACTCGCAAACAGTGAAATTTAGTACATATTTTAATGATATCAGCTAAAATATTTTTTAATGTCACAAAGATGGCATAATTATTACATATGTCCGTCAAATTAATATGCTTATTGACAGTAAATGGCTTCTAAATTTCTTCAATTAAAGTTAAACATTTTTTTTAAAGACTTGTTACTGAGATGAATTGCTTTAAAATGATATGCTTTTTTGTTTAGAACAGGATAGTCTGTAATTAAAAAGCTTTTCATGTTTAAAAAGTCTCTTCCTTTACCAATTAATTGTAAATGCACATTTTGCATGGACTAGGTCAGAGTCATTTGTAAATGACAGTTGTGACAATTCAACCTAATTGTCAACAATACAGTTATTAATGCCAATGACCTTGCGTTTATAGATGTAAAGTAAGCCTTATAATAAGAGGACCAATGCAAAAGTATTGTAAGCCAGCGTTTTTTCTCCTTCTTTGGATTGGTCCGTAAAAAGGACCCGTTCCCAATGCCAAATAGTGTATATTTTTCCCAAAATCTGGAATGAAAATTCCCAATGCAAAAGTTCTTCCTTCTTTTTGAAAGAAAACTTGATCTTTCCCTTTCATATGTTGATAAAAAGATATCCAGAGGCAAACTTGAAGTCCCTTAAGTTGATTTCATGTAGTTAACTATACACAGGACTCAATTTTTGTTGCAGTCTGTGATGAAAAATTTTACCAATTTTTGACAAAACAACACATTTTTCCCAATTTGCCTGGTTTCGGACCCGTTCCCAAAACTATGAGAAAAAACGCTGTAAGCCTATGTTTGTTGATATGCGTTTACATTCATTTTTAAACATGAGCATTTGTAAACAGTGATTTTCTAATAACTATGTAACATGTGAATTATGATGAGAGAAAGTGTGTGAAAAAGTATGGTATCGTAAAATCATCTCTAGATTATCTTCCCATTACCATTGGTGATAAAATTGAAATAAGTATACAAATTGTAATAATCAATCAAATAAATATTATTTGTATGTGTTTAGATCTTTGTAGGATAGACAAATTGAAAACTTTGTAAGCTTCAGGGCATTACATCAATTTTGAGTGACAAAATAAATAAAAGATTTTATCTATCAGTTGCTACACAATAGCAAATTTTTGTAATACATTGGAAAGACAATGAAGGTGAAGTCAATAAAATTGTGATAAAACTTGGTAAGAGTGGTCATACAGAATGATGTTCTCTGTTAGTATGTTCCGAAACAAGACCTTCAATAATTGAAAAGGATTTGAACAATTTTGAGACAAAAGAAGAAAATGCTTATTATCAGCTTTCACTTGAATGTTTGAAGAAACCATGGGATTTGGCAGTGTTTCTATTCAGATTTTTATGTCCCTGTATCGAAAGATCAGGGACATATAGTTTTACCGTTTTCTGTCTGACCGTTCGCCTGTAAGTCCGAAGTTTAATGTGAAACATTGGTCTTTTTGGGGGGGGGCATTTGTGTTTCACAAACACATCTTTTTATTTGATGGTTTTGTATCCCCTTTTGAAAAAAGGAGTATGGGACAGAAAATGGTAAAACTCAATAAAACAAAAACTGGAATTGTCCATTCATGATAACTTGATAGGAATATATCATCATGAGTTATATGTCCTTGAATGTGACAAAATTGCCAATTGTGTCTTTATTTTCACTCTAATCTAGCTTGGGTCCCTTTTAATCAAGACTCATTCAAATCGTTGCTGTAAAAGAAGTCATGCACTTGCTTATTTGCACAGCCTGAACTTTTGAAATTGCATTCAACAAGACAAGCAATTCAGGCATGTGGATCCAGTCCAGCCTGTCTAGCTATTACTATAGCTGCTTTTCAACAGAACCCTCGTAGCTAAGGCTTTAAAGGCTAGGTTATTGTATTCTGTTCAATGAAAAAAATGAACC
Organism: Fragum sueziense; assembly: GCA_963680895.1. Lineage (NCBI taxonomy): Eukaryota > Metazoa > Mollusca > Bivalvia > Cardiida > Cardiidae > Fragum > Fragum sueziense. The sequence goes on along the minus strand of OY804599.1, from coordinate 9,720,316 downwards.
TGTCCATGTTTTCTAAACCCTTTCCCAAACAACAAAATTTAGGGCGATCCACTTCAAAAACTGCCACAAATGGTAAAATGGATGTTATTAAAGGTACTTTTGCCTCAATGTTTTCCCAAGCCTTTTCTATCAGGGATGTCAAAACCAGGTCTTGTTTGGGAAAGGGTTAATGCCGATTGAATGTTTATATTCGCTACCGGAAATGCTCTAAAAATAGAATAATGGAATTCTCTATCACAGGAAAGAACCGAAAAATATTTATTTGGATTGCTTAAGGTATCCAACCCCTCAAAAGCACCAAAGACCCAGATGCGAAATTTCGAAAGTGCCAATGATTCCTAAACTTTGTTACATTTCCATTCGAAATACAAACATAAGCATTTTGAACGGTTTAAAATTGTGAATTAATGCATACTTATGGAAATATTTGACAAAAATGTTCCAAATTACCTCTCTTGCATATGAATAAAGAGTAAAATAATATTTGTAAATTATTTTCTTCTTGAAGCATAATCTTGAAATCCGACACGGTGAATCAACTTATTTAAAATGTATTTACACGTGTGTGTAATTTGATGCATTTCGTACGGCTAGAAAGTTGTGATTTTTTAAGGGTCTGTAAACCTTAATATCACTCAGCTTGCTTACTACAGAATATGCAGGTCCAATTTTTTGTTTATGAAATAATAACACGTTTAGAGGTCATTTTTTGCCAAATAAAACCTGATGTGCGACGGACTACATGTGTAGGTAAAAACCAAGGCGCACAGCACCGAGGTATTTGCCTTAACATGTAGTTCAGAGCACAGAGGTTTTTATTTGGCAAATAAAGACCTCTAAACTTGTTATTATCTCCATTATAACACTCTAAAAAGCAAAACGTACATTCTAAATGTGTTATTTGGTGGAAATTCTGCCATGAACTAGTTTTCCGCGTAGGAAACGCTTTAGCGGTTAAGTGACGTCATTGATGACGTCATTTGACGTTACCTTGATGCTATGTGACGTTTTGGCGCATACACAAAGCATTATTACATAGGGTCTTTATTGGTCAAATGAAACCCGATGCAGTTCTTCTTTCGCTATATATGGATTTTACGGAAACGTGTTATGATATGTAATAACACACCAGACCATTATTCTGTATGTTATTTTTTCAAGTTAAGTTTCACACACAATTTGGCATGAATGGAAACTGTGATTCGGTATAGAGTGAGTTAGAATTTGAAATTACCTTCTCAAAGGCGCTTACAGTGCACTTCATCATGTAAAAATCAGTATAGTATAAGCTGAGAAATTAAAAAGAACAACATAGCTTTAAGTGGATGATTTGTCGATGTGAAACCTAAGTAGATTGAGCAGCTGAGAGGATAATGTGGAAATGCTGGTGAGAAAATACTAGAAATCCATGATTAAATGCTCTAACCCTGTCATTCGACTTAAAGACTGTTAAGGATGGCATTAAATTTCAATTCAGTCAATTGATGAGCTTGATTGTTAAAGAGAATGGAATAAGTGTTTGTGTCTAAATGTGCCTACACCTCATATACATTATCAAATAAGGGTTTTCCCTGGCTCACAAAATTGTGCATTTTGGCACAATTTTAACTCAAATGACCCTCTAGAAATTATCAGCAGGGACATGAAGAAACAATGTAACAATATGTTTGACCCCCAAATTTTAAGACCAAGGCGACAGAATGACCCACTCTTGAAAAAGTAGAGAGAAACTCGTAACATATATGCTAGTGCATCTTAGAAACATGTTAATTTAATGGCATTTGCATTTCAGTTTGAATTAATTAACAATTATGTAGTCTTGAATAAATTAAATTATACATGTATTAATTACAATGTGTCAAGAGAATGTTAATGAGCTTACTTATCCCTTAAGCCTTTCCCAAACGGCAAAATTTTGGAGTTGTCCAATTAGAAAGCTGCTGCAGACGACAAAATGAATGTAAATCAAGCTTGGATATGTGTACAAGAATTGAAGATAGCAAAGAAAACATTGAGGCAAAAGGAGAAAGTGCTGATTATCAGCTTTTTCTTCCTTTGCATCAATGTTTTCCTAAGCCTCATCTATGTAGGACGTCAAAATCAGATCTTGTTTGGGAAAGGGTTAAGAAACACGATCAGAGGTGTACTTCAACATGTTTGTTCTACTTTCAATTTAAAACTACTGTAGATCTAGTCATAAATGTTAAGATAAATTTATAGACTTTTCCATAACTTTTTTTTTGTGAATTAGAAATGAATTTTAGAAAGAGGAGAAAATATCTATGAATAATAGCATAAAAAAGATCTCAATGCTGTCCAAATCTTTATCCTATGATCATGAAAAGAAGAAATTATTTTAGAAAAAGGTAAAGATGTGATTGTTTCTGTATAAAAATTGTGCTACCTTTTCTATTAACCTGTATTTTTCATATGTACTTACTTGCTAGTTATGATCAATGAATATTAGACATGTAAAAATTCAATTAGAATCAGTTTGATAACCTTGTTTAGGCAAATTTGAGTGGTTTCCAAGTTAAGGGCTTTGGAGCCTCCTCGTCCCCTGGATCTGTGCAGTATTTAGAATCATTTTCTGATATGCATATTAACCCTTTCCCAAACAAGACATGATTTTGACGTCCCTTATAGAAAAGGCTTGGGAAAACATTGAAACAAAAGAAGAAACTGCTGATAATCAGCAGTTTCTCCTTTTGTCTCAATATTTTCTGTGCCATTTTATACAAATTCTTTCTTTATTAATATTCATTTTGTTATTTGTGGCAGTTTTTGAAATGGATCACCCTAAAATCGTGTCGTTTAAGAAAGGGTTAATCAGTCATATATAATTCAAAATACAAGGGGATCTGCTCTCATGGTATTTATTGACAAATCCAAATACGCAAAGTCAAATTGTCACTCAAACTTACGACTGGTTAAAAATACAAGGGGGACAACTAGTCATTGTATAGAAATAACAAATCAGCAGTTATTTCCCTTACTTCCCTGTCTGTCACTTGGGTTGAATCACCTGTCATCTTTTTTAAGCCCTTGTTCCTAAATATATTTTATATAATGCATTACATTAACCCTTCAATACTTAAGTCAAGGTTACCAATGTAACTTATTACCAGACCAAATTTTTGAGAATTTTTTAATTTCAAAGATGTTGTAGATGACATTTTAAGTGAGTGAAAATTTGTTTTTCTTGGTCTGTCTGGGAAAAGAAGAAATAGCTTTTAAATAGCAAATTCTTTTTTTCCACAATATTTTAGACCCATTATTTTGTCAATGTGTGGGAATATATCAAAAGGAGAATTAAGACTCAAGTATGATTTTACTTTCTATCCAGCTTGTTACATGAGTCTTTGAATTTTGTCATAAATCAATTTTCCATATTTCTCTATTTCATTTAAAAAGAGGGCTTGATGTTAAAAATGCTCATTGACATAACTTCTGAATGTATCAAAGGACTCAAATCATTTGTTTGCAGAATGTTCCTATAGTCACCTGACCATGTGCACATTATGGGGATATTACCATATGTTGTGTGACTTGTGTCATGGAAAAATGCATTTAATACTAAAAGATGGCTTATTTTTTCTAGATTTTATCAGACACAGAGACTTGTGCTTTAATCTAAGAGAAAAATTATGATTGCGATTTGTTGTGGTAAAAATAGAGAAATAGAGAATTAAAATTCTGAAACAATGTAGATCTATACCATTATGTTCGATACTAAATTTAATGTGAAAGAAATCAGTGATTCCAAGTGACATTTATCAAGTCTGTATAACTGGTTTGTGGGTATGTCTGTCCATCCATCCATCAGCCCATAGACTTTGTCATTTCCCATTCAAACTTTAGAACTGTTTGACCTTGGACCATGCAACTTAATAGGAGTGTTGCACTTTTTAGCGAGCCGGGACTTTATGTCTGGGGAGCTAATGTCACAGCCCTAGTGTCGGCGTCGCGTCGCGTCCCGTCCCGTCTTCACTTGAAAAACTTTAACCTGGTCTATATCTCAGGCACTATTAGAGATACAGCCTTGATATTTCATACATATGTACATCTCGACAAGACCTTTCATTTGGGACCATGACCTTTGACCTTGTGACCTTGACCTTGGAGTTTGACCTACTTTTGAAAAACTTTAACCTGGCCTATATCTCAGGCACTATTAGAGATACAGCCTTGATATTTCATACATAGATACATCTCGACAAGACCTTTCGTTTGGGACCATGACCTTTGACTTTGTGACCTTGACCTTGGAGTTTGACCTACTTTTGAAAAACTTTAACCTGGCCTATATCTCAGGCACCATTAGAGATACAGTCTTGATATTTCATACATAGATACATCTCGACAAGACCTTTCATTTGGGACCATGACCTTTGACCTTGTGACCTTGACCTTGGAGTTTGACTTACTTTTAAAAAAAATTGCTTTTTTTGTGACAAGCTCTTGTATAGGCGAGCTACGTTGTCCGCGGACAACTCTTGTTGGGTCATGCTTGTTAAAGGTCAAGTTCACAATTTAACTTTATTGAAAATATGTCTCGGTGCTTAAAATCAAGTGCTGTTTTTAGCTCGACTTTTCGAAGAAAATGAGAGCTTATACTGTCACCCGGGCGTCGGCGTCGGCGTCGCAACAAAGGTTAAAGTTTTTTCAAACATCAATAACTTCCATACTATCAAAGGGATTCAACCCAAACTTGGAATACTTATTCACCATCACACCTTCTACCTTACTGTCAGGGCCTATGACCCTGGGACCACTCTATTTGGAGTTATGCCCCCTTTATACTAAGCAACTTAGAAAGTCGAGCGCGTTGTGACAAGGTGCCAGAAAGGGCTCTTTATCGACATTTTTATTATCAGTTTAAATTTCTTTCTTAGAAATATTGATCAGTCAATTTGTTGTTTGTATTATCCTCAAACAATCTATATGCATGAAAAAAATGTTGTTGGGTCACAGATATACAAAGAAACCAAGACAGTGATCTTTGATAAACTACCTTCCAAATTCACTAGGCCTAGAACTGTATTTTGCATGGTATATTGTATTCTTCAAAATTAGATATATTGAAGGGTCTCCAGTTTTATGCAGTGACAGAGAAAGGAATCTTTGACACTCTTCTCTTCCTAAACCTTGGACATTGAAAATTTGCAGATATCACTGTCTCATGACATTTGTAATAGGCATAGGAAGGTTTATGATATTGGGTGGCCAAATTTCAAAGTATGGATGTATTATTACGGGGGGAGGGGGTATAGGATATGCTGGCCCCCTACTAAATTATTGGGGGCCTGCCCCCTCCCTGCCCTCCCCCTCTTCCTACGCAAGTGCTATCTGTGTCTCATGGTTTGCATTGTAGCATTGCCCTGTCAACCTAAGATATTTTGAATGACCTTTGATCAATGAAAATAGCCCTGTCTGTTGGTGTCCTGCATTTATATGTGCAGAGACAGAGAAGGAAAATTTGAAAATCTCTCTTACTGCAATGCTTAGAGCCTGTATATTTTGCTTTTTGCCTGATTATTTCTTTTTTATATATAATAGAAATTCAGTTAAAATTGTTAAATACTAGGAAAATGAACCCTCCCTACTTTTATGTCCGAACTCCCTTCCTGGAGATCTTGGATTTGCTGCAGAAGTGCTTCTAATCATTCCAATAAAAGCTGAGTAGCCACTATGTTTTTGTATCCTATATTTCACAAAGATCTTTGAATAATCTTCAGAAGTCTCAGACTGTAGCTTTGATATGTGAATCATGATTTTATCATGTCCTCTTACCTTAGTTATTTAGGTCCATCTTGGCACTCTTGTGGTTTAACCCTTTCCCAAACAACAAATTTTTGGGTGATTCAATTCGAAATTTGCTGCAAATATCAAAATGGACTATATTCAAGGAAAGATTTGCGTATGATATGGAACAGAAAATATTGAGACAAAAGGAGAAACTGCTGGTTTACAAATATTTCCTAAGGGGCTTAGGAAGACAAGGAGTTCTTCTTAATTAAGAAAACAGCACTGAGAAGTCAAGGCCTAAAGGGCAATAAAAATGTGGAAATTTTTCACTGACAAAAAACAGTATATGACAGTTGGTCCTACCTGTACATTTATTCATGGTTGTCATTCCACACGAGAGACAATTTATGTTCCACAAACACTGTCATAAGCTAGATCATTACGTGTACGTACATCCAACTGTCAACGCTCACTTCAGCACAGGGCATAGGAGTTTACTTCATGAACAGACAGTATTTTGTAATACCAAAAAATCTGTAAATGTTGACGGATTGTTCTGGTAATTTTTGTTGATTTTTCGTGATGTGCACTGACTGAATCAGACGTGAGAGTTTTACAGATTGTTTAATTTTGTTTACCATAGTTTAACCTATGTGCAGTTGCTTAGTTTGAACTTATCGTGGTACCAATCAGTTGTACTTTGGAACCTATTTGGAAAAATATAGTGCAGATTTAAAACAAAAAAACTTTTAACTCTTCCAAATTTGTGTGTTTGTGTTTTTGTTGAAAGAAACTTTTAAAAGTTTAGCAGAATAATCAAAAGAATACAGCAGATGGGATAAAATTTTAAAGGTTTTGGTGTAGAAAACAGAAAATATTTGGAAGTGAGGAACAGAATAAGTGAGATACCTATTTACTATTGCGTTACCAACAACCTTGACAAAATGACGACTACTATGAACACAAGCAATCTAAACAGGGAAATATTTTACATCACAGGGGTAAATATTTGTCTTTAACATTTTGGTGAAAGTTGTATGTTGCATGCAAAAAGGGTTGTTTATATCTATCTCCTGTCACAGATAATAATTTTGCATTGAAATTCAATTTGAATTTGAAATTTTGTTGATACACAGAGAAATTGTTTATAAGATGTCTTTTGTCTCAAACTCTCAATGTTTTCCCAAGCTAGTTTTCTTAGGGAAATCAAACCAGGTCTTGTTTCTGAAAAGGTTAAGTTACAACGCTATCAAGAAACCGGAAAAAAATGGTAACATTATTTAAAAGTATGCACTATTTTGTCATTTGTTTTTAGAATACCATGCAACAGGTTACTTCTTGCAGTTAGTTGTCTATCAGAGTATGGGTAATGCATGTTGTATTATTCAATGGTATTTGGGTCATAATTACTGTCAAGTTCATGATGGCACCAAGCATGGAGGTTTTAATTTGGTATGCTTATCAATGACCAATTTGAAAAGTTTGACTTGCCGTACCAATGGCCCATTGGTAGATAAATCCTGGACCATGAGCCAGGATACATCGTGAATCCTTGCTTATGACCCAGGTTTTCTTTCACAGACCATCTGGTTAGTCAATTTTGTTGACATTTAAATAAAAAAGTAAAAGAATAAGCTTATGGTATATTAGTTATCGACCATTTGTAAATTTCAGCTCATTAGAATATATGTGAGCCATTTCTGTCTAAAGGTTGACATTTAATGAGCAATCTCTGAGAAAAAAAAGCCAATGTCCACAAGGCCTGGCCCAGAATTAACCCCACATTATTCAGAATCTCTGTTTTTGGGTCAAGTTTACTGTCAAGGTCACAAAGACACCAAGCATGGCGGTCTTCACGTCTTGTTATGTTGTTATTCTGGATCTCTGCCAAACTGTGTCCTCTGCAAAAAACACTTTGAATATTTGTTGTGACCATACATAAGTAACACAGATGTATTTTGTTGTAGTGATGTAAGAAATATTCACTCCTGGAGCTTTGATGCATTAGATCTACAAGCTGCATGAAGCAGTATAAAAGATACATTGAAATGAACTGTAAAAAGCCAACAAGATTGACTTTTAAAAGGGAGTTGTGTAGACGAGATGGTAGTGGTAATATTTCAAAATCAGAAATAGGGTCCCCCCCCCCCCCCCCCCATGGGTTTTTTACCCCTAGACTGAATATTGTACTCACAATTTTGGCCAGCAGTCTTCTTTGCTTAATATTAAAACGGTGCAATGATACTGTAAAATAGTCACAGGTTTGTGCCCAAACCCCCAATTTCTTCTTTTCAGGCAATGATTTTTAGCTCACCTGAGCACGAAGTGCTCAAGGTGAGCTATTGTGGTCGCTTTTTCTCCGTCGTCCGTCCGTCTGTCCGTCTGTCCGTCTGTTCACATTTTGTTGTTACCACTCTAGCATCCACAAATATAGACCAATCTTGACCAAACTTAGTCAAAATATGTATGACCATAAGTTCTCGGACAAGTTCGATTTTGGGTCAGATCGGACCAGGAAGTCCGGAGTTATGTGCCCCTGAATATCAAAAATAACTAGTTTTGACTTTGTTACCACTCTAGCATCTACAAATATTTACCAATCTTAACCAAACTTGGTCAAAACATGTATGACCATAAGTTCTTGGACAAGTTCGATTTTGGGTCAGATCGGACTAGCAAGTCCGGAGTTATGTGCCCTTGAACGTCAAAAATGGCTAGTTTTGACTTTGTTACCACTCTAGCATCAACAAATATTGACCAATCAAGACAAAACTTTGCCACAATATTGGTAACTATAAGATCTTGGATGAGTTTGATTTTCAGTGTGATAGGAGCAGGAAGTCTGGAGTTATGTGCCCTTGAATTTGACAAAATTGCTAGTTTTGACTTTGTTACCACTCTAGCATCTACAAATATTGACCCATGAAAACAAAACTTGGCTATAAAGTTAGTAACGTTAATATCTTTGATGAGTTTGAATTTCAGTGTCATCGGAGCAGGAAGTCTGGAGTTATGTGCCCTTGAACGTCAAAAATGGCTAGTTTTGACTTTGTTACCACTCTAGTATCTACAAATATTTACCAATCTTAACCAAACTTGGTCAAAATATGTATGACCATAAGTTCTCTACTGAGTTTGATTTTGAGTCAGATCGGACTATGAAGTCTGGAGTTATGTGCCCTTGAAAGTCAAAAATGGCTAGTTTTGACTTTGTTGCTACTCTAGCATCTACAAATATTGACCAATCAAGACAAAACTTTGCCACAATATTGGTAACTATAAGATCTTGGATGAGTTTGATTTTCAGTGTGATAGGAGCAGGAAGTCTGGAGTTATGTGCCCTTGAATTTGACAAAATTGCTAGTTTTGACTTTGTTACCACTCTAGCATCTACAAATATAGACCCATGAAGACAAAACTTGGCCATAAAGTTAGTAACCTTAAGATCTTAGATGAGTTCAATTTTCAGTGTCATCGGAGCTGGAAGTCTGGAGTTATTTGCCCTTGAACGTCAAAAATGGCTAGTTTTGACTTTGTTACCACTCTAGTATCTACAAATATTTACCAATCTTAACCCTTTCCCAAACAAGACCTGGTTTTGACGTCCCTAATAGAAAAGGCTTAGGAAAACATTGAAACAAAAGAAGAAACTGCTGATAACCAGCAGTTTCTCCTTTTGTCTCAATATTTTCTGTGCCATATTTTACACAAATTCTATCTTTAATAACATCCATTTTGTCATTTGTGGCAGGTTTTGAAGTGGATCACCCTAAAGTTTTGCCGTTTGGGAAAGGGTTAACCAAATTGGTCAAAACATGTATGACCATAAGTTCTCGACTGAGTTTGATTTTGAGTCAGATCGGACTATGAAGTCCGGAGTTATGTGCCCTTGAACGTCAAAAATGGCTAGTTTTGACTTTGTTACTAAACTAGCATCCACAAATATTGACCAATCAAGACAAAACTTTGCCACAATGTTGGTAACTTAAGATCTTGGATGAGTTTGATTTTCAGTGTGATAGGAGCAGGAAGTCTGGAGTTATGTGCCCTTGAATTTGACAAAATTGCTGTTTCCGACTTTGTTTACACTGTAGCATGACCAATCAAGACAAAACTTGGCCACAATGTTGGTGACCATAAGATCCTTCATGAGTTCAATTTTCAGCTTGATTTGACCAGAAAAACAAGAGTTATTGGCCCTTGAATTTCACAAAGTTACTGTTTTCGACTTTATTTTCACTCTAACAAACACAAATATGGACCAATCAAGACAAAATTTGGTTGCAATGTTGGTGACCATAAGATCTTAAATGTTTAAATTTGTCAGATTGACCGGACAAAAAAACCCTAGAGTTGTGTGCCCTTGATGGTGACAAAATTGTCGTTTTTGACTTTGTTTTCTCTCAAACAGCAATGAATATTAACCTATCAAAAAAAAAACTTGGACATAATGTTAATGATAATATCTTTATCAGAACATAGTTACGTGCCCTTGACTTTGACAAAATTGTTGTTTTCTTCCACTTTTTTTTACTGTAACAGCTACAAACATTGATCATTCAAGATTATGAAAGCAGTTTTCAGCTGGATCATAATATTGCATCTTAAATTACGTGCTCTTGAAGTTGACAACATTGTTACTTTCATTCTATCTAGGTGCAGGTGAGCAATTAAGGACCATCATGGTCCTCTTGTCAAAATAATGTTCTTCTAGGGATGATAAAACCGGGCTTATTTGGAAAGAATTATTGTCAAAAACTTATGATTTCAAAAACTCTGATTGTAAGAAAAGTAGAAAAAAAGTAATATATGACAGCTAATTTTACAAGTAAATGTATGAAGAAAGATAATGTGGTTGTAAGATGTCCACTCTAAAAATGGTTTATATCTTGAAAGATATTTGTGACAAATATATATGAAACTGATTAATATTCATCAAGAACAAGTACCAAAATTAACATAATTGCTCATTTATTATAAAAAAAGATAACTTTTCAGTGTACCCTTTTACCGAAAGACCATTCAAGTGCATGTTAGTCATAGATCTATGCAGATGACAAAGTAAGATGCTGCTTAACCCTTTCCCAAACAAGACCTGGTTTTGATGTTTTTATAACAAAAGGCTTGAGAAAAATTTGAGGCAAAAGAAGAAAATGCTGATAATCAGCATTTTCTCCTTTTGACTCAATATTTTCTGAGCTATTTAATAAACCACTTTGTCGTCTGCAGCAGCTTTCAAATTAGACAACTCTGAAATTTTGTTGTTTGGGAAAGGGTTAATAATAGTACATATAGGAAATTGTTTGCTGTAGCAAAGAACTACTACAGCATATTTTTTTAGGAATAAGGGAGGAATTGTTTAACCCTTTCCCAAACAACAAAATTTTAGGGTGATCCGCTTCAAAAACTGCCACAAATGACAAAATAGATGTTATTAAAGATAGGATTTGTGTAAAATATTACATAGAAAATATTGAGACAAAAGGAGAAACTGCTGGTTATCAGCAGTTTCTTCTTTTGTTGCAATGTTTTCCCAACCCTATTCTATTAGGGACGTCAAAACCAGTTCTTGCTTGGGAAAGAGTTAATAATGAAGTGTGACTTTGATTTATAGCAAAAGAGCTTAGTACAGTATGTCTTTCAGGATCAAATTAAGAATGGTTTTATAGTTAAATTGTTTGTTCATAGATTTCAAGATTCTTAGTATATTTGACTTGGGATATTATGGCTATTATGAACATAATGAATCCAGATAAGCCCACACATAAAGGCAGTCAGATCAGCCCCTTGTTTCTCAGAAAAATCTTAAGTACATACTCATGAGTATATGCTCAACTTCAATGGAATACTCTCCAACGTTGAAGGGTATTCAATTGAAGTTCACATGGATTTCATGTGATTTGAGTATGGTGCTCAGATTTTAGTGTGAGAACATACTTAAGTTTTTTCCGAGAAACCGGGGCCAGGTTTGATATAATTTCCTTGGAACCTTTTCAAAAGATATTTGGACAGCAGTTGACTGAGCGTTTTTCATGGTTGTCTCAAATGTCATTCGACCCCTTTTCTTGTATCTCAACGAATTTCTATCTTTAGGAAACAATAAAACGATAGTAGTATTAACCGGTCAACACCTATGATTTCATAGAAATAAGTATGACTTTATCATTAGTGATACTAATATAAGTCGAGGTTCATTGTCTGTTTCTTAAGCATGATTGCTTCCTACTGTTTTCAATGAGTGTTCTTCTGTTGTATTTTAGATATTGGGGCACCTTTCAATGTATTTCTATCTTTTTTTTGTGCCGAAATGTCTTATTAGAGCAAAAAACTAATTATCTTATTTAGTTTATTGCTTGTCTGTGCTTTCTCTCAGCTGGTAGTGGCATAAGTTAACTTTCAACCCTGATATGGCCAATATCTTATCCTATCTTATACAGTTGATACAATTTGATAGTTAATATTATGTCACAAATCTTTATGGAAACATTTACTATAGATTGTTTGCTGGATGAACAGATGGTGGCTATGTTGTGCCTGTGTTGGTGCCATTATCCCATTCTAAGACAGTGACACCTACAAAATAAAGGCTTTGGAAAAAATTGTGGAAAATGAAGAGCAATTTCTTCATTTCCTACAATGTTTTCTAACCAGATAGACAAAAATGTAGAATTCCATTCACCCGAAATTGTCATCTGCAATATCTTTCAATTGGACAAGTCTAAAGCATTGCCATTTGGAAATGGGTTATTGTCAGCAACTTGTGGCAGGTGTACCAGTCACTGGAACATTTGTCTGAAAATTTGTTCAATACATGTCACATATGAACATATTAAATGGTATTTGCAGCATAAACTTTGATACAAACAAACAAACAAAGTAAGAGTTTTTCTAGGAATTCCGGACATAGAATTTGTGTAAATGTCTGCCCCCAACCAATTAGCGTAGTTATAGTGTGACTTTGATTTATGTGGGTTAATGACATCGTGACAGGCTGACCAATGGCCATATAGAGAGAAATGGCCACTCTAGACAGGTCAACTGTCTATACTGTCACATTAAAATTTGTCAAACAAACACCAAAACATAGTATTGTACAGTTTGTTTTTTGTAATTTTCAAAAGCACTCATCTGTAGTTATTTCATAACTTTGGTCTTGATTATTTGTGTCAACAAAGAATACTTTATATTACAAAGCATTTCAATTCTATCAGAAAATGTGTGTAAAATTTAAGTCATTGTCAAGATTTGAACTTATATCAAGCTGAAACAGGTGCCACACAACTTGAATTTGAAATGTTCACGAGATATGAATGTTTAACCATGCCTATGTTTACTGTGTGTTTATTGGTTATTAAGATTAGTTATTGCTTCAACATGGTGCACTTTTCCAGGAGAAAAGACAGGTAGCTATAGTTCAAAGAGGCCAAATGCAATACAACATCACTATAAGTTGTAAATGATGAAAGAAGTTTTGAAAACAATAAAAAACAACAACAACAATTTGACAGGTCCTATATGTTAAGTTGACAATTTGTCAACTGCATTGTCCAATATGTGTTGGGTAAAACATAAATATCCCTTTGATGTTTGTTGCGTAATCTGACAGCCTATATATGGGTTTTACATCTTTTTTTGTTAAACTGTCATGTAAATTAGACAGTACAGAAAACTTATATATTGTTCAAATGGTATGTCCAGGGGCAAACAATAGAAAATGATAGTAACTATTCTATTAAGCTAAATAAACTGATGTGGCTTTCCTAGACCTTTCTGTAAAGGGTAAAGGTAAAGCATATAATATGCTTTCAAAACTAGTTAAATTGTGTGATTCAGATAAATTTCATTTAAAGAAATTGATAAATGAAATACAAAAATTGGGGTAAAGAATAAAATAAATTGCTCATTTTCAGCATTTTTTTGCCCAAAATGTTTTCATACATGATAATTTGCATAGGTGCTATTATACTTAAGATCTATGTATAAAGATTTAACCCATTACCAGACGGCAAAAATTTAGACTGATCCAAATTCAAAGATGTTGCAGACGACAAATTCAAGTGAATGAAATTTAAAATTAGTTGGTCTTTTTGGGTAGAAAACATTGTGGTAAATGAAGAAATTGCTTGTCACAAGCAATTTCTTCATTTTCCACGATGTTTTCCCAAGCCATTATCTCGTGGGGAGTCAAAAGGCGTCTCTGTGTGGTAATGGGTTAATGATACTTTTCTACAACAGCTTGAAAGCATACATATTCTATAGAGAAGTCTGCTAATGGATTAACATGAACAGATCTCACTAGTTACGATTCTGTTGCCAAATTTTACCACTGATGTCATAAAGTCGTAAATGATGTTTTCATTCCCGCTATAGATAACTAATAGCCTGAGGCCAAAACATCTTCATTAAGACTTCTTCATAACAAAATTATGCTGCTTGCAAAATTATTCAAAGTTTCTATAGCATAAAAAAAATGTTATCTGATGCTTGGTTGCATGTAATGTTTGAGTAAGAGACCCATAATTCTGTTGTCAAATCATGAATGTTATCTCTGAAGTGGTAAAGTTATATTCCTGCTACAGACAATTGATAGCCCAAGGCTAAAACATCTTCACCTTAGTTCTTTTCTGTTATGAAAAAACTCTTCTAGCAGAAACATTCAGACTTGAAATTGCAAATAGTAAATGAAATAAAGGTTCTGGTGGGAAAGTTTCATAAGTGTCATAAAGTCATAAATGTTGCTTTCATTCTAGATATGGACCACTATAGCCTCAAACCAAAACATCTTCATTGAAATTTCTTCACCACAAAATATATTCTCGCTTTTGAAACTTATCACCAGTATTGGGAAATCTAGACAAGGAGCATTTAATAAGTCTGAAAATGTAGAGGGAAAAGTAGAATGGTTGCTTACAAGGCTTCATATTCCTCTATAAATACACTGGTACACAGAGTTTGTCATAAAAAGGTAAGATTTCAGGCACATCTTAGACCTAAATCTCATTAGCTTTGAGGTTTGTACACTCCAGAAATCCAAGATGTTCGATAACAATATTGATGTCATAAAAATTGCATTAATTTGCTTGTCCTTACAGAGAAAACATTGAGGAAATAGGAGAAAATGTCTAAATGTTTTCCCAAACCTTTCCGAAAAAGGGAGTCAAAACCATGTTTTGTTTGGGGTTGGCTTAAAAACATGAAGGTATTGTGCACATGGTAAGTATGGTGATTTGGCCAGTTTTCGTGGAGGTACCCAAATTCGTGGTATTCTGAATAATCTTACGCCATTCTAAACAGGCGACGTCGACACGCTAGAATTTTGTCAACAAACACCCCAACCCATCTTCACTCATTTCAAATAACGTAAACAAAGAAAATATTTATTCAAGGGACATAACCTATGACTGTTCTTGTGAGGGTTGTTTGATATATTCTTACGCAATGAATCAAATAGGCAGATGTACTTGTGAGGCTCCTATTATTACATCAGCCAATGTACTTTTTAAAAACAACTTTTAATTATTCACAAGGAATGCTAGATTGATGCAGTGCTCAGTTTTGGGAGGGAAATTTGGAAACAAAGAATTTGTAACTGGTTTATTGAACGACCCACGAATTCTGGAGCCTCAATTCCGATGACGTCAGAGGTCAACAGCTTATCCAAAATGGATTCCAATGTAAAATATAACACGCAACTGACATTAATGTTGATATTTTATCAAATTACAAATATTTTCAAATGTTACTTAATAACTATTGTAGCCATGACCTGTTTTTGTCTTCCGACAGTTCCCATTGAATTATAGATACCACGAAAACTGGACCAACCATCATACTCATTAGATCGTCATGCATGTGATGTACATTGTATTGGTAAAAAAGGCTTGCATGTAACTTATATTTGAGCTTGAATTTATTTGAATTATGAAATTGGTCCTGTGAAGTTTTCTTAATTATCTCTGGTGCAAAAGATCTGCCAATTTATCCTTTCCCAGCTAATGTAGGTTTGACTTGTTTGAAAAGAAACATTGTGCCAACAGTGATAGTGTATATTTGAATATATAAGTCATGGTAGAAAAAAATTGAATGATAGCTGAAAATTCATGTTATATCCATTCTTTCTTTCCATCTGTATTTCAAAATGCTTTCTACATTTAAAATAGAAGGATGACTTTGGACAGGATTAAGGTTGATTGATTGTTCCTGTTGATAATTATGCAGATCTTCAATGGACCATATCATAAACATTGTCATGTTTTTTCCCTTTCTTGAAAAATATGAACCAACTTGCAGTAGGATGCTTTTCAATAAAAACCTCGTAACTGCAGCTTAAAACAAGCTGCAGTTACGAGGTGTTTGTTGAAAAGCAGCGAGTAGTTTTGTACTTGCCCTGAAACTACTGATGTTTCTGCAGAGTGATCTTTTGGCATTTCGTCATTCAATATTCTGATTAAAGATGAGGTTTATGTTATCTTTGATCACAATTTTTGAATGTAAATTTCAAGAAACAGAAAGGGTAAAAGAACACTTCCTTGAAAATAACACACATGTAAATGTTGTCTGCTGGTTTTAGATGATTGATTGATTTATTTTTGTGAGATTTGTTTGATTTATATGTTTTGACAGATATTTTGATAGAGTTGTTTGTTTTGACAGATATTTGGGAGACAGAATGGAGCACAATGCATTGTTGGACCCACAGTTCAGTGATGAGAGAAAGGTTTGCTCACTCTGTAAAACCTGTTTTGCCTTTTGCCTTATATGGATAACCTGACTTTGAAACCCCTTCTGGGAATGTATTCACCAACTACTGAGTACTCTGAATCTATGTTCTTTTTCTGAAATATGTAACAAGTAATCTGATTGGAAGAGACACTGAGGTACATATGGGGCTTATGGGGTATTTCAAATCAAGTATGTGACGACAGAAACAATTTAAGTTAGTACACAAAACAAAAGGTTTAGATGATAAAAATTACTTATTGCAAATGTCTGAACAATCTCATACCCAGAGCTCTGGAGAAATACATGTATGTATCAGCCAATCAGATTTATTGTTATGTAATTTTAGAATCCGAATGTGAATGAGATTGGTGGATACTAACCTAGTCATTTCTCACCATGTGAAAGCCTCATTAACATAATTCATTCATCATCAATTATTGGCAGAATACTAGCCAGGCCCACATGAAAGTAATACCACAACAATACATTGCTTGTTTTGTGGCCAAAACAAATAAAAATGGCATGGAAATAGCAGTTTCTTGGATCTTCCTGGCTGTTTCCTACAATTTCAAGCAATTTCTTTATGATACATGTAAGACTGTTGCAAATAAAATGATTTGATATGTTAAAGAAACTTTGATGGTTGGCTGTAGTGATTTGTCAAATTTCAATGATACTGATTTAAATGTCAGTTTTGTATTGATAGAAATCACTTAACCCATTACCAAACAAAAAAAAAATTGGACTGTTACAAATTCAAAGATGTTGCCGATGACAATTTCATGGGAATGTAATTAAAGATATTCTGGTCTTTTGGGATAGAAAACATTGTGGGAAATGAATAAATTAATTGCCAAAAGCAATTTCTACATTTTTCACAATATTTTCAAAACCCTTTTTCTTTTGGGAAGTCAAAAAGAGTTAATGTGTGGGAATGGGTTAAAAATAACATTTTAGTCAAGATCTGGAAAAGTGGTCTTGAGACATCTTAAATCTCCATGGATTAAGATAAGTTTGTAAATTATGTACAGTCTAATCAAGATCCATGCTGCTCTACGAGGGTTGCTTAGGGTTATTTAGAGCACAGCATGAATCCAGATCAGTCTGTGCATATGCACAGACTGATCTGGATCAATGTTGTTTTCCAACCAATGACACAAGGGCCCGTTTCCAGATCCTGGATCACTTGTATTTAATATTTTCATTCTAAAAAAAACATTTTTGACAAGTATTGTTTAAAAATTGATGATGATGAATATATGCTTTGTCCTCTAGATCTATTAAAAAAACCTTTGCTTGAAAAAATCTTATCTCCAGCAGTTAACCTTTCTAATATTTTGTCATTACCCTATTTCTTTTTCAGCTTTTGCAAGTTGCTTATAACGTTCCTAGGTAATTCTTTCTCAAGAAAGATTAAGTTAATAATGTGTATAATTGCAGATGCAAAAAAAAAAATTTAGTAGATAAATGAATTAAAGCCTTTTGGCTTTCAAAGACTTTTAATAGGAAATGAAGAAAAAGTGCATCAGTTAAATATTCTCTTACGCTGTTCAAAATTCTATCGATAATACCCACAGTTTAATAGAAATTTATAAGAAGAAAAGCTTTAATTTTCTCTGCAAAATCAATTTCTATGCTTTCTATAAATGTTTCACTCTTAGCTTTTGATAAAAATATGTAACTTTAGAGATGCTGTTTTCTATTGCCTTGTCATTGATGTGAAATAATTTCTGTGAAAAGCTTCACAACCCAACCGGAAATAGCAAATATTGATAGTTAAGTTTGATTCCTTCAAATCTTGCAGTGAAAATAACATTACTTTCTTTGACCATTAATCATTAGATACAGGTACTAACATCTTAACTGTCAAAATACTTAACATAGTAAATCTTTCCCAAGCTGCAAAACTTTAAGGAGGTCCAATTTCACAGCTGTTGCGGATGGAAAAATGGTTTTTGATAAAGATAGAGTTTGTGTAGCATTTAGCACAGAAAATGTTTAGGGAAAAAAGGATATTGCTGTTTATCATATTTCTCTTTTAGGCATCAAAACAAGGTATTGTTTGGGAAACAATTAAGCAAATTTGCACAAAAAATGTAAAGATACATGTGATTTATCATTTTCTTACATGCATGGAATGAATAATTAAGGTACTCAATTTACTGCATTTTGAAATACCTTAGTGCAATGTTGAATGATAAGTTTGTCTATTACTTCAGGGGATAAATAAGAATGATGAATTTGAATTTACCCCCCCCCCCTTTCTTTGCTAAAATTGCTATCTTAAACATTGTCAAACAACATGATACATAAAAATGTATTTGACAGGCATGCGGTATTCTGTTTCAGCCTTTGTTTAACCCATTAACCAAATGACAAAGTTTTAGACTTGTCCAAATTCAAAGATGTTGCAGACGACAATTTAAAGTGAATGGATTTTTTCATTTTTTTAGAATTCTTAGAAAATATTGTGGGAAATGAAGAAATTGCTTGTCACAAGCAATTTCTTCATTTTCCACAATGTTTTCCAAGCAAATTTTTGGTGGGGAGTCAGAAAGAGTCACTGTTCAGTAACGGGTTAACTGTAATGTAAGAAAGATAGAGAAAATTTCCTGCGTTTCCATTCAACTTTTTGTCATGATTATCCTAAAATATTTCTTAATTGTACTGACCTATCCTATATTGTCTGATTGTTTATTTTCAGCATGACAAAAGATAATATTACTTTCTAGTATTATTTGACTTCAAATCTGATCTAAGATTTATTAAATATTTATAGATTTCCCAAATTATCATACTTGTTGCAAATCAAATTTCAAAATGTAGTTTAGCTCTGTGATAAAATAAGTTTACATAGTTATGGTTTGAATTTCAATTAACAATAACACATTTTGGATTGCATTCAGTTCCTCTTATTTTGATCTGTTGTATTCTGCATGACAATAACAACAAGACTTAGTCTACAATAACACACTCTTCTCATGCAGTTTGCTTCATATTCCTGTCATGACCAGAGCTTTGGCAGGCAGTTTAGAATAAGATGAGCCTGTACAGATGTGTAGTCTGGTCTTAGCCTAAGCTCCTTGCTTTGTACTTAGTTGTTGTTGCAAAAACTTAGGACAAACTGATTGAAGTATATCTTAACCCATTACCAGGCGACAAAATTTTAGGGTATTCCAATTTGAAAGGAGTTGCAGATGACATTTCAATGTGATGAAATTTCAAAATTTTATAGCTTTTTTGGGTGGAAAACATTGTGGGAAATGAAGAAATTGCTAGTCAGTTGTCACAAGCAATTTCTTCATTTTCCATGATGTTTTCGAAAGCCTTTTCCTGTAATGGCGTCGTAAAGTGTCTATGTGTGGTAATGGGTTAAATTTGCAACTTGTTTCACAACAGTCCACCTCTAGTGAGATTCATGCAACATAAGAATATTTCATGCGACATCCTTAACCAATTACCAAACGACAAAAATTTAGGGCGGCCCAAATTAAAAGATCCTGCAGACGACAATTACGAGTGAATGAAATTTTAAGGCTTTTGGTATTTCTGGGTAGAAAATATTGTGGAAAATGAAGAAATTGCTTGTCACACGCAATTTCTTCATTTTCCACAATATTTTCCAAAGCCTTTATCTTGTGGGGAGTCAAAAAGAGTCATTGTGTGGTAAAGGGTTAACAGCTGTTACATTTCAGAACCTATATAGTCATCATCGTAAACATTCAGTAGTGGAAAGTTCCACCGCCCATTGTTTACAATATCGCCCGAATAGGTTCAGATGTTGCATAAATCTCATTTTGGATGGACTACCTTATTTAACAAAATTTTAAGTCATCAGGACATGAGTTAATCTATTCATGCTGTGTATTACAGACTGGACCAATGGAGAAGCTGACCAATATAGAGCTGTCCAGTATACAGTGTACAGATGTCAAACCAAGGTCATTTAATGCTCCAAACAGCATTATTCTACAGGTATGCGTTCCTATATAATCTAATATGAACAATTATAGAATTGTCCAAGCTGAAAACTTTCTTTTGAAATGCACAGTATTCAATGATAGGTCATTTAATGAACCCAATAACATCAATTTACATATAATTGTTTGTTCACATAACTTTGTTTGTTCACATAACTTTGAATATTGCGCATTTCTGTACAAAGTTTTCAGCTTGAACCACATAAAATTTTGCATGTTCAAATTTTCCCTAAGCTTCCATTATTATGGAGCAAAAAGATCCACTTTTGTCCTATCATGCATTCAACAGTCAATCAGGGTTTAAAAACTTAGATGGGTTAAAACAAAGAATACCATGAAAATGAGGACATTATATATAATTGTTTTACCTACAGTGTCCGATGTCAAATGCCGGTCACTTTATACACCAAAACAACATCATTATACAAGCTTAAATTAGACAGAGTTATAAAACAGTAGCATTCCTGTACTCTTTGTAAATAAAATCTAGGTCAATGCGTAAATTTTAGCTCAACTATTTTAATAATCAGGGAAGCTATCATAGTTACCGTGGCCTGATTGTATTACCAAATGGTACGCTGATTTCATTAAATTTTCTGTTAAATCACATTGGTAAATCTGACTAAAACAAGTTACCATTTGGTTAACACTCGCCAACATTTGTGCAATTGTGCCTTTGATGTTGGATGTAAAATATTGCAAAGAAAATACTGAGGCAAGAGTAGAAATTGTTTTTCCATATGTTTCAATGTTTTCCCAAGCCTTTTCTATTAGGCATGTCAGAAGCAGGAGTTGTTTGGAAAAGGCTGAATTATGTCATCTGCAAAAGCATCCAATTTGTACCAGTCTAAATTGATAAACCTACAAGTTTCAGCAATTCTGGTTTTAAGGGGGAATGCTCCAGTTTCCTATTTTTTTTCCCAATAATAGAATTTATTTATATTTTGTATGTTGAAATTACATGCTATTACCAATTGAAAAATGAAATAAAAATGGATGGTCAGCGATCTTGTTCGAATTTTATAGGCATTCGTATCACATACCCCTACATCGAAAAAATGCATAATTTCTTGCACCTGTCCAAGGTCACTAAAACGCTAATAAAATGCGGTATATTCATTGTTTAGTCTCAAAAATGGATTTAAAATAACATCTTATATTTGATAAGAACAGAAAACACAAAATATGTGCTAATATAAAAGCGTAAATGTATAAAACAGCTTGCTCTCGTGTTCGGTTAGATCAACGAAGCTGGAGTATTTTATGTCAAAATTTGCATATTTTTGGAAATATTTCAAGTTCTACATAATAGAATTTGATGAAACTCCGTCATTGTATTAAGCAACATGTCCTGGTAATAATTCAAAAAGAAAATGTATAGGTCAGCGCACTTATAGGCGAATTACATCATTTTTCATCAGCTACACATGAATAAAATGACGCAAAACAGTGGTAACTGCATACACACTTACGACTGTCTTGCTCTAAATAATCGATTTCCATCTTGAGGAAATCAGTTTCGCATAATAAATACACTTTTTTCGTCGAAAATGGTAAATTTTAATTATGTGTTATTCTATTGAAAATATGGTAGCGAAACATATTGGTACGAAACAATTATTTTTCTACAGTAAAGACAGAGTGTTCCGAAAAACTGGAGCATTCCCCCTTAATGCTATTTAGTTGTTCTATTGTTTTTGCACGTCAGATAAACCTTGAAATGATCACATGACATTGTTGTTTACGCTCACATGGGCGTAGAAAAAACTTCATTTATTATGCCTAATAAAAACCTAGTCGAACAATTCTTTATGAATAATTTTTCCCAAAAAATAAGTTTGACATTTTAGACAGTCATAAACCAAAACAAAAACTGTAATGTATATTTCAAAATTATTCTACCTTGAGGTTAAAACTTTGGTGGCAGAGAACGTTGAAATGTGGGGAATTTTGAAATAAAGAGTCCCCTAACCCTTTTCCAAACAACAACATTTCAGTACGGTCCAATTTGAAAGCAGCTGCAGACTACAAAATGGATCTTTATAATTAAAGATTGGATATGTGTTAAATATCACAAGGAAAAGAAAGAGACAAAAGGAGCAAATGCTGAGTATCAGCATTTTTAGCTCACCTGAGCACGAAGTGCTCAAGGTGAGCTATTGTGGTCACTTTTTGTCCGTCGTCCGTCTGTCCGTCTGTCCGTCCGTCCGTCCGTCCGTCCGTCCACAATTTCGTGTTTACACTCTAGCATCTACAAATATAAGCCAATCTTGACCAAACTTGGTCAAAACATGTATGGCCATAAGATCTCGGATGAGTTTGATTATGGGTCAGATCGAACTAGAAAGTCGGGAGTTATCTGCCCTTGAATGCGAAAAATACTTAGTTTTGACATTGTTTACACTCTAGCATCTACAATTATTGATCAATCAAGACAAATCTTGGACATAAGATTGCAGACCATAAGATCTCGGATGAGTTCGATTTTCAGTCTGATCTGACCAGAAAGACGAGAGTTATGTGCCCTTGAATTTGACAAAATTGCCATTTTCTGCTGTTTTTGACCTTGTTTACACTCTAGAATCTACAATTATTCATCAATCAAGACAAAACTTTGACACAATGTTTGGGACCATGAGATCTCGGATGAGTTTGATTTTCAGTCTGATCTGATCAGAAAGTCGAGAGTTACTTGCCCTTGAATTTGACAAAATTGTCATTTTTGGCTGTTTTGGACGATGTTTACACTCTAGAATCTACAATTATTGATCAATCAATCCAAAACTTCGACACAATATTGGGGATCATAAGATCTGGGATGAGTTTGATTTTCAGTCTTATCTGATCAGAAAGTTGAGAGTTATGACCCGTTGAATTTGACAAAATTGCTGTTTTTGACTGTTTTCGACCTTATTTACACTCTAGAATCTACAATTTTTGACCAATCAAGACAAATCTTGGACACAAGGTTGGAGACCATAAGATCTCAGATGAGTTTGATTTTCAGTCTGATCTGACCAGAAAGATTAGAATTATGTGCCCTTGAATTTGATAAAATTGTCGATTTCGGCTGTTTTTGACATTGTTTACACTCTATAATCTAATATTATTTATCAATTAAGACAAAACTTGAACACAATGTTTGAGACCATAAGATCTTGGATAAGTTTGATTTTCAGTCCGATCTGATCAAAAAGTGGAGAGTTATGTGCCCTTGAATTTGATCAAATTGATGTTTTCGGCTGCTTTAGACCTTGTTTACACTCTAGAATCTACAATTATTGACCAATCAAGACAAATCTTGGACACAATGTTGGATATCATAAGATCTCGGATGAGTTTGATTTTCAGCCTGATCTGACTAGAAAGTAGAGAGTTATGTGCCCTTGAATTGGACAAAATTGCTGTTTTTGGCTGTTTTCGACCTTGTTTATACTCCAGAATCTACAATTATTTATCAAACAAGACAAATCTTGGGCACAATGTTGGGCACGATGAAATCTTGGATGAGTTTGATTTTCACTATGTTATTGACCATAAGTTTGTTTTCAGTCTTAAAGTCGTAAATATTTTTTGAATTGAAGAAAAGTGGTGCTTATATCATTTTGGTTCAGGTGAGCGATATAGGACCATCATGGTCCTCTTGTCTTCTTTTGCCGCAATGTTTTCCCAAGCTTTATCTATAAGGAATGTCAGAACCTGGTCAAAAGACTAGCATGCTTTCAGATCAGTCTCTGCATTAAGCCTTTCCCAAACAACAAAATTTTAGGGTGATTGTCTTCAAGAACTGTCACAAATGACAAAATTGATGTTATTAGCTCACCTGAGCACGAAGTGCTCAAGGTGAGCTATTGTGATCGCTTTTTGTCCGTCGTCCGTCTGTCCGTCTGTATGTCCATCCGTCCATCCGTCCGTCTGTCAACAATTTGGTGTTTACACTCTAGCATCCACAAATATTAGCCAATTTTAACCAAACTTGGTCAAAACATGTATAACCATGAGCTCTCGGATGAGTTCGAATTTGGGCCAGATCGGACCAGAAAGTCCAGAGTTATCTGCCCTTGAATGTAAAAAATGGCTACTTTTGACATTGTTTACACTCTAGCATCTACAAATATTGACCAATCAATACAAAAGTTATACACAATATTGGTGACCATAAGATCTTGGATGAGTATGATTTTTGGTCAGATCGGACTAGAAAGTCAGGAGTGATCTGCCCTTGAATTTGACAAAATTGTCGTTTTTGACCGTTTTCGACTTTGTTTACACTATAGCATCTACAATTATAAACTAATCAAGACAAAACTTTAACACAATATTAGTGACTATAAGATCTTGAATGAGTTCGATT
The DNA here is from genome assembly GCA_963680895.1 of Fragum sueziense. Taxonomy (NCBI): domain Eukaryota; kingdom Metazoa; phylum Mollusca; class Bivalvia; order Cardiida; family Cardiidae; genus Fragum; species Fragum sueziense. The sequence continues at coordinate 9,695,512 of OY804599.1, read as the reverse complement.
TTGGGTGAGATCGGACCAGAAAGTCAGGAGTTATCTGCCCTTGAATGTAAAATATAGCTACTTTTGACATTGTTTACACTCTAGCATCTACAAATATTGACCATTCAATACAAAAGTTGGACAAAATGTTGGTGACCATAAGATCTCAGATGAACTTGATTATTGATTTGATCGGACCAGAAAGTCATGAGTTATCTGCCCTTGAATTTTACAAAATTGTCGTTTTTGACCGTTTTCAACTTTGTTTACACTATAACATCTACAGTTATTGACCAATCAAGACAAAACTTTAACACAATATTAGTGACCATAAGATCTTGGATTAGTTCGATTTAGGGTCAGATCGGACCAGAAAGTCAGAAGTAATCTGCTCTTGAATGAAAAAAGCTACTTTTGACATTGTTTACACTCTAGCATATAGATCAACAAATATTGACCAATCTATACAAAAATTGGACACAATGTTGGTGACCTTATATAAGATTTTGGATGAGTTTTTGTTTTGGTTTGATCAGACCAGAATGTCCTGAGTTATCTGCCCTTGAATTTGACAAAATTGCTGTTTTCGACTTTGTTAGCTCCACTGGCCTTTCAGGCCAGCGGGCTATTGTCATGGCGATGTGTCCGTCGTGCGTCAGTGCGTGCGTCTGTGCGTCCGTAAACTTTTTCTTTACAAATCTTCTCCTCAGAAACTACTGGATGTATTTCAACCAAACTTCACAGGAATGATCCTTGGGTGACCCTCGCTCAGATTCCTTCAAAGAATTTTGATGGAACCAGAATAACCTGAGTTATCTGCCCTTGAATGTCAAAAATAGCTGGTTTTGACTTTATTTTTACTCTAAAATGTACATATATCAACCAATCAAGACAAAACTTGGACAGAATATATATAAGCATAATATCCTGCCTGGGTGTAATTTTCAGCTTGATCTGAATTATATATCATGAGTTATGTGCCCTTGAATTTGACAAAATTGCCGTTTTCAACTCTATTTTGACTTTGATTTCACTCTAGCAACTACAAATATTGACAAATCTAGACAAATTTTTTACATGTTGGTGACTATAAGATCTTGCCTTGGTGTAATTTTCAGCTTGATCTTAATATTACATCATGAGTTATGTGCCCTTGAAATTGACAAAATTACAATTTTCAGCTCTATTTTTACTTTGTTTTCACTCTAGCAACTACAAATACTGATTAATCAAGACAAAACTTGTACAGAATATTGGTGACCATAAGATCTTGCCTTTGTATAATTTTCAGCTTGATCTGAAATTTATATCATGAGTTATGTGCCCTTGAAATTGACAAAATTGCCATTTTCGGCTCTATTTTGACTTTGATTTCACTCTAGCATCTACAAATATGGACTAATCAAGGCAAAACTAGAACAGAATGTTGGTGACGATAAGATATTGCCTTTGTGTAATTTTCAGCTTTATCCATAAGAAATTCAGGCCTGTGGAGCGACTCAAGACCTTCAGGTCTTTCTAGTTTTTACTCTAACCACAAAATTAATGGTGACCAATCAAGACAAAACTTTGATCTTGCATGTAATGGTTTTTCACCATAAGATCACAGAGCTTCAGATTTATTTGAAGAGTGGTGGGTCGAAATGACCCATGGCAGGGAAATTGATGGGTCATTTTTGGAAATGATGGGCCATAGCAATGAAAATAAACATAGTGATATAAAAAATTTGTAAAAGCCTGGGCCGCTTGGCCCCTTGAGTTGAAAAGAGATGGGCCATATTTGCAAATAGTGTGTCAAATGGCCCGGGCCCACTGTCAATCTGAAGCTCTGAGATCATGGATGAGTTTGAACTTTAGCACAATTAGACAAGCAGTTGCTGAGTTATCTGCCCTTGAAATGGACAAAATTCTCATTTTTGACTTTGTTTTCACTCTTTACAACCAGATATATAGACCTATAGAGACGAAACAGGGACATAATGTTGATGACCATAAGTTTGTTTTCAGTCTTAATGTCACAAATATTAATTGATTCAAACATAACTGTGGCTCATATCATCTTGGTTCAGGTGAGCAATACAGGACCATCATGGTCCTCTTGTTAAAGATAGGATTTGGGTAAAATATGACACAGAAAATATTGAAACAAAAGGAGAAACTGCTGGTCATCAGCAGTTTCTTCTTTTGTTTCATTGTTTTCCCTAGCCTTTTCTATCAGAGATGTCAAAAGCTGGTCTTGTTTGGGAAAGGGTTAATGTGGACTAGCATGCTTTCAGATCAGTCTCTGCATAAATGCAGTCTGGTCAGGATCAATGCTGTTCTCTAAATGCTCTGTCATGAAAAGTAGCAAATGTCAAACATCAAGGGTCATCATGGGTCCTGATCAGACTTTGTTTAGGCATGGGCTGACTGCAAAACATGGTAATCTCAAATGCTATTAACCCTTTCCCAAACAATAAAATTTTGGAGTAATCCAATTTGAAAAAAGATGCAGACGACAAACTGGGTGTTGATAAACAAAGGATGTATGTATAATTTAGCAAAGAAAATATTGGGACAAAAGGAGAAATTGCTGGCTATAAGCAATTTCTTCTTTTGTCTCAATGTTTTCCCAAGCCATCTCTGTTCGGGGCATCAAACCCAGGTCTTGTTTGGGAAAGGGTTAAGGTCCTTTCTCCAGATTCTTGCTCAAATGTTGTTATGGATTCTATTGTATACTCTATTTTGTAACCACATCTGCCTATTAAATTAAAAACTTTAGTACCAGCAAAGACCCTCCTATGTCTTGAATGAGACTTTAAACTGGTTTCCCGTCTCCGTATGAACTTAGCAGTTGAGTTGGACATAAAACTCCATTCAATCCAATTTTTGTCTGTTGATGTTACAAAAGTTATAACTACTTTTCATCTTTTATTTGTAGTCAGATGATGTTGAGACATCCTATGGTAACATCCATGTAGCTATACAGGGAGACAGAAGTAAACCTGCCATCTTTACTTATCATGATATTGGGCTGAATCGTGAGTAGCTTTGTTCTATATGGCATTTTTTTTTTACCAGGCTTTCAAAACTTTTAAGCCTAACAAATCCTGGTTTTGATGACATTGGCATATACATCTTTAGAAAATATTTGGGTTTTACCCCATCATGAATAACCAATTTTAGAAGAGGTTGCAGGCATTGGAAAGCATCATGGAAAATTAAGAAATTGATTTTGACAAGCAATTACTTCATTTTGCACAGAGTTTTCTACCCAGAAAGACCAAAAAATGAAATATCTCAGTTCATTGACATTGTCGTCTGCAGCATCTTTGAATTTGAACCAGTCAAAAATGCTGTCATTAGTTAAGGTAAGACCTGGGTAATGCACTTCCTGTTTAATCGTTATATTTCAAATTATTCCATGACATTGGTAAGTCTGAGCTTTTTTAAAGTACCTTTAGATGCAGTATCGCTTGTTTCTGTAACAGCGGAAATAATTTAAATTGAGCATGCTCAGATTTCCGGGGAATATTCTAAACCATTTTTGTGAATTTTTTTCTAAATTGTATGAAGAGTAGGCAAAAATCCAAACAAAGTCAAAAATTCAAAATTTGAAGGCAATGAAAATTAACCTCCATTGAAATGGTCTATTGGCACCATACAGATTTGGTTCCATAACTTGTCACATTATCCAGGTCTTACCATAAAGGGTTAAATTTGAAAGAGAGCACACATGTCTGGAAGTTAGATTATGTAAACAGGGCGGGAACATCCCAGTTGGTCTAATCCCATTTGGTCTAAAATTCAAGTTTCCCATTTCGTCTAAAACTCTAAATTAAAAATATCAATAAAGTTATGGAATTTAAAATCAAACTTTGTGTATATTATTTGTGAATCACACCTTTTTTGATACTTACACCTTTTTGACAAAAGTGCAAGTCTTTCTTCTGATAAAACAAGGTCTGAAAAAGTATTAGACGAGATGGGAATTTTTCGTCTAATCCCAATTTTTTATATATTAGACGAAATGGGATTAGACCAACTGGAATGTAACCAACAGGGCATTAAACTGACAGGTAATTGTCATGTTGCTCTTGACATTAAAACAGGAATTTATATATGTATATGTATTATGTAAATTATTTCTGCATAACAGTTCAACTGTATATGCCTGACCCTTCTATAAAACGCTTTCTAATAGATTTCTCAATCTGATGCTGAAAAAATCATTTTAGAAGCAGTTAACCCATTACCACACAGTGACTCCTTTTGACTCCCAACAAGATAATGGCTTTGGAAAACATCGTGGAAAATGAAGAAATTGCTTGTGACAAGCAATTTCTTCATTTCTCACGATGTTTTCTATGTTAAAAGACCAAAAAATGCAAAATTTCATTCACTTAAAATTGTCGTCTGCATCATCTTTGAATTTGGACTAGTCTAAAATTTTGCCGCTTGGTAATGGGTTAAGACATCCAAATCTAAATCATGGGTTCCAGTGTTTGATCCATAGCTGTGGCATATCCTTTCTTATATTTGTCTCCCGCCAATAAGGTCCTTTCACTTATGTTTTGGTCTGTACCCACAAAACACACTTCCGGAGGCAAAGACGATGGGTTTATGGGAAATCAACATTGTATACATGAAAATTATTACAAAAAAAGTCAAAAATCAACGTTATCAAAACGAGGCTCCCTAAATATGTGGAGAAAAAAATGATGATGCACCTGCATTCAATATACAGCGATAAAGAGCACGTGCATTTGACATTAAAACGCTTTGGGATTGAGAGTATGTTACTAAAAATAACAAATACTAAACGTTTGAGTGGCGTTTTAAGACTCCAAGGACGGCTGTTGTGTGCGGGGGGGGGGGGGGGGGGGTTCTTAATAACCTAATTGGTGGATAATCATACACCCAAGAGAGATAAGCAGCTGGAGGCTCTGAAAGAATATTGTTGTAGTAGTAATAAGCAATAATAGAAATGACAGGACAGGATTCCATGGCTAGGTGCTACAGCCATCACAATATGGCAGCAGTATTTTATGTTTCATAAATGTTGTTTCATGGCCTCATTCAATCAATGAACCATTTGAATGGATAATGTTTATAAAGATGGAAGTCTTTATGTAAACAGGCCATTAAAATGAACTGTCAGCCTGGTCTTGACATTTAAACAGAAATTTATGTGCAAAATTGTTACTTGCATTTGACTTGTCATGCTAAAATGGTTCATCTTTAACCCATTACTGCACAGTGACTCCTGTTGACTCCCCACGAAAAATTGCTTTGGAAAACATCGTGGAAAATCAAGAAATTGCTTGTGACAAGCAATATCTTTATTTCCCCCAATATTTTCTACACAGGTATACCAAATTATGTTGAATTTCATTCACTTGAAATTGCCGTCTGCAACATCTTTGAATTTGGACTAGTCTGAAATTTTGTCGTCTGGTAATGGGTTAAACAGAGGCAGGTCAACTGAATATTGTAATTTTTTTCAAGAACGTGCTAACTTCACCATATGAAAACAAAGTGCAAGGCTTTAGAAGAAAAAGGCAATATGCTCATTTACTCTTGGATAAGTTTGTATGTAAATTGACAAAACCTTAAAGTAGAGAAAATTGTATTATGGAAGAGAATATTGTAATAGTTTAGTACAACCCTGATATATTCGTTATCTCCCCATGTGAAATTCTACTGCATTAGAACTGATTCACTGTCTAGAAAGAGGTTTTTGCGCCAAATTCTTATGTGCTGTCTGCCATTATTTTTCAGACATCACATGTTTCCAAGGGTTTTTTAACCACCAGGACATGCAGCAAATCATGAAACATTTCTGTGTGTATCACCTTAATGCACCAGGGCAAGAGGAGGGTGCCATGAATCTCAAACCTGAGTAAGTATTTTGTTTATCTTACCCCACCCATCCCTATTATATACAACAAATCATGAAAAACTTCAGTGTGTATCACCTTAATGCACCACTGTGTGTACCACCTTAATGCGCCAGGACAAGAGGAGGGTGCCATGAATCTCAAACCTGAGTAAGTATTTTGTTTATCTTACCCCACCCATCGCTATTATATACAGTGTGAAAGAAGTAACAGATGACATTTTCAATTGGATGAAATTCTTAAATGTATGACTTTTTGGATAGAAATCATTGTGGGAAATGAAGAAATTGCTTGTCACAAGCAATTTCTTCATTTTCCACAATGTTTTCCAATGGGGAGGTTTTAGCTAATGGGGAGTCAAAATGCGCCACTCTGTGGTAATGGGTTAACCCTTTCCCAAACGACAAAATTTTAGGGTGATCCACTTCAAAAACTGCCATAAATGACAAAATGGATGTTATTGAAGATAGGAATTGTGTAAAAAATGGCACAGAAAATATTGAGACAAAAGGAGAAACTGCTGGTCATCAGCAGTTTCTTCTTTTGTTTCAATATTTTCCCAAGCCTTTTCTATTAGGGACGTCAAAACCAGGTCTTGTTCGGGAGATGGTTAAGGACCATCTTTGACCCTCATGCTATGAAAGAGTGCCATAGTCTTCCTAGTTCCAAGAAGTTGTTTTGAAAATGTCAGAGATATAGGGATGTGTTATTGTCATTAATGTATAAATTTACAAATAAATGAATGATCAGAGCATGGTTTATTTACATCATAATGCATTTTATACACCTGCATATTTCTATATAGCAATTAGATGTATGCTTGCTACCATGTACAGATTAACTTATATAGATGATTATTAACTCTTTCCCATACAGAAAATCTTATTACTAGTCGAAATTGTTATTGGTCACTATTGGTAGTGGATGTAGACAAGACAGTAAAAAAAACTTGCTTTGTTAAATTTTTGATTGAAAGTTTAGAAAAATGAGAAGAATAGAAAATATTGAATGCTAGGAATCTGCAACATCTTTGAATTTGAATCTGTCCAAAATTTTGCCATGATCTGGAAATGTGTTAAATTGACTTGTCTTTGCATTAACTTTGAATTTGTTTTGTAAAAGACAATAAGTATGTTAATTATTGGAATGTTGAGAACATAGGATTATGTAGGGACAAGGGATAATGTTTCATTTAACGGATGAAGAATGAGAAATAATTAAAACAGACAAATAGACACCCTAATCCATCAAACAGCTACAAGAAAGTAATACTTCAACAGACAGCAAAAATACAAAAATCTTCTAAATTATCTCCGTAGCAACCCCTTCGACTAGAGGGGCTAAAGGCTTTTAAAAATGAAAAACACCTACCAATGTATCTTACCCTATGCTGTGGGTATGCATCAGAACAATCTCATGAAATGAGTATCCACTATACAGGGCTTGAATTTTAAATAACAAATTTATAATTCCTAAACCCCCTCTTATCTTTGGCTACAGCCTTATTTTGGCGAGGAAAGAGAAGATAATTTTTTCTCTGTTTGTCATTGTGTTTACCTTGCCATAATATACACACAACTAAAGCAACTTATATATTTGACCAGTCTAGAATTTGGTAAATGGAAAAGGTTTAGAAAATATGTATAGTGGTATATTACCAAATACACAATCAAATTCTGAGAAAAATCAAAACAGACCTTGTCTCAAAATCCCCGCCAAAACGCACAAAAAACGCCAGCTGTATGTGATGTCCAAATTTCTCACGTATCTAGGTTAACGATGTTGTATTTAGGTACAAGCATGAGTAACTTTGATATGTTTATTAATTAACCCTTCCCCAAATAATGATGGCTTTAGGTGACCTTAAAATGGGTAGAATTATCATTAGTTTGATAGGATATACTCTACAAGAAATAGTTTTATCATTCTGATAACATTTGTTATGTCATTATGTATACCATTTTGATTTATATGATTTCTGTTGATGCTTTAAGTTTTTTTCAAGTGACAAAACTGTAGGTTGGTCCTAGTATATAAAGGATTTGTAGAATACAAAAAAATGCAACTACAAAATAAAAAAAAAATGTTTGTTGAGGCAGATAATTCTAAGAGCATACCTTGAAAGCTTTCCAAAGCTTTGTATCCGAGTCATCAATAGCCAATATTATTTTGGAAAAGGTTGGTGTGATATTTAGATGTAAGCATGAGTTAGTTTGATACATTTATTATCATATTTATTGCCCTGTATAGCTCTGATGCCCTAGGTAACCCAGACTCACTGGGAAAAAGGTATGACCTTCATATTGTGGTTGTGTGCACATCTTGGTTTCTTGGTATTGTTTATCAAACTAGACTTAAGACAAAAATAGATTTTTGATTGTAATATTTTTATGCCCCCGTATCGAGAGATCGGGGGCATATTGTTTTACTCATGTCCGTCTGTCTGTCTGTCCGTCTGTCTGTCTATCCGTCCATCTGTCCGAAAACTTAACCTGAAAACTTAACCTTTGCTGTTTCTCCAAAACTATTTGACATAGAAAGCTCAAATTTGGTATGCAACTTCCTTTCAATGATATCTATCTGTTCCAAGCAATTTGACCTTCCTCAAGGTCATCTGTTAACCCTTATTTACCCTTTACTCTACGAAAACTTAACATTTTAGAAAAATAGCCATTTCGGGGGCATTTGTGTTTCACAAACACATCTTGTTGTTTCCCTACATCAAGAGATCAGGATTCTTATTTAGTTTTTGCCCTGTTTGTTTTACTGCAAACAAATGGACATTTACCATTTGGTCACTTAACCACTAGTGATAGAGCTTTATTATACATTGCAGCACATTTTTTGCTTGTATGTAACAACACGTCACATTTTCTTTGATACCAAAGGCCAAAGTCAGTTATCAGGTCACAATTAAGAAATATGTGCTATAATTACTTTGACATTGTTTGTAACCTTTGAAACATATATGATAGGGCTTTCATACTTGTAATGGGTACCCCTTGCTATAATCATACATTTCCTTTGATACCAAGATCAACTAGATCTACATAGATTAAGGTCAAAATAAAATATCAAGGTCAAATTTTGCCCTTACAGTGTTTAGTTTTATGAAGCCAGGTTTTTGCATGTAGATGTTTTATGTTTCTTTTATTTCACTAGATCTATAATATTTATTTTTTCGTGTACATTTAGTGGAAATATTTATTTTATGTGCTCTCTTTATTTGCTGTAATTTTAATTTGTTAGTATGTGTAAGTTGTAACATGTATTAGATGCATTAACCCTTTCACAAACAAGACCTAGTTTTTAGGTCCCTAAGAGAAAGTGGTGATAACCAGCATTTTCTCCGTTTGTGTAATTATTTTCTAGGGTGATTTTTACACAAATCCATTTTTTACCAACACCCATTTTGTCATCTGCTGCTGCTTTTGAATTTGAAAAGTCTAAAAAAAAATAAGTTCACTGTTATGGAAAGGGTAAATGCAAACAATTATTTTTGGTTGCCTTTCATTTTAGTGGTAATGATATTGTGATAGAATTTTGATGCATTTATATATCATCAATGATATGCATAATTACCATCTAATAAATTGATGTTGTTTTGCATTCATTATTGCATGATTCATTATAGTGTATTTTTGTCACACTAGTATTTACCCTTCTATTTTATACACGAAACAGAGTTGTGATTTTCTAGCTTTTGTTAAAGGACAGAGCCGTTTATCTCTTTCCCAAACAAGACCTGGATTTCATGTCCCTAATAGAAATTGCATGGGAAAACATTAATGGGAAAGAAGAAATTGCTGCAATTTCTCCTTTTCCCTCAATATTTTCTGTGCTATAACATACTCATTGCCAATCTTTGATATAATGTTATTTTGTTGTCTGCAACTCCTTTCAAATTCGAACAGTTCAAATTTGGGAAAGGGTTTAGCCTGGGTGGTAGTATTGACTGTAAAGTAAATGAGCAGTAGTGTGCCGTTCTAATCAAAGAGCAATGAGTCTAAAAGTATCATAAAGAGAGTGGAAAGTCAAAGTGCTTTGCCTGCCAAAGGCACTGTATGTTAACAGCCGACTTTACACAAAGTGATCATGGCTTTAAGTGTAAAGTCAGTTGAATATGCTTCAGTTCGTAAAATCATACCTTAAACCGTCACTTAAACTCTTTGTAAAGACCTGGAAAGGAAGCAGGTAAAAATATTTATGCTGAATGCACTTAAAGAAACTCCTGTAGCATGTAAGCTTTTGACAAGACAGTGCATTTCAGTAAACTATGAATTGAAATACAATAAAAGCACAGGACCAGAGAAGTGCTATAAAAGACAAAGACTCAAAGACGGATCCATAACTTTGAGAAACTTCATTTTCTGTAACAAGTTTTCCTTTTCCATTACAGTTTTATCTATCCCAGTATGGATGAGCTGGCAGAAGCTGTACTAACTGTGGCAGATCATTTTGGGTAAGTCTGTGCAATATGTTAATCCATTCCCAAACAGTGATGCCTTTTGATGCATCTTATATCTCTTTGGAACACATTGCGGAAAAAAGGAGAAAATTCTGGTTGCCACAATATTTTCTGTGATGAATTTATCAGAGCTCCAGATAGGATGCGTATTTGCGTAAAATACGCATTGATTTGGTCTGAATACGCGTTAACTTTTATAATAATGCGTACAAATACGCATTCAAAATAATGAAAACGCATTTGATAATTGCCAGTTAGCGTATCAAGATCGGAAAATGTCGAGAAAAAACATACACTAAGAAAGTCCAACAATTAACACAAACTTTTTGTCTATAAAAAATAGGTTACGGCAGTCAGCTATCCGATATCTATTACGACTTTAATCAGCCAATCACAGTCTTGAATAATTGGGGAATACCAATTATGTCACCACTGTGACCAGCCGAGCGACAATCGGCTATTCCGTAGATCTACTGAATGATGCCGAGTGTTGCGTTTGTATTTCAATAAATCAGTTATCTCCGTGAAAGCAAATCGTTACCCGATTTAACAGACCATCCGTAAATCGGAAATGACAACTCGAAGGTGTTTGTTTTCTTTTCAAACCGGCAAACGAGTAAGTCTACTGCTGAGCAGATTGTAACTTTAGGCGAATTTTGCCGATATTCTTTCTGAAGTGGCCCTACAGGTAAAGATAGCACACGATGGTAATCTTGTTCAGAAAAAAAAAACTAGATGGTCGGAAACATACCGCGGTTAGATGTCCTCGAACCCGAAAATGGAAGTTGGTCATTCAGGTCGGGTGTTCCTCTTTATTCTTTCCCGAACAAGAAAGTAAATACCCCCTGCCTCAAAAAATCATCTGGAAATACGCATTGGAAAAAATTTTGAGGGGTAAATACCCCTTGCTTCAAAAAATTATCTGGAGCTCTGATTTATGCAAAAAAGAAACAAAACAACAACAACATGCATCTAGATTCTGCTTCTTGAATTTTAAAACAGTTGACTAAGAAGACACATTGTAATTAATGCTGTATTATTGTGACTTTTAATAGGGAATATATAATACCCTGTATCGAAAGATCTTGGGCATATTGTTCTACCCTTTTCTGTATGTCTTTCTGTCTGAAAACTTAAAAAAATTGCCTTTGTCGGTCATTCATGTTACACAGACACATCTTGTTCATTATTAATATTTTCATTTAGTTGTTTTCATCTGGACATGGATTTGTTGTTTCACTATATTTCAGTGTTAACCAGTTTATTGGTTTTGGAGTTGGATCAGGATCCAATGTGCTGTCAAGATTTGCTGTAAGTATCTTTTATAGCTGTATTTATATCTGTGTAAGACAGCACATCTGTGTGGTGGAGCTTTGTTGGCACTGTCTATGAACACATCTGTAATGGAGACCAGGCGCCATATCAGAGCTACATATAATAGGGAGTAAAGCCATTCTGAATTTGCAATTTCAAATCCAAACCCTATGTTGTGGGTACTCATGGGATCGTCTCAAGACTATTCTAATGAGTACACATAACATAGGGTTTGATGAATAATAAGTGAAATACACAATGTATTGCATTTTGGAAAGCCATCACCCTCTCTTATCTGGAGCTCTGCCATATACACTAACATGTATAAATTGATCTATAGTCCAAATTACATTACAACTCATCTGATTAGACAAGACAAATGCCTTGGCCTATCAGATCAATTAACCCATTCCCAAACATTGACGCTTTTCGACACTCTTCAAGAAAATAGCTTTTGAAAATATTGTGAGAAATGAAGAAATTGCTTGTGACAAGCAATTGCTTCATTTTCCACAATATTTTCTACCCAAAAAGACTTAAACTTGCCACATTTCATTCACTTTAAATTGCCATCTGCAACATCTTTGAATTTAGGCAAGTGTAAAATTTTGCTGTCTGGCAATGAGTTAATATGTAATTCTAAAGGTAATCTGTGAATTAGAAAGGTCGATGAATACCACCCCATGAACAGCAGCATAAATCAACAAGAGCAATGCTCCATTTTTCCAAAACTTAAATCATATAAAAGTAAATAAAGATGAGAGAAGATCTAAAAAAAGTTCCCTTATAGCATTTGAGATCAACATTGATCCAGATCAGCCTGTGCCTAACTTAGGCAGCCTAAGTGCAGTTTGATCAGGGTCCAATATGTTATTCTACTGTTGCTACCGGCCTTGAAAACTTAAATCTATTAGCAAACAACATGAATCAGTTTTCGTAGAAAATGATGTGATGTGCATTATACAAGAAGAACAAAAACAATGTTGACCTGAGGCTGTCTCTTATGATTGATATGTAACATGACATCAACATTTTTTAGTTGTTTTATAAGGCAGCCTGTAAACTTTTTGCGTTGTATTTTCAACCTCTACAGTAATGAAAATTTAGAAATGATCTTAGCTTCCATTGCGGTATTAACCCTTGTCATGTGGAACTGAAATAATGAGGCAGTGTAGATTAAGATCAGATTGTATTTCTGTGCGGCCTGATCATGTTCTGCACTGCTTGCAAAGTGATAATATAAATAATATTCAGGGCACAGCATGACATGGAATAATGTTTTGTAAATATTCTTAAAATATAGTTTATGGTATTTTGACCCATTACCAGGCAGCACACTTTAAGGTTGTTCCAAATTCGGATATGTTGCAGATGACAAAGAAAGACCAAAGGAAACGTAAAATTCTATTCGCTTGAAATTGTCGTCTGTAATATCTTTAAATTCTGATCTTAAATATTGCTGTCTGGTATTGTAATACGCTCTTACAAAAGTGTTGTACAATTGTATTTTGCTGAATGTTACTTAACCTTTACTATCATTTATTTCAGCTCACACATCCCAGCAGAGTTGACTCCCTTGTACTTGTAAATGCAACTTCTACAAAACCTGGCTGGATTGAATGGGGGTATCAAAAGGTAGAAAATATTGCAAAATCTTATATCTTAACACTTTCCCAAACAACAAAATTTTAGGGCGGTCCTATTTAAAAGCTGCTGTAGAGGACAAAATTGACGTCAAAATGGAAGGGATTTGTGACAATATGGCACATAAGATATTAAGGCAAAAGGAGAAACTGCTGGTTATCAGTAGTTTCTTCTTTTGTCTCGATGTTTTCCCAAGCCTTCTCTATCAGGGACATCAAAACCAGGTCTTGTTTGGGAAAGGGTTAACCATTTCCATGCTGAATTGAACAAAAGCGGCTTTATAAAATTTGGTTAGAGTGCAGGTATATGCAGGCTCAGCTTGTTAACCCATTTTCTAAACAACAACATTTTTTGGCAATCCAATTCAAACCCGTGGGAAATAACAAAAGGTTCGATAAAGATAGGATTTGTGTACAATATATCAAAGAAAAATTATATGGAAAAAAGTAAAAATGCTGATTTTCAGTATGTTTGCCTTTTTGCCTCAATTTTTTTGCAAGCCTTTTCTGTAAGGAACGTCAAAAAAGGGTCTTGCTTGGGAAAGGGTTAAAAAAGCTACTTGCAAGAACAACAGGAGTATATGACCTTCAGCTTGACAAGGATAAACAATTCAAAGTGATAAACAAATGTTTTATACCCAGAAAGACAAAAACAAATTGTAAAACTTCATTCTTTTTAAATTGAAGTTGTAATGGGTCAATCAATCAACTAAATATTTTGTTCTTTCCAGATGAATTCCTGGTATTTATGGAGTGGTCAGGTGACTAACTTTACTGAAGAATATCTCTTATGGCACTGGTTTGGAAATGTAAGTACACATTCAAAACATGTCTCAATATGTCTGACTTGTATACTGTATAGTCTTAATACTCTTGCAACAATTTTACACTACAATAATTGTTCTCCCCAGCCCAATGAGCTGTATTTGCCCCAATACAGCTTCAAGTGCATCAGTGTAATGCCCCTACATATTTGAAAGTAATTCACAACTTGATTTCTTCAAAGTGGTCAACAAATAGAGGAATTTTTAGGTATTACATGTTAAAAACTGATAAATAATGCATTTCTATAATTGTAGATATAATAATTGTGTAAAAAAAAACTTTGGAAAAGAAGAAATTGCTCAAAATGAACAATTTCTTCTTTTCCAATTATGTTTTTAGTTACAATTATTTGCATAAACAGAGTTACAGTGCATTTACTCATATAATTTGCCACTACAGCTTCAAATTATTCTATGGAGAATTATTCTAAGAATTATATGATGGCCCAATTTAAAAGCTGCTGTAGATGACAAAATACATGTTGATCAATATCAAATTTGTGTACAATTTAGTAGAGAAAATTTGTCTACAGACAAAGAAGAAAATGCTGAGCATTTTCTTCTTTTGCCTTATGTTGCCTTATGTTTTCTCAAGTCTTTCTTATGGTGATGTAAAGAACCTGTATTGATTGGGAAAGGGCTAAAATTACAATTTCTTATTGTTACATGATTGGATATTGTAAATATTTTCAAAAGAATTTGGTTTACAATTTCAGAAAACTCGATGGACGAACCATGATTTGGTGACTGTATTTAAGGACTATGTTAAGTCTATCAACCCACAGAATCTCTCACTGTTTACAGAAGCTTATCTCAAGTAAGTGGGATATCACAATGGGTCTACATGCAGGGATCCAGACATTTTTCCCAGAGGGGAATCCATGTTTTCCAGACAGGTCTGACTGCATTGGTGCATGAAAAATTTCCTTTAACCCTTTCCCAGACAAGACCTGGTTTTGACGTCCCTAATACAAAAGGCTTGAGAAAACATTGAAACAAAAGAAGAAACTGCTGACAATCAGCAGTTTCTCCTTTTGTCTCAATATTTTCTCAGCTACCAGTAACTCTATTGTACAAAAATCCTTTCTTTTTTGATGTACATTTTGTCGCTTGCAGCAACTTTCTAATTGGACCATCCTAAATGGTTGTCGTTTGGGAGAGGGTTAAAAATGACTTTGTTTAGTCTGTTTTCCAAATTTGCTCCACACCTGGATCTGCATTTATGCTCCTTGAAGGGCGAGCATAAAGCAGCCGCTTTGTTTGCCTGTTCTCGACAACTGTGTGTGCGATTAGGGTTAGATATTGTTGTTATACTGGCATGAACATAATTTGAGAAGCAATCTAAATGTTCAATTAATATATTTTCACTGTAAAACAATGAAAACAATATTTCTAAGTGTGAATATTCGAATAATTTTCAGCTTTGTAATATTCATTGTAAGAAAAGAAGTATATTTGTTAAGTAATTTGTCGAAACAAAATCTTAAGCCCATTTACACCATTTTACATGTTTATGCTTTTTGATTACCCACAAGATAATGGCTTTGGAAATCATTGCAGAAAATGGAAGAAATTACTTGTGACAAGCAATTTCTTCATTTCCCACACTGTTGTCTTCCATTTACAACCAAAAGTTAAACAAAAAATATCATTCACCTGAAATTTTGTCTTTGAAATTGGATCACCCTAAACTTTTGCCATTTGGGAAATGTTTAACCATTTCCCAAACAAGACCTGGTTTTGACGTCCCAAATAGAAATGGCTTGGGAAAACAATGAAACAAAAGAAAAAAACTGCTGATAACCAGCAGTTTCTCCTTTTGTCTTAATATTTTCTTTGTCATGTTACACATGATTCCTATCTTTAATAACATCCATTTTGTCGCATGCAACTCCTTTGAATTTGGAGAACCCTAAAATTTTGTTGTTTGGGAAAGGGTTAACTGATGATACAATTGTATTCACAGGAGGACAGATCTGGACATCACCAGAGAGCTGGATAATATCAGAAAAGCTACAGTCAGAACTGTCAAGTGAGTAAAGAACCATGATCTAGAAAAAGGGCCTTTATGACATTTTAACCCTTTCCCTAACAACATAATTTTGGGTAGACCCAATTAGAAAGCTGCTGAAGGCGATAAAATGGATCTACAAAAAGTATTAATTTGTGTGTAATATATAGCATATAGAAAACATTGAGGCAAAAGGAGAAACTACTGGTTATCAGTAGTTTCTTCTTTTGTCTCAAAATTTCCCCAAGCCTTTTCTGTTAGGGACGTCAAAACTAGGTCTTGTTTGAGAAAGGGTTAAATGGATTGTTGCACAATGAAAATGTAAGGTAAACATCTGGATGATCAATGAATTTCTTAATGCTCATCTTGGGATTTACTTTAAATTGCCATTATGTAACTGATCTTAAAAGTACAATGAATTGAAACTGTTTATTTAAAAATGTCAAATAACCCCATGATGACATGTTTTTTTACAAGCAAAAAGTAATCTTACTTTCACCTTGGTTTTAACCAAACCAACTCAATGAAAAATGGGTTGATGGTTGTTTATGTGATATTCTATAACAAAGAAATAGTGTGGGTGGATGGAATAGACATGGCTGTCACAGGTATAAAATGGATAGAAAATTTCTTGCATTTATTTCCAAAGCAAATTTGCTTGTATGTCGTAAAGGATGATAACAATAAGTAATATGATGATATCATTTCAGATGTAGAACTCTGATGTTGGTTGGTGATGACTCGCCCCACATGGACGATGTTGTGGGTATGAACGGACGCATGGACCCGGAACAGACAGACTTTATGAAGGTCAGTCATAGAGAAATATTGTTGATTTTGTATCTGTTGGGACTTAATCCTTTCTCAAAAAAGACTTGGTTTTGATGTCCCTTCTAGAAAAAGCTTTGGACAACATTGAAGCAAAAGAAGAAAATGCTTATGATCAGCATTTTTTCCTTTTGCCTCATTTTTTTGATACTTTATAAACAAATCCTATCGTTATAGTCATCAATGTTTTCTGTGTACAACAACTTTGAATCCAGACTACCTTAATTATTTACCATTTTCAGATGGGCTAAAATACAAAGTGAAAACATGTTATTTTGATAATGTACAATAGAATGTTGGCTTTGATGATATCACACCTGGATTTACTAAAAAAAAAATATGTCATGGTATTTGTAAAATCTATTTGAGATAACTGCAATGTATGTAACTGTTATGTAAATGATAATGTCTTTCTTTGCAGAACAATTTTGTCCTTGTAGGTCTTGAAATTTGTCACTCATCCCTCCTTTTGAGACTTCACACTTGCATTGAGAGTGCATACAAATTTATGATTTACATACTTCCTCATGTTACAGATTGCAGACTGTGGTGGTATGCCATTAGAAGAACAGCCTGGTAAAGTGGCTGAGGCATTCAGACTGTTTCTACAGGGAATGGGATATGGTAGGTGCAGTTTGTTTCCCTCATTATGTAAACTTTCCAAAACTATTTTGTGTAACTCTAGCCAAATTTTGTAGAAAAGTTAATGTTAAATATGAGAAAAGAATGCAGTTTCTAGTTATGTGAATTTTATGAATTTTAAAGAATCACTGGAGTTTATAAAGAAAGTCTCCGAATTATTCAGTCAGATGCTGTTCTTCACTTTCTGCTTGTCTTTGTATGACAAAAGTCATCGACAACAACATTGATTAGTAAGGCATAAAAATTTAGTGGAAAATCATACATACTGACTTAAGCTTTGGCCTTTTCAAGGCATTGCCAGTCTCCATAAACATTTAAGCCTCTAGAAGTATTTTACTTAGATAAAGTGAAAAAAAAGGTTGGTGCAATAGAGGACTTTCCTCCTGTAGCAAATTCAGTAATTTATATTAATTTTCCTAGTTGCAACTCTTGGTAGAGTAAGTAATTGAAATACATCATCTCATTGTGCAATAGTTTAGGTTATTTATTGCTTCAATCAGTTTGTTTTGCTGCCTATTATGATGGATTTCTTTCTTTACTCTTGTGGAGTGTGTCCATGTTAGGGTAATATGTTTGACATATTGATACATATTATGTTGAAAAGGATGCCTACACCTTAAAAAAATGAAGATTTTGAATTCACAAAGTTCTTGTTTAACTCATTCCCCTTTAATGACACCTTTTAATGCCTCACAGTATAACTGCATTGGAAACACTTTGGAAAATGCAGATATTGCTTGAGACAAGCAATCTCTTCATTTGCCATAATATTTTCAATTTCAAAAAGACCAAATAATGTAAAATTCTGTTCACTTAAAATTATTGTCTGCAAGATCTTTGAATTTGAACCATTATAATATCATGTTGTCTTGTCTAATGGGTTAACATGTAGAAAGAATAGCCTGTCCAGTCTAAGAAAGTATGGTTACTGACAGACATCCTACTGCATGGATAGTGTACTGTGGGGGATCCAGGATTTCTTTGAGGGGGTTTCAAATATACAAGGGGGGGGGGGGGGCTGTGAGATCATTTTCCTATTAATAAACAATTTTTAGCTAAATTTCTAAGAAAATTAAATCCTCTTTTGGACCCGTCACTGGTGTATGTTGGATATTTTGACCCAGAAAATTATCAACTAAAATTTCAGTAGTTTTCCAAATAAATACTGATTTCTGGTCTATGTTACTCGGAGCTACAGATAAGAGGGAGTGAAGGCTTTTCAAAGGGAAATATTTCATGTATTCTTCATCAAATCCTATGTTGTGGGTACTCATTGGATGTTTCTCTTCGAGACGCTTCCAATGAGTACCCACAACATAGGATTTGGAATTTAACCCTTCCTCAAACCGCAAAGTTTTAGGATAGTGAAATTCAAAATCTGCTGGATATGACAAAATGGATGTTGTAGAAGTTTGGATTTGTGTACAAAACAGCACAGAAAATATTGAGGCAAAAGAAGAAACTGCTGATTATCAGCAGTTTCTTCTTTTGTCTCACTGTTTTCCCAAGTCTTTTCTATCAGTGACGGCAAAAGCAGGTCTTGTTTTGGAGAGGACAAGAAAAAGGTTAGAATGACTTCACCCACTTATCTGTTGTTCTGGTTACTTTGAAGTGCCTGGTTTGTTCAAGAATAAAGATACTGCTTGAAGTTGAGTAATACAGAACAAGATTAAGAGCAAGTGTGGTAATAACATTAAGTTTAGTACTAAATGTGCACATGATATTCAGAACTAATACTGATTAAAAGAAGGAATATGTATGTTTTAAAGAATTAACAAATGTTTCTACTGTATTAATCCTTTCCCAAACAATACCTGGTTTTAATGTCCCCCTCTGAGAGAGCATTGAAAATTATAAATGGAAATTTAGAAAATGCTGATAAATATTTTCTCCATTTGTCATAATATTTTTATTCCCCTATATCGAAAGATCGGGGGCATATTGTTTTACTTGTGTCCATCAGTCTGTCTGATAACTTAACATTGGCCATTTCCAGGGCATTCCTGTTTCACAAACACATTTTGTTTAACAAAATAACTTTTATTAATTTTGTTACTTGCAAGAGGTTTGATTTTTTAATAGTCTTATGTTTTCTGTTTGGGTAGGTTCAATCCATTCCCACACAATGATGCTTTTTGACGCCCTACAAGAAAAAGGCATTGGAAAACATTGTGGAAAATGTAGAAATCTTTTGTGCATCATTTACCGTAAAGTTTTCTACAGAAGAAGACCAAAGAATTAAGTTAAAAAAATAATGTCATCTTCAATGTCTTCGAATTTGCATAAGTCCAAACTTTGACATGGTAATGGGGTAAGGAAACCCAATAAAAACCCAAAAATATACTGAGAGGCAAAAGAAAGTATACACTTTTTGTCTTTAAATATCTCTCTTAATTTCCACCATATCGACGCAAAATTTTGCACATTTTATTTCTACATATAGACTAATAATACTGTGTTGATGAATTTTACCTGAAATTGCTGGACTGCCCATACTCTTACTACATGCCGATTCTGCAAACTTTGCACGTGCGACTTAGTGGAGCATCAAATATTGCTGTTAATCCGTTTTTAATTTCTTTATTCTTTATCACAACAAATCACAACGTTAAATTTTCTATAACATTATCACACAATTCTCGCTGGCTGGTTGAAATTGATCCATATATCACTTTTTTGTACTAAGACCCATTTTTCTATGACGCAGCATGATGCGAAAGAAATGTGACACTCTGTACACTTAGTAAGGTAGCGAGAAACTTTCTCCGCAAATTTTATCAAAATCCGTCAATAAATTTTGAAGATGTTACATCAGATAACTTGTTTGTGTCAAGCCCCCTTTTGCCATGCCGCATCGTAATATGGAAAAGCACTAACAATGTACGCATAGTCCTAGGTGACTAGACATTTTCAATGGAAATTCTATCAAAATCCATTCATAAATGTACGGGATGTGTCAACGTATATGCTTGCATTAATTTAGCGATTAAGTCCCCTTTTTCGATGACGCTGTATGCTATGAAAAAACCGTCGACTCGAAAGAAAAGATAGGTGGACGGATAGGCTAAGAGGGTTACATCAATAGACGAATACCTTCGGCGGCGTTTAAAAATCGTACGCAATCTATAAATCGGTTCTCCGAAAACGTGAAAGAACTAGTATGGTGTATACTTTTTTTTGCCTCTCAGTATATATTCACAATTGTCATCTGAATTCTGTTGTAATGCATCTGCTTAAAATGAGAGTATTTCTGGTTTTGGTTTCACAAATTTAACTTGTTGTTTTCTCATTTGATAAGAACTTACCACTGTTTAGTTGCAAAATTGTCACATCACACTATTTACCTTAAAAATGTTTATATTTTTTTGTTGACGTGACATATTTGAACTATACTGACTTAATTCTGTAAACCTTCTGATGGCTCAAATTAGAGTATATTTTCTCCTGTTGATTGAGAAATAACAAACAAAAATTACTATGTGCACCAGCTGCAAAATATAGCACAATTGTATGTGGGCCAATAGACCCAAATTTTGTTAATTGCATGCCTTTGAGTGAAAACCTGCATGTTAATGTTTGTGTAGAAAATATTCTAGAGAGTTATTTGAACACTTTCACAAACATCTTGATTTTCTCGAGTTTCATGAATGATATTTAACGTCACATTCTATCAGATTTTATATATAGAAATTTGTGAGGAAAAAATAATATCCTAGACATTTTAGGTGGATGTCGATAAACTCAAATGGTCAAACCACTGTGTTTGTCTGTCTGTGAAATCTGTCTATCCATCTGTTTTCTTGCCTGCTCAACTTTTCTACTTTCTGTATTCAAGCTTGATCTTGTGTATAACCTGTAAATATTGACCTGAACCTGTTGAATATGCAATGAGTAATTGTAATGCGAAATAATCACTCTCCAACACATGTTGACACGAGAAGCATATGCAGAATACAAAGTCATAATGCGTATGGAAACTATCGACTCTGTTCGACAGTGAGGATTGCTGGCGAGTATTGATTATTCCTTGTCACTTTTACTCATTGCATATTCACCGGGTTCAGGTCAATATTTAGAGACTATATCTCTGATACATAGTAGTTCACCTTGGGCCAGTTTCATCAAAATATTTAAGACATATTTTGGACTTACCGATGACTTACAACACGCCTAAAACAACAATCGCATAACTTAAGTCTTGATAGATGGTACAATAACCGATTCTTGTCCTAAATGTGTGGTAAGACGTTGGTAAGACTAAAAAGGTCTTAAATCTTTTGAATAAACTGGCCCTGGGGTTTAAAATGGTCTGCATTTCACAAGGCTCAGTATTTATGTCCCTTGCAAGATTGTTTCAAGAAATGTTTGTTGTTTATT
Organism: Fragum sueziense; assembly: GCA_963680895.1. NCBI lineage: Eukaryota > Metazoa > Mollusca > Bivalvia > Cardiida > Cardiidae > Fragum > Fragum sueziense. Next base: position 9,673,547 of record OY804599.1, on the reverse strand, counting down.
GGGGTTTTACGCTGTTTTCAACTGCTATGGTCATATCGCGGAAGCCTTTTCAAGAAAACATTGATAGAAACTAACAAATTGATGATAAGCAGAATGTTCTCATTAGCTCCACTGGCCGTGTGTCCGTCGTGCGTCCGTGCGTGCGTCCGTCCGTGCGTGCGTAAACAATTTTCAAACATCTTCTTCTCCAAAACTACTGGACCAATTTCAACCAAACTTCACATGAATCATCCTTGCATGAATCTCTACCAAATTCCTTCAAAAGAATAAAATCTGTGCAGATCTTGAATTTTAATTAATTTAATTGAATTAATTTTCGAAAAATCTTTAAAAATTCTTCTTGTCCAAAACTACTGGACCAATTTCAACCAAACTTCACAGAAATCTTCCTTGTATGAATCTCTTCTTAATTCCTTCAAACAGATAAATTTTGTCTATAACTTAAATTTTAATTAATTTAATTGAATTAAATTTTCAAAATATCTTTAAAAATTCTTGTTCTCCAAAACTACTCGACCAATTTCAACCAAACTTCACAGAAATCATCCTTGCATGAATCTCTACCAAATTCCTTCAAAAGAATAAAATCTGCGCAGAACTTGAATTTTAATAAATTTAATTGATTTAAATTTTCGAAAAATCTTTAAAAAAATTTCTTCTCCAAAACTACTGGACCACTTTCAACCAAACTTCACAGAAATCTTTCTTGTATGAATCTTTTCTTAATTCCTTCAAAAAGATAAATTCTGTGTATAACTTGAATTTTAATTAATTTAATTGAATTAAATTTTCGAAAAATCTTTAAAAATTCTTGTTCTCCAAAACTACAGGACCAATTTCAACCAAACTTCACAGAAATCTTCCTTGCATGAATCTCTACCAAATTCCTTCAAAAGATTAAAATCTGCACAGAACTTGAATTTTAATTTGTTTAATTGATTAAAATTTTTGAAAAATCTTTAAGAATTCTTCTTCTCCAAAACTACTGGACCAATTTCAACCAAATTTTACAGAAATGTTCCTTGCATGAATCTCTTCTTAATTCCTTCAAAAAAATAAATTCTGTGTTAAACTTAAATTTTGATTAATTAAATTAGATTAATTAATTTTTTGAAAAATCTTCTTTTCCAAAGCTATTGGACCAATTTTAACCAAACTTCACTAGAATCTTCCTTGCATGAATCTCCTTTAAATTCCTTAATGAAAAAATGATTTCTGTGTAGAACTTAAATTTTAATAAATTTGATTAAATTGAATTTTCGAATAATTGTTAAACAATCTTCTCCAAAACTACAGGACCAATTTCAACCAAACTTCACAGGAATTTTCCTTGCATGATTGAATCTCTCCCAAATTCCTTCACGATCGGATGAAAAGCTTGGCCGCTGTGGGCTAGGCTTATGTTTCGCTATATGAAACAGTGTAATTTTAACAAAATTTTAAAAACATTTCTGCTCCTTAATTACTTATTGGGTTTCATTCTGGTGTAGCATAAATCTTCTTTGGAGAGACCTCTATTGTATTCCTTGAAGAAGTTCGTAGTCTAAATGTCTAAAAGCCAGTGGAGCGATACAGGGCCATCTTGGCCCTCTTGTTTTTCTTATGTGATTTCTGTATTATAATATTCATATTTTTCTCTTTTCAGTTCCGACATTAAGGATAAAGCCAACCAACCACCAATTAGATACTGTCACACAAAAGAACATTCTCAACCAATCAGAACTTGTGTCACAACCAGTCTGCTGATTGTTACAATACAACATTTTGTGATCTTTATTGTGATTTGTCAATTATGTGTTGTTACTATCACTGTGATTTCTGTGTTATTAGTAACCATTCCATAGCATACAAGGCTTGCATTTCTATATGTTTTGTTAAACTTTTGTAATAACCTACATCCTACAAACACATTATCATTGGTTTGCTTCTAAAAGAATGCAACTATATATCACTGCTTTTCATCCCAAACCCCATAACTATGGCTTAAAACAAGCTGAAGTTACAAGGTTTATGAAGAAATGTTACAAATTATTACAGTTTTGGCAGGTTTATTCATTCAGACTGCTCTGAATCCAAAGGGACCATAGCTGTTGAAATTGGTATGAAAAAACAGAAAGTTAAGGCTGCAGTTGGTGGCACATTGAACTCTCACTCAGGAGGTTCTAAGTTCGATCCCTAGCCAATACAAATATCCTTTCTGACAAAATTGTCAGGCATTAATGATTTGATATTGTTAACCCATGTTGGTGAGCAGCTGGATGCTTGGTAAGCATGTTGTGGTATTAGTATTACTAGTATGAGAAACACGAGGAATCCATGGTTTGGTGCTCCAGTTTCTGCAACTACAACCATTGCAGTTGAAAGTGGCGTTGAACCTCAATGAATCTAAAAAATCCTTTTTCTATTTTGTCTCATTTCAAATGAGGTACATGCCACTTTAGACTAATATATCAGCCTGGATAAACAGATATTCTAATCAGGATCTTTATTGTTCATTTACCCATTACCACTCAGTGACTCTTTTTGACTCCCCATAAGATTATGGCTTCGGAAAACATTGTGGAAAATGAAGAAATTGCTTGTGACAAGCAATTTCTTCATTTCCCACATTGTTTTCTACCTAAAAAGACCAGAAAATGTAAAATTTCATTCACTTGAACTTGTCTTCTGCAGTATTTTTGAATTTGGACAAATCTATTTTTTGTCGTTTGGTGATGGGCTAAAACTTATTCTTTATTTACTGTTACAAGTCTTGGAGTGCAGCATGGATCTTGATCAGACTTCACTTAGGCTTAAGGTGATCAGGATCCATGGTTTTCTCAAATGCTTTCAAGTCCCTTTTCCAGACCCTTCTTGAAATGTATCAAAGGAATAGTACACATACTTTCTCAGGTATATTTCTAATTATACAAACATTAATTGGCTACAAATATGCATAAATTAGACTACAAAGTGTTTATATTGTAATGTTTACATATCTCTGCTTTTCAACTAAAATCTCGCAACTGCAGCTTAACCCATTACCACACAATGACTCTTTTTGACTCCTCACAAGATAATGCCATGGGAAAACATTGTGGAAAATGAAGAAATTGCTTGTGACAAGCAATTTCTTCATTTCCCACATTGTTTTCTACACCAAAAGACAAACAATGTTTGAATTTAATTCATTTGAAAGTGTCGTCTGCAATATCTTTGAATTTGAACAGGTAGAAATTTTGTCGTTGGGTAAAGGGTTAAAACATGCTGCAGTTTCAAGGTATTTGTTGAAAAGAAAGGATATACAGTATACACAGAGTTTGCGTTTTAAATTTTTCTCACATATTTTGTAGATGTTATGAATCCTATATGCAAAATTGTTTTCATGTTAACATGTAGTCATAGTCTCATCTGTTCATTTTGCTTGTAAAATTATGTTTTTGTGAAACGTGATGATCTTTCCTGTTACATGTATTTTTCTATGCATGTAGAATTTGTCCTTGAATATACTGGTACAGTTGAAAACATCATGAAATTGACATTCTGAGTGGAATGGGAATGTTTTATGAGCGAATGAATGGATGAATGGAATGAGCGTTTGGAATGATTTTGTGTATCTAAAAAATCGATAACACGCCCACGATAACCGTTCACCAATCAAACGTGGTCTTTAAATAGTAACAGCCTGATATTGGAAATTTGCTAATATTATAGGTATGAAGATTTATCGATAAAACGCCCACGATAATATTTCGGCCAATGAAATGCCTTCTTTTTATAACAACCAATTAAACCAGTGAACGTTTATTGAGCGGTGTGAATGTTTTGTGAGCGTTTTGAGTGTTTTTGTGATCGGAATGAATGAACACTGGAGTGGAATGATTTTGATCGGAATGGAATGGTATAAATGACAATTTCATGATGTTCTCAACTGTATATAATTCTGAATAAGATTACAACAATAATTTGACAATATCAAATTATGACCTATAGACCAATCACTGATGTCAATTTTACTTTTTTACCAATAGAAGGACTGATAAATTTAGCTTTATGTATTTCCCAAAAATGACTCAAATATAGTTTAAGCTAGAGAAACAGATAAAAGGGGTGGGGGGAACAACTTTTCAAAATGCAAAATATAACTCTTTGTTCACCAAACCCTATAATGTGGATATTCATTGTAATTGTCTCATCAAGAGGATTCCAATGGATACACACAACATAAGGTTTGGATGTGAAATAACAAATTTAGAATGACTTTACCCCCTATTATCTGTTGCATTGTATAAAATATTGAATATTTCGATAAAGAAAAGAAATTGCTGGCCTCGAGCATGTTTCCAATTTAGACTTAGTCAACGAGACTGTGTTATCCCCTGTGTTTCACAATATATTTTTATCACTATGTTTAAAGATAGAATCAGCTATCATGGTTGTTGTTATTTCTACGTTTTACTTTTACGTAGCAATATTTCAAATTGTACAAAGATGCTGTATAAGCAGAATTGTATAGAAAATGTATAGAGTTGTTCCATTTTTATTGCAGAGATTTTTGTACATTATTAAGTTTACTTTGCTTGTGAGCGTTTGTGAGTTTAACCTTTTCCCAAACACAACCTTGCTTTGATGTCTATAAAAGAAAAGATTTGGGAAACATTGAGGCAACAGAAAATGATGAATTCCAGCATTTTCTCCTTTTGTCTCGATATTTTCTTTGCTATATTTTACATCATTCATCTCTATTTAATTAAACGTCTGCTAGTTTTTCTGCTGCAGCTTTCAAGTTTAAACAGTGTAAATTTTTGGCATTTGGGAAAGGGTTATTGGAGAGAAAGGGGCCAAAACCAGAATATGAAATGGGGTATGACAAAAGAGGCTTATAGACTACAAGAGTATGAAATCAAACCAGCCTTCAAATTAAGTCTGAAGGGGCAATCTGATGTTTATCTGTACCAATGTCTTATATTTTCTGCTGTCTGCAAGAGCTCTCCTTTTGGACCAGCCTATCAATTTGCCCCTAGGTAATTGGAAATTTTGTTATATGCCTAAATCGCAATGGATGTATGGATGATTGTTTTGTATAACACTTGTTACAGTATGAGGCTTATTTAGACGGCACTTGTATATTGCGTTGTGTTTTGAACTATTTTGCCGTCCCTTACAATTTTGTACATTTATTTGTTACTTTCACCTGGTACATCATATTTGTTTTACCGAGAAAAAGGTATTAAAGAATTCAAAGATTTATACTGTTTTTAGTTTTTTACAACCAAATGATCATTATGTATACCTTCAGTTGTCCACCCATACAGGGGCATAAAAATTGACAACTGTGAGATGATTTGTCTGTCTATTTATCTCACAGTTGGCATTTTTTATGCCCCTGTTTCGAAAGATTGGTGCCATATTGTTTTACTTGTGTCTGTCCGTCCAATAACTTAACATTTGCCATTTTGGGGTTTTAGTTTTTAGCTCCACTGGCCGTCAGGCCAGCAGGCTATTGTCATGGCGGTGTGTCCGTCCATCCGTGTGTCCGTCCATAAACTTTTTCTTTAAAAATCTTCTCAGAAACTACAGGATGGATTTCAATCAAACTTCACAGGAATGATCCTTGGGTGACCCTCTCTCAGATTCCTTCAAAGCATTTTGATTGAATCAGAACAACCTGAGTTATCTGCCCTTGAATGTCAAAAATAGCTGGTTTTGACTTTGGTTTTCTTCTAAAATCTACAAATATTGAACAATCAAGACAAAACTTGGACAGAATGATTGTGACTAAAAGATTTTGCCTTGGTATAATTTTCAGCTTGATCTTAATTTTACATAATGAGTTATGTGCCCCTGAAATTGACAAAATTGCCATTTTCAGCTCTATTTTGACATTGTTTTCACTCTAGCAACTACAAATATTGACAAATCAAGACAAAACTAGGAAACAATGTTGGTGACTATAAGATCATGCCTTTGTATAATTTTAAGCTTGATCTGAATTTTACTTTTACAACCATAAGTATTGACTAATCGATACAGAACTTTTACAGAATCTTTCTGACCATAGTATTACGATCTCACTTGCTTGTAATTTTCAGCTTGGTCATGCATTTGCTTGTATGCGCAGCCTGAACATTTGAAATTGCATTCAACAATACAAACAATCAGGCCTGTGGAGCGCTTCCAGACCGCCAGGGCTGTCTAGTTCACAAATACATCTTGTTTGTCCCACTGTAGTCTCCTACAATTTCATATTAATCTTTTCCAAAACAAAATGTTCTTATTCGAAATAGTTTGTGGAAAAACATTGATAGAAAAGAAGAAATTGTTGATAATCTAGAAACGGCAGTAGCGAATGCTTTAAGCCTGCTTTAAACATGTCCTGGTTTTGACTTCCCTAATAGAAAATAATCAGGAAACATTGAGATAAAAGAAGAAAACGATAATAATCAGCATTTTCTCCTTTTTGCATCAATATTTTCCGGATAACACAACACACAATTACATGTATATATTTATTTTTATCACTTTCGTCGTCTGGAGCAGCTTTCTAATGGGACCACCCTGAAATTTTGCGGTTTGGGAAAGGATTTAAAGCCTTTTTCCAGTTCCCAGCTCAAATACATCCTCCGAAACCACAGCGGTCATAGCTCACGCTACATGACCAAGTGCCCCACTGGCCAGGGGTCATGTAGCGTGAGCTATGATCGCTGTGGTTTCCGAGGATGGCTCAAATACATGTACGTGCACTTGCAACAAAGTTTCATGAAGTTTTTCTAGTGGCTGAAGATGAACCCTACCTTATCCCATTACCAGATGGCAAAGTTTAGACTGATTCAAATTCAAAGATTGTGTATACGACAATTTAACCCTTTCCCAAACAAGACTTGGTTTTGACGTGTATACTAGAAAAGGCTTGAGAAAACATTGAGACAAAAGAAGAAAATGCTGATAATCAGCATTTTCTCCTTTTGTCTCAATATTTTCTTAGCTAGATCTACATTGTACACATATCATATCTATTGGAATACGTTTTGTTGTCTTCAGCAGCTTTCAGATTAGACCACTATAACATTTTGCCATTTGGGAAAGGGTTAAGTGAATGAAATTTTGCATTAAGATTGTCATAAATGAAGAAAGTGCTTGTCACAAGCAAATTCTTCATTTTCCACTATGGTTTTAGCATTTATCTTGTAGGGCGTCAATAGGCGTCATTGTATGGGATTGGGTTAAACCTTACTCATACAAAATTATGAAATCTTGTAATTTATAGAAATAGACGATAAACTGTTGACATTTCAAAATAGTTTGGGTTGCTAATATAGATAACAACGGTCAGAAATTGTGCTAAATGAGTTACACTCGTTTATCTGCTAACCCCTTCCCAAATAAGGCCTGGTTTTGACCTCATAAATATTATTTGAAAACATTGAGGATAAAGAAAAAATGCTGATAACCAGCATTTTTCTCCCTTTTGTTAAATCGTGTACGAAAACCACAATTATCTTGATTATTACATTTTGTGTTCTGTCGTTCGAGCATGGTTATTGCATATGTCTATTGCATAGGCCTATTTCTCATTAAAATTTCATATTTCATTTATCATTATCAGACGGCAAAATCGTAAACTGGTCCAAATTCAAAGATATTGCAGACGACCATTCGAAGTGAATGAAAAATAACATGTTTTGTCTTTCTGGATTAACCCTTTCCCAAACAATACCTGGTTTTGACGTCCATAGTAGATAAGGCTTGGGAAAACATTGAAACAAAAGAAGAAACTGCTGATAACCAGCAGTTTCTCCTTTAGTCACAATATTTTCTGTGCATTATTTCACACAAATACTACATTTATCATCATTTATTTTGTCGTCTTAAACAGCTTTCAAATCGGACCAGTCCAAGATTTTGTTGTTTGGGAAAGGGTTAAACAAATAATATGGAGAATGTTTCTTTATTTTCCACAATAGTTTTCGAAGTTTTTTAAAACTAAAACTTGTGAATTAGATCTAGTCTAGCAAAGAACACTTTCTCACGCCCCAGTCTAACCCGAAATTGACAACAAAATATCCGAGATAACCCTATAGATAGACAACGACCTGTGAATGATCAAAGATCAGCGAGTCTAAATTGACGGGGGAAGAGGGATTTCGAATTATTATATTATATTTCGAAGTATGTTACTCGAAACCGTCTCCCTGTAATAAATCGACGAAGTACTATCTGGATACAGCTACTGAACTCACACGGCATCGCGGACAGCACGCAATAGGCATACCTGTCATTGTTCCCTTTTATTTTAATGATATAGCCTTCAACCTCAGAAGTGACCTGAACCATGAAGACCTGGAAACTGTTTTTATTGATATTCTGTTGCCCAAAACCAAACCTATACTATGTGGAGTTTTGTATCGTCCACCGAAACAGTCAAATTTTTATGACTTATTAGATGCTATATTTATAGAAAATCCTTCATTGAACTCATCTGAAACTGTGCTTCTTGGTGATTTGAATACAGATGTTTCCTCGACAAATAAACATTGCTCATTATTCAAAAACTTGCAGTCTACTTGTGAATTGTTTAGTTTTAGTCAACTTATACATGATTTTACTAGAATATGTTCATCATCCTCTACAATTATTGATCTGATTCTTGTCTCTGATGAAAACAAAATATCTCAGTCTGGTGTTATTGACTGTGGACTTAGTGATCATCAAATGATCTTTTGTACTCGTAAAATTACTAGGAATTTTATTGGTAAACATAATACAACTACTGTTAGATCTTTGAAACACTATAGTAAGGAGGGGTTTCAGCAGTCTCTTTTGGGGTCAGACTGGTCCTCTGTTACCTGTTGTGATGATGTTCATTCTGCATGGAGCAATTTTAAGTCAATATTTTTAACAAGTTTAGATAATATTGCTCCTGTGAAGACTATTCGTGTCAAACAGAGAACGGAGGAGTGGATTGATTCTGAAGTTTTGCAATGTATTAAGGCTAGAGATAAAGCTTTTTATGGATTTAAGAAAGACAAATCTGATGAAAAATTGAAAACTTTTAGGTCCTTAAGGAATAAGGCTAGTACTATGATTTTAAATGCAAAAAAGAATTTTGTGAAAACTTCCTTGGAAGGTAATATGAATAACTCTAAGTCTTTGTGGAAAACCCTAAAAAACTTAGGCTTACCTAGTAAATGTAACAAAGGTTCCACAAATATTGGATTAAACATTGAGGGTGAAGTTTGTTTTGATAAACTGAAAGTTGCAGAAAAATTTAATTCATTTTACACTTCTGTTGCAGACAAACTTGTTAGCAAATTGCCTTCTATTGTTAATAGTTTTGGTAGGTGTTTTGTTTTTAATTTTTATTCTTCTAAAGGGGTTAAACCAGACAGTTTCTCTTTTACAGTTGTAACAGAAAGCAAAATCTATAAGTACTTGAACAAGTTAAGTTCAAATAAGGCTACAGGACTTGATGGTATACCATCCCGTTTTGTTAAAGACTCTGCCACAATCATTTCAGGTCCCCTATCTCATATTATTAACCTGTCTATCATACAAGGTTCGATCCCTGATGATCTGAAATCTGCTCGGGTTGTTCCATTGTATAAGAAGAATGATAAGACTGAAGTTGGGAACTACCGTCCAGTTTCAATCCTTAGTATTTTATCCAAAATATTTGAACGTGTCATTTTTGATCAATAAGAGGAATATATTGTACAGAACAATCTACTATATTCTCTGCAGTCTGGTTTCAGACGTGGTTTCTCAACAGACACATGCCTCATCCACCTCACTGATTATATTCGTTTTGAGATGGACAAAGGTCACCTAATTGGCATGGTCATGCTTGACTTACAGAAGGCCTTTGACACGGTCAACCACCCTATTCTCTTAATGAAACTTCAAGCACTTGGCCTGAAAGAATCTTCTATCAGGTGGTTTTCTTCATACCTATCTGATAGGAAGCAGCTTGTGGAGGTAGCTGGGTCAAAGTCCTCCACAGCAAATATATCCTGTGGTGTTCCTCAGGGCTCCATTTTGGGACCACTCCTTTTTCTAATGTACGTGAACGATATGTCCGCAGTAACTAGCAACAAGTTGCTTCTCTATGCTGATGATTCAGCTATCCTTGTCTCTGGAAAATCCAGATCTGACATTGAAAATACATTAAGTAATGAACTATCAGCAGTGAGTCAATGGCTGATTTGCAACAAATTGTCTTTGCATCTTGGCAAGACAGAGTCCATACTTTTTGGATCTAAACAGAGATTGAAATCTCAACCTAGCCTTGATATTATTTGCAATGGTCAACACATAGAGTCCAAATCTTCAGTCAAGTATCTTGGTGCAACTATTGACCAATCCCTCTCTTTTGAGGCCATGGCAAGGTCTGTCATCAAAAAGTCAAATACTCGTTTGAAGTTTTTATACCGTAAAAGTCAATTCCTTACTCACTATACAAGAAGATTACTTGTGATGTCCCTGATTCAATGTCATTTTGACTATGCCTCCACAGCTTGGTTCTATGGTCTTACACAAGAGTTGAAAAACAAGCTACAGATTTCACAAAATAAACTCATCAGATTCATGTTGAACCTTCATCCTAGGTCACATATTGATAAAGAGAAATTTTTATCTCTCAAAATGCTGCCTGTTGCAAATAGGGTTGATCACCTAGCTTTATGTCATGTTTTTAAAATAAGCTCCAATACTGCTCCTGCTTATATGAGTGAGCATTTTACCACAGCTAGTAGTGTTCACAATTATCCCACTAGGTTTAGATCCAAAATCGAGGATTCATCTTCAAACCTGAGTGATATGGCTTTGTCTGACAGCAAAAGATTTGCAGTTCCTAAGGTGAAGGGCTTTGGTATGAAAACCTTTGCATACAAGGGATGTACCTTATGGAACTCCCTACCTCAACATGCTAGAGATGCTGAAACCATGTCATCTTTTAAATATAAAGTCAAGGAACACTTCTTTAAAATAATGTAGACTTTTATATGTAGTTTTTAAAAATTCTGTGATAAGCACACAATGTGATAATTATAGATATTTTTTATGTATAATAGAGAAGTATCATGCGATATTTTAAAAAAACTTGATTATAACTTATTTATGTTCAATTCATTTTATGGCATATAATATATAAATATTATGATGAAATAAGTCTGACTTCAGATCTCAGTATAACTTGAAAGCATTATTTTATATCTCCATTCATGTGATCATATCATTAAGTAATTAATTTATTTATTTAATTGATGTCAAATTTCGAAAGCTAGTCTTCCTATGTCATGCAATATTGTATATGTAATGACCACAATGGAAACAAGGGTTTATATTTAACTCTTTTTTGTGTTATCCTTCACATATAATGTTGATTGATATGGCCTTATTATTAACATACATGCCTTGTTATCTGTTTTTATGTATGTTTTATGATTGCTTGCCATGTGAATTGTAACATTTTATGTGTAATAAATTCTATCTATCTATCTTATTTGGTGAAAAAAGGCACTCCTCCCTATTTACATGTATTGGAATATACCGTAACCTTTCGTCACGGCTCATGACTCGATGTCCATTTATAGTGTACCCGTTAGTGTAGCGTCTTGAGAAAACAGGATAATTTCGATGTGCGAAATTGTTCAAACCTGGTCAGTTAGTAACGTCGCTTTTCAACAAAAAAGGGTCAGTTAGTAGCCTAACGTTGCTTTACAAAAAAAATAAAATAAATAAATAAATAAATAAATAAATAAATAGATAAATAAAGAAAAAAATCGTAACTGCAGTATGATTTAAGCTGTAGCTACGAGGTTTTTGTTGAAAAGCAGCGATATACAATTTGTGCGTCCGCCCAAGTCTCGAAAAAGCTAATTCTCTCCTCTTGGCAATTTTCTTCAAATGCAGCACCCCTTCTTAGCGGATTCCATTTTGATCGTTTTTTTTCACCAGAAGTGTCATTGTACCGTGGTGTGACATTATCCTTTCCAAAACAGTGATAAATTTAGGCGCATCTAATAGAAAATGTTTGGGTAAACTTTGAGGTAAAAGAAGGGGCTGCTTATGATAAGTTTCTTCTCCATTTTCCTCATTTGTTTATTGGATGTAAAGGAAACAAGTTCTTTTCCCCATGAATGTTACCCCCCCCCCCCCCCCCCCCCCACACACACATACAAAAAACAGCTTTAAGATTTGAACAGTGTTTTTTAGTTTTTTAGCTTTTCAGGAAAGGATTATACCCAGTTAAGATTGTGGCCTTGCTTGACCTAGATATATGTAATCCGTCACGCTAAAAGCGACCATATAGGAATTGTGAAAAGTAACGATTCTTGTCAGTCTGTGACGTTTCTAAATTTAAATTTAAAAATTTAAATTCTAAACGTTTCTGATTTTCTAAAATAAATCTAGATTTTTTTTTTCTATCCAACTATATTTTCATTCTCGTCTGGCATCTTGTTGACCCCTGCTGGGTTGGATTTTATTTTCATCATTTCACGAGGGAAGAGTAAACCAATAATCAAAGTACTGAAAGTGTTGTCGAAGAGCACAATTTTTTGACATAAAATTATCAAACGGTGACAATATCACTGGTGGTGAACTCGGCTAAAGCGAGGGACATTTTCTCTACAACAAGGCATAGATATTTTGCGTTTAAATGTGAGTTTAAGGGGAATGCTCCAGTTTCCTAAATTTTTCCCAATAATAGAATTTATTTATATTTTGTAAGTTGAAATTACATGTTATTACCAATTGAAAAATAGAATAAAAATGGGTGGTCATCGATCTTGTTTGGATTTTATAGGCATTCGTATCACATACCCCTACATCGAAAAAATGCACAATTTCTTGCACCTGTTCAAGGTCACTAAAATGCTAATAAAATACTGTATATTCATCTTTTAGTCCCGAAAACGGATTTAAAGTAACGTCTTACATTTAATAAGAACAGAAAACCAAAAATATGTGTTATTATAAACGCGTAAGTGTATAAAACAGCATGCTCACGTGTTCGGTTAGATCAACGAAGCTGGAATGTTTTATGTCAAAATTTGCATATTTTTGGAAATATTTCAAGTTCTACATAATAGAATTGATAAAACTCACTCATTGTATTAAGCAACATGTCCTGGTAATAATTCAAAAAGAAAATGTATAGGTCAGCGCACTTATTAGTGAATTACAGCAATTTTTATCAGCTACACATGAATAAAATAACACAAAACAGTGGTAACTGCATACATACTTACGACTTTCTTGCTCTAAATAATCGATTTCCATCTTGAGGAAATCAGTTTCGCATAATAAATACACTTTTACCGTCGAAAATGGTAAATTGTAATGATGTGTTATATTATTGAAAATATGGTAGCGAAACATATTGGTACGAAACATTTAATTTACTACAGTAATGACCGAGTGTTCCGAAAAACTGGAGCATTCCCCCTTAAAGATGTTTTTCCAATGACAATGAATTTGTTCTAAAAATAGACCGGGTTTACTGTTATGTATTGACAAACCGTCGATTTTGTTATAAAATATCGTAACTACGGCTTCGATAACAAGAACGATGGAATACTTTGTTCGGGGGAAAAAACGTCCCTTGCTTTAGCCGAGTTCACTACGATTGAATATTGCATGGTTACATAATTGGGAACATTCTGTGCAATATTCATGCAAATCCATTCGTGAATGTAGGTTTAGTTGTATCATTAAGACATTCTTAACCGAACAGTAAAATTATAGACTGGTCCAAGTGAAAGATTTTGCAGACGACAATTTAAAGTGAATGAAATTTTACACGTTTCTGTCTTTTTATAATAGAAAATATTGTGGGAAACGAAGAAATTGCCTGTCACAAGCAATTCCTTCATTTCCCATATTATTTTACGAAGTCATTTTCCTGGGGGAGTCACTGCGTTGTAATGGATTAAATGAAAGTGCGCCAAAACATCACTAAAACATGACTCCATACAAAAGGCTGCATAATGAATTCTTTGTCAAAGTTTCTTACAAATTCAACCATAAATGGAGGAATGTGTTAACATTTGACAATAAACTGAAGCCCGCTTTTATGTGATGCAGCATAGTATCACCGTTTAAACGCATATTTTGACGTTTTTCACAGGTAAGACAGGTTCTAACATAAACACAAAGATCAATATCAAGATACAGTCCCCTGTAGTAATCAGTGACAACTTTGACCCAATAACATAACGTCCCTTGACAGCCAGAAGTGGCTATCAGCACATTTGGCCGAAATGCACTTTTTAGCATAAATGAGGTGTAAATACGGTGTTCTACCTACACACAAAATTTTATGGTCATATTCCAACCATAAATGGTAAAACCAACAAGGGACATTTATGTGCTATCAGCAACCGGCATATTCAGTGACTGCCATAAGTAGCTATCAGCAGATAATGGGGTGCCAGAAGTAGCTATCAACAATTACCTATATCTTGCATACATGCCATACTTGAGCTCTATTATACAAGAATTCTTATCAGATATGCATCTGTTTATTATTTTGTTTGCCTTCTACCATTTCAAATGTTTATTCTAGACGTGTTTGATGTTATGTAGATAGGCCGAACACATTCTATTGGTGTTTTAAAATGTGGATTTTAAGCGTTTGCTGATAGCCACTTCTGGCACCCCATCACAAATATTGTCACTCTGTGTTTTGATCATTCTGAGCTTAAAATAACTTCAGAATCGTTTCAATTCTTTTACTGATCGTGTTTTTATTTAAGGTGCAGAATGAACAAATCTCAAATCATACTTTTCGGCAAGTTTTGAATGCTGATAGCGCCTTCTGGCAGTATCAAATTTCAAACTTCATTTCTGTAAATGTTCTATACAATGATTGCTATAAATGAATAAAAAGCATTCCTTTTGTTAAAACATCAATGTCAGAATCAGTCTAGTTTAATAATCCGGCAAAGTTTGATTGCAGATAAAAAAAAGTGTAGGATCTAAAGGTTCTTTTTTGTAACGCACAAAATCTAGTTAAAGACAGATCCTCCAGTTGTTACTGCGCAACTTACTGGGCATATCCTAAATAACGAAATAAAGCTGTTTCGGTAATTGGCCTTTTTCAGCAAATGTATTTTTTACATTTAGTTAATGTTTGGTTGATAAATGACAAGACCCTTTTCGGTTATTTCAATTTTCTCTGTTTGGTCAATTAAAGTGTAATAGTACTCGGATGGTACATTTCGCTTTTTGTTACGCGTTCAACTTGTTGCGTTAGCGATAAGAAACGGAGCAACAAAAGCAAAGCGGTGTCTTTATGAGCTAGTCCGCTTCAGAGGGACACAAAAGATGACACTTTTTATTATCTAAAGCTGGTAATAAGGAAGAAAATGGATAAAAGTAGTGAAACAATTTCGGACAGAGCTGCAAAAAGTAAACCAAATTTTACTTATAACTAAGAAAAACGCTTGGTTTGATATATTTTTCTTTCTTTGTTTTTGTAGGTATGACCAAGCACTATGTCTATACCAAAAAAGGAAAAAATTCTTACCGCTGGAATATTTTTTATTATCAGAAACGTTGCGAAAAAAAGAGTAATTTCAGTTATTTTGAAAGAATGTTCTACGAAAAATTTCAAAATCATCACTTAATTTTCCCATATTGATACTCATTTAGACAGAATAAAACATATTGAACACAATAAAGACTTATTTATGTAATCCTAGTCATTTCAAACACCTTTTTTGTGGTTACATAAGTGATACCTTATTTTTGCAATTTTAGACAAGAGTAGTCTCCCTTGAAATCCAATAACTTTTTAATTCGCTTGGTGACCTATAGTTTTTAAGTCATTTTTTTACTTCTCATATATCTAAATATCAGTACAGAAAAAATAAAAAAATTCTTACCGTGGGAAATAAATGGAGGATCTGTCCTTAAGTAATACCAAAATGTATGTTTCTATGAATCTTAAATATCAATCCAGTTCATAAATTTGTAGTGTATTTGTGGCAAAAGTTAATCTTATTACTTTTCAATTTAAACATTGTTAAATAAAGCCACACTATTCAAAAACGAAAATTTGTATTTTATGAATCAACCGTATTGTTTTTGTATCTGTGTGCAGCATTAGATGAGCATTTGTCTCAAGCAATGATCTAAAAATACCAATTTTTCAAACATACACATCAACAAAATTATCATTTTATATTTGTATTAGAAAGACAATCATTTTTTTAAAAAATGCACAGATTTTTGTGTGTGTCTTCTTTCAGATTTTTTATTGAAATTCATCAAAGCCATGTTTACCCTTGTTCACTCAACCATACTAAGTACAGATTAACCACTTCTTAATTCTAAAGTATTGACGACAACACTGGCAACAAATAATTATAAACAAAACAAGTAGAAGACGAAAGAAGAAGACAAATTAGTGATATGTAATACATGCTTGTGATGTATAAATGCCATTTCAAGAAAAACAACTTAAAACTGCATAAAGTATAAATCAAAACTTATTTTTTTTGTTAAATGGTGAATAGAAAACCAATTAACGATAAGTTAAATTGATAAAACTACGGATTAAAGGGACATTTCATTCCAATTTCAATCTTTTTAAGTATGTCTTGATGCCAAGATTGGTTATTCTAA
The DNA here is from genome assembly GCA_963680895.1 of Fragum sueziense. Classification (NCBI taxonomy): domain Eukaryota; kingdom Metazoa; phylum Mollusca; class Bivalvia; order Cardiida; family Cardiidae; genus Fragum; species Fragum sueziense. The sequence goes on along the minus strand of OY804599.1, from coordinate 9,656,939 downwards.
TGAGTATAAATACTATTAATTTTTTGAAGTTGTTGTCAATAAGATAGAAACACGCATTTATAGTTGAGACATAATCGATAAATTGCATATCAATCCGAACTGTTGTCCACAACAATTTGTTCAATTTTAACACAAAAATATAACTTTCTCGTAAACGGCGCTATATTTTAGCTTGAAATTTTCAGAATTTTCCTAAGGAAATATGCTTTTTCATATAAAAATAAAAGTAAAATGTATGACAAAAAATTCTGAAAATCAATGTCACTTTAAGTCTGCTGATAGCTGCCACAAATCAACACATTTCTGAAGAAATGTCGGGAGCCAGAAGTGGCTATCAGCTATTTTTACCAAATAAGGCCTTTATGTTCAAAATAGATATGTTATATTTTATACGAACAATCTTCAGAGGCGTATCTACCACTATGCAAAATTCCATTTACATACAGCAATTGTGTGAATTTAGAGACAAGTTCAAAACTTTAAATGCGTTTTTCTCAAAACAATAAAAACTGCTGATAGCCACTTCTGGCTGTCAAGGGACGATAAAAGAATTAAGAGAAATAACAAAAAAAATGTTTCCTCTAGTATAGTTCAGAAAATATTGATGCAAAACGAGAAAATGCTGACCATCAGCCTTTTCTTCCTTTGCCTCAATGTTTTCCAAAGCTTTCTCTAATAGACACGTCAAAACAAGGTTTTGTTTGAGATAGGAAAAATTCAAATCAATCCATTCATAAATGTATGAGAAGTTTTGTTAATATTGAAATTTACTCTGATGTCCCTTTTGTCAATTTTACTATTGCTTTTATCTGTAAGAGTACATTTCCTTATGAGAATTCTGAAATTTTCAAGCCAAGACATACTTTAGAAAAATGAAATTTGAATCAAGGGCGGATCCAGGATTTTTTTCCAAGGGGGTCCAAGCCCAAATATTTTTCTAGTGGGGTCCAAGCCCAAATAATGGCTTTAATGTGTTCAATATGTAACGTTATATTATCAAAAAAAAAAGATTTTTGGCCAATGCCACGGTCCGGACCCCCCCCCCCCCCCCCGACCCTTCTAGATCCGCCATTGAGAAAGTAATGTCCCTTTACGAAAATTAAATGGGAATGTGATGTCTCTTTAACCCTTTCCCAAATGGCAAAATTTTAGGATGATCCACTTCAAAAACTGCCACAAATGACAAAATGGAAAATAGTAAAGAAAGAATTTGTGTAAAATATGGCATAGAAAATATTGAGACAAAAGGAGAAACTGCTGGTTATCAGCAGTTTCTTCTTTTGTTTCAATGTTTTCCCAAGTCTATTCTATCAAGGACGTCAAAACAAGGTCTTGTTTGGGAAAGGGTTAAGTCTGCAAATCTTGGACTGGATTTCTCTCCTTTGTAGTTAGTTCAAAATCCACTTTCTGTATGGTGGGGCTAAATTAGTTCAGTTGGCCATTTCGTCAATTTTCTTTATTTAAAACCTCGTACCTGCAGATAGTTTAAAGCTGCAGTTACGATGTTCGAGAAGAAAGCCCGCTATTTGTTGATAAATAGTTATTGTTGCGATTATTATAGCTCACTATAAATGACCTGGCACAGCATCCCTAGGTAATCGCTAGAGATGCCCTGCCAGGTCATTTATCGTGAACTATACACTAATTCAACAATATTTGTTTAACTCACTTTCATACACACTTTAGTATTGTGTCTCCATCCGAAAGAGGAGTTAAAGATGGATAGGAGGCTAATTAGTGCAGCCTTTCTCGGAATATTTCTAGTTTTATTTGTGGTACCACATACAGACGGTCAGAATGTATCGTCCGGGTTTGATATCAGCTCTATTTTACCACTTCTACAATCACCAGTGATCGCTTCTCAGAATGTTTCCAGTATACTAAAACAGTTCCCCCTGATTTCCTCACAGAATATTTCTCAGTTGGTGAACATGGTTGTTCCAAAAGATCAAGCTTCAGGAATCAATATGGCACTAAAGCTGGTACCCGATCTGGCGTCCATGAATCTTGTGCAGGTGTTACAATATTTTCCTCAGATAGCATCAATGAACGTATCACAGTTGTCACAGATGATTCCAGACCTGACCACTAATACAACAGCACTGCTACAGTTTGTCAATAAAAACCTGGCACCATTGTCTAGTACACTCGGGATTGATGTAAACAAAGCACTACCATTACTACAGTCAGGCAAGTTTGAATCCGCCACACTATCCCAGCTATTACAGATATTTCCAGTGATATCATCACAGAATATTTCTCAACTTGTGAAGATATTTGCAGGACAAGATCCCAGTATCCAGTCCCTGTTTCAGTTTGCTCCACAGTTAGCGACTATGAATGTCGGACAATTATTGCAGTATCTCCCAGATCTTGGCGCTCAGAATATCTCCCAGCTAACGCAGACTGTGCCTCTAATTATGTCTAACCAGACAGAACTCATGCAGCTTGTCGGACAAATCATGACAGGACTTCAGAAACATCCAAACAGCACATCTACACCACATGAAGCGTTAAACTCACTACAGAGTATCATGAATATTCCACAAACTGTAATGTCGGCATTCAAGGGGTTCAAGATCACAGAACAGATGTTATATGCACTGGGTGCGGCACTCAAGAATCAGGGTGTTGGTGAGAGATGCATGAACCATGTTATTGGAACGGTCGTTGGTCTGAATTATTCACAAATGTGGGCTTTCCAAAGTAAGTTTTGAATGGAAGTTTTTTTTATTTTATAATTCAAGAATCTGAATAAAAGAAAGAAAAACTACAAATGAAGCTACATGTAACAATAAATAAACGATAATGTATATTAGGCTAACCCTTTCCCAAACGACAAAAAATGAGCTGTTCCAATTTAAAAGCTGCTGAAGACGACAATATTGGTGTTACTTAAGGTAGGATTTGTGAATAACATCGCACATAACTTGGAGCAAAAAGTAGAAAATGATGGTTGTCTGCGTTTCGTTCTTTTCTCTAAATATAAACTATTTTTCCGTCTTTCTTATTTTGAGAAAGTGAATTAAACAAAACCAAATTGGAACACGTTAAAGGGTTAAAAACTATCTTATGAAAATCTGAAAAAAAAAACAAAACAAAAACATTAAGAAAGCTACAAATAATAACAAATTACAAGTACATAATATTGTCAACTAATAATATTATATTGTTAATCCACGTTTTTGAGGTGGCTAACACTCGCAGAGGTACAAGAAATACGTGAATGCCTGAGTGCGAAGCTTGATGCTTTACATCTTCGCAAGCCAAGGGTTCTATCTCCACTTTGTTCCTTACGAACATTTGTAAGCAACAAAGTGAAGGTAGAACCCTTGGCTTGCGAAGATGGATGTTTTCAAGAAATCCAAATTGCTTAGTTACATTTTCGTTGTAGTGTTGGATGCTATAGGTAAGCCGCCTGCCTATCTCCGTAGTTTCAGTTTTAATTGGTTGGGGGACTATCAAGAATGTAAAGACGTAGATGCGACAATCTGGAATGGAGACCATTTTAATGGTCGATATTGTACTGTACAAATAGATGCACCGGCTGCTCTTGTCACAGCTATAGTGCCAGAAGCTGCTGTAAGTATGAATCTTTATTATTGTAAATGATGAGTAACGGGGATCAGGTTAACGGCAAACATAGATCTGTCCTCTGAAAATCACGACAACAACACCAACAACAACAAAGATGACTTTGACAAAAGCAACAACAACATACAAATGATAACCAGCATTTTCTCCCTTTGCCTCATTTTCTATTTTGTGAAGACAAATTCTATCTTTACCAACATCAGTCTTGTAGTCTGTGTATTATTATTATTTTAGTATTATCATTTGGGAAGTATTTTAACAACATCGAATGTCTCAATCCTCAATTTCAGTACGCCAACCCTAAGTTTGTTGTTGGTACTTGTTTCTCTGACGCCTGCTCAAAGAGTGATGTACGAGGTGTTATGGCTACAGGTACATTTGTGACCCTTTCACGCTGAAAGGGACCTTATAAGAAGTTAACCAAATCCAGATTTTAACAAACTTGTCAGACTTACCGCAGGTCAACCAGATACTGTATGCGAAAACTGAACATATAATAAGATAGGGAAATATTCCAGATTTAGAAAATTACATACAAGTGAAAAGTGTCGGCCCTAGTCTGGCTGTGCGGACTGCGCAGATTGACTAGGGTTGATATTTTTCACAATTCCTATAAGGTCCCTTTTAGCGTGATGGGTCACATTTTTAAACTTTATCTTTAACCGAAGCGGTGACAATTTGGACTAATCTAAAACAACCGCACTAGGACTTTTAAAGTCAAATTTGCACACTTTGTATGTTCTAGCATAGAAAACACTGGCAAAGAGAAGGGGATATTGCTGGTCAATAGTGCCCAATTTCTTTTCTTTAATGTTTTCAAAAGCATTATTCTATAGGGTCGTCACAATGAGTCATTATTTATAAATGCTATATATCATGTTGTTCAAGAACTCAATACAACATTCGTAAATAAGGACAGTTCGATTCGATGAGACAAATGTACAGGGCCATAGACGACCAAAACTTTGTAAAAATAGTATTCTATAATCATTTTTCCCAAAGGGCAAACATATCGACCGCTTCGATTAGGATGTAAGATTAATAATTTGCCAAATTTTGGGAAGTCAATTTTACAATATCTCGAAAACCCTGGATATTGTTTGGGAAAGGGTAACTTGTACTCGATTCTCCACTCCGCCATTTTGAAGAAAATCTTTTTTTATTTCAGTATCGGGTCTAGTGTCCGGACAGTCCACATATACGGGTGATGTTGATTGTAAGATTGAAGACAAGCCTCTGAAAGGTGGGGCTATAGCGGCCGTGTAAGTAAAGAAACATACCCCTTTTAGAATGGTCATCTAAGATTCGAACAGGAGTTTAAGCAATATCTGAATAGTATAACGCTCGCAGTAAGAAATAAGCGAACAAAAATGTTGTGTGTTATTCTGATGAATATCAAGGTAGAATACCCATAATGTGGCCAATTTGAATTTCACATATCATCGTTTTTTTTTCGGGCTGCGTCGTTGCGTGTCTCGAACTTATTCGGGTGCGGTCATAAACATTCGGCGGTGGAGAGTTCCACCGCTGAATGTTTTCGGTCGCGCCCGAATAATTCCGACGCCATGCGAATCTCATTAGGGGTAGACTGCCTTAAAGTAAAATACCCTAAGATGGTATCTTATTGTTATTTTGATTGATTACATCGATTCCATATTCGACCATCTCTAATATAGACCGATCATTATTTATTGAAATAGATTGACATAGATCTAGTTTTCTACGTATTGTATTCTTTTCCAAGTTGTGGTCACTGTTAAGACAAAATTACTAACCAGGGTAAACTTTTCATTTTAAGGGTAATTTTAGTTCTAATTGGTCTGATGATTGTCCTTGGCACAATATATGACGTCATTAAAGTACAACTTCCGGCGAGAAGACAAGCACGTGAAGCTGAAACAAACGGCGGCGTTGTTAACACGGGTTATGTCTTTCATGAGGAATCTAATGGTCATGCAAAAGGAGTGAATGGTCATGTGCAAAACGGCAAGGCGAACGGACACGTGCACGGCTCAAAAGGCATTGTTATGACGTCGCTTGAACCTGTGTCAGATTCCAATGGTTTGGGTAAAGCTGGAAGGTACGAGATGGTCGCTCAACCTAGAAAGGCAGACGAGAGAAGTATGTTTATGTTTAGTATGGAATGGAAGCTGGGTGGTTTTCATAAGCTAGTCTTTGCCAAGTATACTTTTAAAATTACATAGTGCTCAATCCATATGATTGGTCGTTACATACGTCTCGTTCAATCAGATGGTCTGTAATGTAATTTAGACAACTTTAACTAGCCTTATCTGTTCTATAACTGGTCTTTTATTAAAATATTTGGAACCATTCATGTTTCAGTTTATTTCTTGACCTAACAGAGGTAACTTCGAGATGTTGTACAATAAAGTTAATTTAATCTATCAAATCAGCAGTTTTTAAATGGCTTTTGAATGAAAACTACCGATGTCAAATGTACTTACAGTAAATTTATTTTCTGGAATAGCACTAGATCTAGATTTTTTTAAGCATCTGGACTTTTTTGAATAATTGTAAATCTAGAAAAGAAAAGTAACAAAATGACGAACATGCCCATTAGGGCAACAACGTTAATTTAACAATGACCTGTTTTCAGGTAAACTGGCGGGTATACTTATGGCGTTTTCTGCTTACACGAATGGAACAAAGCTTTTGAACACCTACCAACCAAAGGGTGCCATCGAATGTATCAACGGTATTCGTGTATTGAGTATAGCGTGGGTTATTTTAGGTCATACCAACCTTTTCTTCTCCGGGAATGCAGGTAAATGTGACCAATCACACTTAAAAGATCTTATGGGATTAAGCCCATAAAACCAACTTTGGAAAAATGGATGACTTAGCAGAGGCCAATTAGATGTTGTATTGTGAAACTTTACGATAAGAAAGATAAAAGAAACATTCTTAATTCAGAAAATTATATCACGAATGAAAAGTTTCGATCCTAGTCAGGCTGCGTAAATTAATATTTTGGCTTGAAATTTTCAGAATTTTCATAAGAAAATATGCTCTTTCAGATAAAAATGAAAGTAAAATTTAACAAAACATATTCGTGAAATGTCACTTTAAGGTATCTTCATAACAGTTTACATACAAAAATTCATATAGATGTTATAACTTTCGACACTAATCAACATACACACTCCGTGCAGACTAACTGCAAATGATACGTTTTACTCTTTCCACATGGTCTATTTTTTCCGAGAAAGGCGAAATAAACATTTAATATTTTTGTTAAATAACGATATAGAACCTGGCCAGACTGCTTGTATGCGCAGACTTATCTCAATCAATACCGTTCCGGAAAGCCGACAACCGTAAGGGGTCCTTTTTTCAGATATCGACTCAAATATATAATAATTTGATTTAATTTTCAGAAAATCTGTATCCATATTTGTTCAAGAAAATTCAGCAGTGGACCTTCTATGCCTATTATAGTGCTACGGTATCGGTCGACTCTTTCTTCACATTGAGGTAGTACATATATATAATTTATGTTCCTAATCCCTAAAAGGGACCTTCCGGGAAATTCGTAAAATATGAAGAAAAACCGGACTCGGCAAAATAAGGCGTAAAATCCCTGTGTTTCGGCTATATCGACTGACTTTTGTTGGTCGATCATCCTACAATTTTTATTGACATAAAAAAATCCCATATCAGCCTAGGAATTACAAGGCAAAAATGAAATTTAAAATTACTTATTTCAACATTATTTGTATTCTAAATATACATTATATTTTTTATATTTCTTAAGCAAAGTGGCGATATGTTAATGATGCTGTTTACATATGTTTCAGTGGTTTGTTGGTCGGTTACTTGACTTTAAAACAGTTAAAGAAGTGTGGAGGGGCAAAGAAAATGAACTGGTTTATGTTCTACTTTCATCGATTCTGGAGGTAAATACTTGATAAAAAAAAGACAGGGAGTGTAGAATAAGATCAGACTGAACGTATGTACAGGCTGATCTTATTCTATATTTCCTGCAAAAGCGATGCCAATGAACTAAGCAAATATGAACGGTTTTGTGTTCTACTTCCATCGATTCTGAAGGTAAGTTATAAATATTAACTGTTTAAATAGTTTTAAAATTAAAAACAAAACAAGCAGGCAGTGAAGAAAAGGATCAGACTGTACAAATGCAGGTTGTGAAAGCCATATTAATACCAAATATGTAACATGCACATTTAAAGTTTTCTTACCATTCATAGGAATGCAAGCTGCATAAGAATGGCGATTTAATTCTCAAATACTGCTTATTATTTGATTTTATGCTGAAACAATTCAATTTATTGATGTTGACTATATTTTTACGGTAATATTGTTTTTATTTCCAATATTGATTCGCCATCTTATGCAGATTCTAAGCAAAACAAACATTGAATGTTTGCATCGCATAGAATCTACTACATGTATACAGACTCAATCTGACGGGGAGAGGGCGTGGCTATGTATAGACGTCACATAAACAATAATAGTCTCGTTTATGTGAAATATAGCGGCGGTATGAAAATACTTCAATGTCATTGGTCCAAAAAGTAGGTTGAACACTAAGCAGAAATAGACAGTAAAGCTAAATAGGCACAATAGAGCGTAACATAGGCCTTCATGTATATAATAAAGTACTGAGGTCACAAATCACAGATCAATATATTATGCAAAACAAAAGTTACAAACTACTATTAATGCATGACAGATTGACGCCTCCCTATATGTTAGTGTTGATGGTTGCGACTACACTCTGGGCCAGAATGGGGCACGGGCCTATGTGGCCTGACGCAGACGACTGGGATCAGACGAGATATTGTAGGAAAAACTGGTGGGCAAACCTTCTGTATATCAATAACTACTATAAACCAGAGGAATTGGTAAGTCAAACAAATCCAAAGTTTGTAGACGGATTCCAATTCCTTTTATATTCGAAATAATTTAAATAAACCATTATGTTTGTCTATGAAAGGGAAATAATAATAAAAAGAATTCTTTAATATACCGAGTCAAAAAAGAAAGTGTGCATACTTCTACTTCATATGTCTACGTAACTGCTGCAATTATCTTCATCAAACTTCTACACGGAGTTAAGCTATCAACTTTCACATGTCTATTGACATGGGAAGCAACATTGGATGATTTAAATGTCTGGCATATCGCCAAACGCTGTTAGCACCTTTTTGCACGTGGTTATCAAAGCAAACATTTCATGATAAAGTTTATTGTCTAAAATCTGTATTCAAACTGCATAAAAGCTAAATCAAACATAACATTTCAAAATGCTGAATAGCCAAAGATGATGCGTCTTAGTAAACACGACATATTTCAAACGTAAGTTTTGCTTGTGTCTTGAACCGGCGTAAAATGTGTCGTTGTCGTTTAAATGTCATCTGAAATTAGGCGTTTGCAATCATGTTTACAAAACAAAGGATATATTTTTGATAGGATTCGGTCTGATAGCCCGAATGTAGCAATGACTAGACAAGATCGTTACATGACGTTGACGCCCTTACGTGAACGTTTCAAAACTACACCATTTATCGGGATTCAGTAAAGCTAGCATGTAAGCAACATTGGAAATCGACGAAGGCAGATAGACGGATCATAAAATATTTGAGACCAAATGTTTATCGCATTATCATAATGCCTAAATCTTATGTAGGCCTGCATTATGCACATCGTCATCGGCACGGGACGCGTGAAAATTAGTCATGAGTGTGGGTTAGGGCCGAGCATCTCTTCCGCCTGAGTTTCGCCAAATTTAGTGTCCAGTTAAAGAATTTGCAGGATGTAGAATACGTCTTGCAATATGAACGCAATAAAATTTCAAACGATAAAATGAAACGTTATGTTCGATCAGTGAGACCACAGATGTTGGCCGTCACTCATTGAAGACATATCACAATAGAAATTGAAGCAGAAATTCCAAGAAATGTGCATTAATTAATCTCCCCACGTTCGTCAGCAAGTTCTGTGAATTTCGAAATTGACCCCTATCTCAAATTTCTTATGAAAACACAAGAAAAATCCATTTCACACAATTTAAAAATTTGAGACTATAAACCACCTTTACTTTTAAAAAGACACCTACTCATAGGCAATTGAATTATCTTTAATCTGATACCAATATTAAAATATCAATATTCAAAATTACGATTGAAATTCCAGTTATTCTCTGTGCACACTTTCTTTTTTGACTCAGCATATATTCAAATATTTTCAAACAGTGAAGGCTTTCCCCTCAAATGTTTTAAAATAAACGCACAAAATTTAATTTGTTTTCCCAGATCTAAAGATGTTAAATTATCGAATATACGCATATAACATTATCACGGTGGGGATTGTGCATGATGGGATGGGTAACGAATACGGATAAAATAATCTCGATTCTGGTAATTTTTTTTGCAATAACTTCCTTATTTGTGCGTCAATTTTTCAAAAGGTTTGTTGCATGTACCCCGCCTTACCGAGCTCTTTCATCGGATGTATGACATATTAGATAACTCGTGGTACTTTTTCCAAAATATTGTCCCAAACGACCAGAAAGCGAAATGGTAACAACTACGGCCAAATTAACCACGCTTTTCAGGTAAGCATTTGTGCAATAACTTTCTTATTTTAGCGTTAATTTTCATGCAGTTTGTTGCATGTACTCCGTCTTACTGAGCCCATTTCTCAGATGTAATTACTTATCGGGAAACTCCTTGTACTTTTCTCAAAAATCGATCCCAACCGACTAGAAAAATGACCTGGATTTTTTGTCGTTTTTCTGATCGGTTGGGATCAATTTTTGGACAAAGTACAAAGATTCTACAAACAAGCCATATATCTGAGGAAAGGGCTCAGTAATGCGGGGTACATGCAAACAAACCGCTTGAAAATTGAGGCAGAAACAAGAAAATTATTGCACAATTTCTTACCTGAAGCGAGGCAAATTTGTCCGTATTCGTTATCCATCCCATCATGCACAAACCCCACCGTGATTATCTAAGGAAAACATTTTTACAAATAGACAGTAAGATATCATTACTAATAACGTACGTTACAGGACACTGGTATTATAATTATGCGGTTTTTAAAAAACGAATAACAGTATTAAATTGCCTATTCAACTGATGATAAAATTGCAAGCAGTGAAATTATATTAACGTAGTCTACCGCTAATGAGATTCGCGCGACGTCGGAATTATTCGGGCGAAGTCGAAAACATTCGGCGGTGGAATTTTCCACCGCCGAATATTTACGACTGAGCCCGAATAGGTTTGGTTAAGTAACGACGCCGCTCGTTAAAATTCGATATTTTATGAATCTCTAAATGGGTATTCACCTTAAGGGGGAATGCTCCAGTTTTTCGGAACACTCGGTCATTACCGTAGAAAATTAAATGTTTCGTACCAATATGTTTTGCTACCATATTTTCAATAATATAACACATCATTCCAATTTTCCCTTTTCGACGGTAAAAGTGTATTTATTATGCAAAACTTAATTCCTCAAGATGGAAATCGATTATTTAGAGCAAGACAGTCGTAAGTGTGCATGCAGTTACCACTGTTTTGCGTCATGTTATTCATGTGTAGCTGATAAAAATTGACGTAATTCTCTAATAAGTGCGCTGACCTATACATTTTCTTTTTTAATTATTACCAGGACATGTTGCTTAATACAATGGGGTAGTTTGATCAAATTCTATTATGTAGAACTTGAAATATTTCCAAAAATATGCAAATTTTGACATAAAACACGCCAGCTTCGTTGATCTAACCGAACACGAAAGCATGCTGTTTTATACATTTACGTGTTTATAATAGCACATATTTTGGGTTTTCTGTTCTTATTAAATGTAAGACGTTACTTTAAATCCGATTTGGGGACTAAACGATGAATATACAGCATTTTATTAGCATTTTAGTGACCTTGGACATGTGCAAGAAATTGTGCATTTATTCGATGTAGGGGTATGTGATACGAATGCCTATAAAATTCAAACAAGATCGCTGACCATCCATTTTTATTTTATTTTTCAATTGGTAATAACATGTAATTTCAACATACAAAATATAAATAAATTCTATTATTGGGAAAAAAATTAGGAAACTGGAGCATTCCCCCTTAAATGAGTGGGTCGGGGTCTTTATAGCATTCGTGACTACCACGTTTCCAAACCCGCATGTGTCGGACAGGGATCTAACCAGCTGTTACGCTTAATACAAGTCACGAAGAAGCTATTTTAGAACAATGTAGCTCTTAAACAGACTGCGTGTATACTCAAGATGATCTGGGACCATGTAGGTCTCAAACATATGTTTCATATCTTATGAATGTGCATGTTTTAAAAGTTATGCGCTGGTCACCGTTGAATAATTTACAGTTTCGAACAAAAATCAATTTGATAGTGGCCTCATCTTGACACGATCATGTCGTTACGTGGAACTATTTAAGATAGTTACAAGACCACCTTCAATGGCGTAGTCAGCCGAAAATAAAGTGTACGCAAAACGTATGCCCGATGCATCAGGGGAGGCTGGGAGGTGGGTATCCCCATACTGCTGGGGTGGGTCTGAAGGACATTTCTTGAAAAAAATGATGAAATGTAGAATACATATAAAATACCCGGTACATACCAAATACCCACATGGAGCCACGAATGACTTTGGTCATTCGTGGTTCCTAGTGAGCATTTGGTATGCATTTTAATGAGGATTCAGGTGTTAATTTCAAGGCAAACAAAAACAGAAATCTACATTTCAAAAAATGCCATGTGTTCGCATTTGCGTTTTTGCGTATGGGTTGCTACGCCTATAACCTTGGACATCACTACTTGACACCATCAACAAATCATGAACAAATGGTTTAGCATTCCAAGGTCTGACTTATTATCGTTTATAGTCCAGTCAAGATATTATGACACATGTTTACATGATTTACTTATGTAAACAAGGGAAAACGCGCTTGATTTTCAGTACAATTTTACATGTGTTGGCTCGAGTCTTGCAGGTGTGAGACACCTGCAAGATTTAAACCATCACATGTAAAATTACAGTTATTTTGAATCTGATATATTGTTGTTTACATGAGTGAACTTTGTAAGCATTTTCCATAATTAATCTTGACCTGGCTGTAGTCAGTCCATACACTGCGTGGGTATGATATTGGTATACATGTATTTTTGTCCGATTCGCACAAATTGAAGCTTTAGATTTAAGGAAATAATTATTATAAAAAAATATTTTCCTATTTTCAGTGTCTGGGTTGGTCCTGGTACCTCGCAGATGATATGATGTACTATATACTGTCTCCGCTCATCATTGTACCATTCTACTAGTATGTATGTTCAGAGATCTATCTTACCTTCAAGCCACCATATACGGTTTCTATATTTACCAAAGAAAGACACCGACAAAAAAAATGAAAATTCTTCATGCATTGAATCAATTTACATATTAAGTCTGCTTTTAACAATCCAATACACAAACAAGCAAAGCTTTTTCCTTTAATTTGATAAAAAATGCACAAAAAATAAAAATAAAATAAAACTCCCTTTTTTATTCCCTTCACTGTACGTTAACCGATTTAAACTTGCGGAAATCAGATGTTATCTGGGAAAGTAAAATTTAGGTGTTCCACTCTTTATCAGATACCAAGCAATGTCGTGCAACTCCGGTGTCACCCGTTGCAACGGAGATCGACGAGGATATCCGTTTTGTTAAAATCCAGGTAATCTCGCCGATTTTCGTTCTCACAAAAAAGGACGGAGTTGGAGGCGAAATACTCTCTACTAGTTTATAGCTCATATTGATCGATTCAAGCGCAACAAAATTGAACCATTTACTATTTTGTGGCGTCATTCACTGTGTCACTGTTATTATTTGGCATTATCCAATTAAAGTCCACAATTATGCCAGTAAAAGTCCACACATATAGCGTTCACGCACTCAGTCGTCACCCAATGAATTGTTAACACCCAATGAAATCGGATTTTCAGATCACGTCGATTCTATTTTGGGTCAATGACGGTAAATTGAAGTTTCCGCCAATGAAAGATTTGTATCAGATTTTCAAATTATGGGGCCATTTACAGCCAACTATTGAATAATGAAATCCCACCAAGGCCCCGAGATTAGACGAGTTTCGCTATAGTAGTAACAGAGCTCGACCGTTTCTTAGAAAAAACGTAAAAACGATGAGTGAAGTTTTAGATATCTTATGATTGGTGGAACACCTTAACACTTTCCCAAACGACAAAATTTCGGGTTGTCCAATTTGAAAGCTGCTGCAGACGATAAAATGGATGTTAATCAAGCTTAGATATGTGTACAAGATAGCCAAGAAAACATTAAGGCAAAAGGAGAAAGTGCTGATCATCAGCACTTTCTTCTTTTGCCATAATGTTTTCTTAAGCCTCATTTATCAAGGACGTCAAAACCAGGTCTTGTTTTGGAAAGGGTTAAACGCCATAAAAATGTTATTCTAAAATCAACTTATCATTTTCCAGCAATGTTTACCTAGGAGCAGCCAGTGCCAGTGTGTTTTTCCTCGCTACAACTATTACTGCTGGTGTGATAGCCAAGAAACACGAATATACAGCTCTATTCTTGTCCTTTATTGGACCAAAACCGTAAGTAATTTAGCGTTAAATTAGTATTATTAACCAAAAGTACGAAATCACACCCAACCTCAAATAATACATAGATCTAGTACCCACAACACAATGGTTGAATTAAAAGTAACAAATTATAACCTCTCATCCGTTTATCTGAAGCGAAATTGTGTAATGTTAGCAAAGTCGCGTTCTACGGCCATATATATATTTTTCTCATGTATTGTCTGATGATCGGTTAATTCAAAGACTATCTAGCAGCATATCCCTGCTTTTCAACGAAAACCTCGTAACTGCAGCTTAATTTACGCGACAGTAACGTGGTTTACGTTGAAAAGTGTTTATATGCATTTGTATGGGGTACGTTTGTACCGTAAATCTTTGTTATTTCGTATAGAACTCCAATAAACCCTTAATCTTACACGATAGCATAGAAAAATAATAAAGTTGTATATTCTTTTAGGAAGGACGGCGATTTCATGACGAAGTTTTACGTCCCCGCCCACACACGTATGGGGCCCTATATTGTGGGTCTTGTTGCTGGTTATATACTGTACCGTTATAAAGATGCCATCAAAGAGAGAATGTCAAAGGTGAAACAGCATTTATAGCTTCATAATTTTGTAACTGCCTTTCCGGTGTCTTTAAAGAAATCTGTGCTCTCGCACTTGCGACACAGTGCAATTTAGGCATATAAAAGTCATTCTTATTGATCAACCATAGAACAATATTGTCGCTTTTCAACAAAACCTCGTAACTGCAGCTTAAAACAAGCTGCAGTTACGAGATTTTCTTTGAAAAGCAGCGATATATGGATTTTTTTTTATCTTGGTTGGTATGATTGGGCTATAATTTCTTGTTTTCTTTTGTCTGCTTCAAAAAGTAATTATGGATATGTTAAAACATTGGTACAACATAACAGATTTCTCGAGAAGTCCGGCTATAATGGTTGTGCCCACAGGCGTCCGTAATTTGAGCCTTGGCACCATCTAGACTATTCTTTATCACAAGGCATTTTTCTACGTTCAATCTGATCGTCACCCTCTCTCACAAAATACGGTGGAACTTTTTCAAATTTACAGACAATCTGTCCAATCTTTCGTTTACCGAGAGCCAACATATTTTTCTTCAAAGAAAATGCAATTGCTTGGGGTGGGTAACGAAGTCTGACTGCTACAATGGCTCAAAGTTGAAATTTCCATCGAGGTTTTGCTTCATGGACACTCTAAAGTTCAGTCTATTTCAAGATATGAACACGCTTGAGATCAAACAGAACGACATTCTAACTGCGTGAACACCTAAAGCAAGTTTAAATCAAACACTGACCTGTCAAATCGTCTTCTACAAACGCAAACAACTGAGAATTCGGTGATTTTGAGGTTTGTTGTCAAATTTTCAAAAGGAAACTGCCAATCTGGGTCAGATGTAACGATGGGTAATTTCGTTGGATAATCGATGTCACGTTTTTGGTGACGTAATTAGCGGCGAATGATTTTATTGGCCGAGTATCGTTTTGACAGTCTCGCGCGAGATTGGTACTCGATTTCTAAAGCTATTTTTTAAACAGTTTCAGGATGTAAGAGCGGGAACCAGAGGGTATTTAAACATTTAGCTTACGGAGACAAAGGAAAGTTAGAAAAGTTCGCTCATGTTATTTTTTCAGCAGTAAAGAGAAGATTATAAGAATGTTGATTATTTAAAACACATTTAGTCAAGCTAGTGGCGCTAGCGATAGTAGTGGTGTCTCGATTTTCGGGGGAATGTACGAACAAGTTAACAGAAACGAGTCGACCAATGAAATTATTCGTCGCCAATTACGTCATCTTTTCAAGATGTCTACTTTCATGTCAATACTCTAGCTGAACGGAAAAATCGTGAAATGTTTGATTCTAAGCCATTAGAGACGAATGTGGCAGGTTAGTGTTATATTTAGACTTGCTTTTGGTGTCCATGTAGTTTAAAGGGCGCTCTGTTCGATCTCAAGCGTGCTCATACCTTGAAATCGACTGAACTTTAGAGTGTCCATGAAGCAAAACCTCGATGGAAATTTCAACTTTGGGCCATTGTAGCAGTCAGACTTCGTTACCCACCCCCAAACAATTGCATTTTCTCTGAAGAAAAATATGTTGGCTTTCGGTTAACGAAAGATTGGACAGATTATCTGTTAATTTGAAAAAGTTCTACCGTATCTTGTGAGAGAGGGGTGACGATCTGATTGAACGTAGAAAAATGCCTTGTGATAAAGAATAGTCTAGATGGTGCCAAGGCTCAAATTACGGACGCCTGTGGTTGTGCCATGAATAGTGCATATAATGACGCTGACTCCCTTTTTCTACTACAGGTCGTAGCTGTGATTGGTTGGTTCCTGTGTTTCACGATTATCGCGGTATAAAGTACATTTTAAAATATTCTATTCTACTACAGATCGTAGCTGTGATTGGTTGGTTCCTGTGTTTCACGATTATCGCCCTTGTTATATACGGTGTATATCCAGATCATAACGAGCACTTTCTGACCGTGGATCAATCCGTGGCTTATGTGGCCCTGCATAGATCAGCCTGGGCTGTGTCGATATGCTGGATCATTATTGCTTGTTATACGGGATATGGTGGTATATAGCTATCCCATTACTGCACAGTGACGCCTTATGACTCCCTCACAAGAAGTGGCTTTGGAAAACATTGTGGAAAATGAAGAAATTGCTTGTCACAAGCAATTTCTTCATTTCCCACAATATTTTCTATACAGAATGACCAAAACATGAAAAAAATCACTCATTTTGAATTGTCGTCTGCAACATCTTTGAATTTGGACCAACCCAAAATGTATCGTTTGGTAATGGGATAGATCTAGTACAAAACTGAAGTTTAGACATACACATACTAATTTTAATGTTTGCTCAATGACAATAAATGTTAATGTCAAGAACTTTGTTGGCTTAAACTAGATCTACATCCATTTGGCTGCATATTAAAATTCTATAAGTTTAATCCATAGCTTTTAAAGAAAGTCTCTTAACCCTTTCCCAAACAAGACCTGGTTTTGACGTCCCTGGGAGAAAATGTTTTGGGAAATATTGAGACAAAAGAAGAAACTGCTGATAGCCAGCAGTTTCTCATTTTGTCTCAATATTTTCTATGCTATATTTTACACAAATTCTATCTTTAATAACATTCATTTTGCCATCTGTGAAAGTTTTTGAAGTGGATTAACCTAATTTTTTGCCGTTTGGCAATGGATTAAAACACACAAGCAGCATCATGAAATGCCCAGTTCCTTCTTTTGGAATACATTATTAATTTTTTTGTCGTACAGCGTGCATCTCTACTTGCTAAAACTTGTTATTTTCTTCTACATAATCCATGCTCTTATAGGGATCTTGATTGCAATAATTAATGGCTTTTTTTCATGTATAGTCAAAACGAAACATTATTTTGGCAAAGGTTGATATAACAAGTTCTCTATCTTACAGGTTGGATAAACGAGATTCTGTCCTTTAAGGCGTTTGTACCCCTTGGTAGACTAACATACTGTGCTTATCTTGTACACCCTATTGTCATCAACGTTTACTATATGGCCAGGGAGAGGTTGCTCTATTTTACCGACAATGAAATTGTAAGTCATCAATATTTACTATATGGCCAGGGAAAGGCTGCTCTATTTTACCGACAACGAAATTGTAAGTCATCAATATTTACTATATGGCGAGGGAGAGGCTGCTCTATTTTACCGACAACGAAATTGTAAGTACAGGGGGTAGAATATTCAAACGGATCATTTGTTGTCTTTGCAAAAATAAATCTTCGTTTAAAGAATTCATTCACTTATTTAGTTCGGCAATGTAATAATAATGATATGAAATATTTTTTTACAATGAAATATATTCGATATCGATATAGTATTGCTATTTTCGCTGATGTCAACTAAAATAGATGACAGATAGAAGACAGGATGTTTAAAGAATGATACATGCTCTACCGTGGATTTTTGTTAGTTTAATCACGGTCCTTAGTAAGGCAATGCATTGTAATCAATGGATCTCTAAATCTCCATTTCCTTTTTCAGGCATGGTTATTTTCCGCCAATGTTTCCCTCTCTTTCGGTGTGGCGTTCCTAACATCTCTAGCCTTCGAGTCACCCATGATGGGATTAGAGAAAGTGATCTTTAACAAAGACAAAAAGAAATAACCAGCATTACTTACGTATTGAAAGTGATATTTAACAAAGACAAGAAAATATAACCAGCATTACCACGGTACGGAAACTACAGAGATAGAGCCAACGGCTCTGCTATTCAAATCCTCTGGGGAGCTTCCGGCCATGTGTGGCTCTGTCTCTGGGAGCACGATTTTTGGACAAAAATAGGTGAGTGTTCAACTTTGTTGTTCAATAGTTTTCTTTTGGCGCTTAAAAGCGAAAAAACGGGAATGTCATGCTCCCCTAAAACCATTTATCTGTCTGTTATAATTCTGTGGGCTTCAAAGTCGGCAGGATTTTCACAGGATCATTGTCGTCGTGAGTCGACCCTATGTGATTTTTTCTTGTGTACTTCATGTATTTATGTACATTCCAACGGTAAATAGCCAATTGCTGCTGCCAAAACATGTTATATGCTAATCGATGGATACTCTCGATTGGAGATCCCTTTCCCATGTCACAAAACCTTAGAAATGATTGACAAAAATAGAATTTGAGCAATTTTTATCGGTGGCTCTGTCTCTGACGGCTGGCTCTGTCTCTGGCGGCTGGCTCGGTCTCTGTGTACTTTGTTAAACAGTTCAATCCACCACAAAATTCGTGTCGAAGTAATAAACCAAATTGAGTCATACACTCAATAGATCATAATAGCGTATGGCGAACGTTTCAGTCACTGATTAAATGGTTTTCCAAAACATGGGTAGATAGATAGGCGGTGGAGCATTTCTTCACCTGTAGTGATAGATTTCTAATTTAGGACTGCTTAAATTCTAAATTATGAACACACATGCACCGATCCAGATCGGCGTCAGCCCCTCTTGAGAGAGAAATGTATGGATCTGCGCAAGGTTCTGCATGCGCAAAATGTTAATCATTGAAATATGTGAGGAAAAAGGTGAATATGCTGGTTATCAGCCAATGTAGAAAAGAATCAAAATTTGCATATCAAAAGTATCTTGAAGACATCTTAAATGTAGGTTCCATGCAAGATCAAACCAAAGACAAAGGACAATCACTTCCAACCAACAAAAAATCTACACTCTACTAAAACATCCAAAACAAGATTCTACTGGCATAGATACTCTAAAAGAACACAACAAACTGTACACTAATGACGAAAAAAAAAAAAAAAATCCCACGAATTCCAAATGAACAATCCCAATCTGTTTCCACCCACAAATCACCCTTGTCACTTAATCGCGTAGATGAAATAATACGTTCACACACAATTTAAAACACAATTGATGCATGTACAGAAATTCACCACCACAGACCCAGCCCTCATAAATCCAGGCACACCATCGAACTATCTGAAAACAGGATCAACAAATTGATAAAATATCTGAACATGCATAAAGCTGCAGGCCCTGATGAATCAAGACCAATTATACTAAAGAATTTTGCCAAGGAACTTGCGCCTATCATAACACAGCTGTATTAAGAAATCTCTTGAGACCAATTCTTTACCGAGCATTTGGAAAAAAGGCAAACGTCGCCCCTGTATTCAAAAATAGTCCAACCCAGCCAATTTTCGCCGGATCTCTCTCACTTGCATCTTATGCAAACTACTTGAACATATTAGTGCATCTAGTATAACTTAACACTTCGACAAAACATATTCTGCTACTTACAGCACGGCTGTTGGGGAAAAAGATACTGTCTGGGCCAACTCTTGGGCTCGGTAGATGATATCCTCCAGTTCATAAATGAGGATAAAGCCAAGATGACTTGATCCTATTACATTTTTAAAGAGCGTTTGATATGGTAAATTATGAGAAACTGGTGTCAAAAATACATTGTTATGACATTATAGGTCACACTCTGGCATGGATCAAAGCCTTTGTAGACAATAGGACACAATCAGTGTTGGTCAATAGATCCATGTCCTGCATCATACCAGTTCCTTCAGGTGTGCCTCAGGGTTCGGTCTTAGGCCCCTACTATTCCTTATCTATATCAATGACCTCCATGAATATGTACAATGCTCTAAAGTACGTCTCTTTTGTGATGACACGATCATAATTTACATACCACAAAGTATCACATTCCATTCCAGCCTCTTACAACAGGATCTACTCAAGCTCGAGAGATGGGAATCAGACTGGGATATGTCTTTTAATCCTGCCAAAATGCCAAGTCATACAGTTTACCAAGAGAAAGACACAATTACCGACACTGTACTTTCTACATAATACACTACTTGAAACAGTCTCCTCAGCAAAATATTTAGGTGCCTCAAACGACTTATCATGGAATGACCGCTTGTCAGGCCCCAGCTCGAATACTGCGCTGCAGCATGGACTGCAGTCCGCTCAAAACTCGGGAACATTGATTAACCAGATTGAATATGTGCAGCGGGGAGCAGCTCGCTGGGCCATGCGATGTTATGGTCCAACATTCAGTGTCTCCGCTATGTTAGACAACCTCTGTTGGAGAAGATCAGATTTGCGCCGTATTGACTTACGGCTGGTTAGATTCTATAAAATTGTCAATGATAAAGTAGTCGTCCCTCTTCCTCAAAATCTTGTCAAACCTGTCAGAACACTTAGAAATTCCCATATACTGGCGTTCAAGCAACTACATACTAATATTTTCTTTTCTCGCAATGCATCAGACCAATGTCTTGTTTTGGAGAGATTAAATGGAAATATGTCGAATTACATTGGTGCAAAATGTTTCTTCGTCAACACCTTATTTGTCGCATGTAGTAGCTTTAAAATTGAACAGCGCCGAAACTGTGATGTTTTGGAAAGCGTTTAATCAGTGACTGAAACGTTCGCCATACGCAATATGATATATTCAGTGTGCGAGTCAATAAGGCTTCGACACGAATTCTGTGGTGGATTTAATTTATCAAAGTTAGCACGCAGAGACAGAGCCAGCCGCCAGAGACAGAGCCATCCGCCAGGGACAGGGCCACCGATAGAAATTGCTCAAATTTTATTTTTGCCAATCATTTCTAAGGTTTTGTGACATGGGAAAGGGATATCCAATCGAGAGTATCCATCGATTAGCATATAACATGTTTTGGCAGCAGCAATTGGCTATTTACCGTTGGAATGTACATAAATACATGATGTACACAAGAAAAAATCACATAGGGTCGACTCACGACGACAATGATCCTGTGAAAATCCTGCCGACTTTGAAGCCCACAGAATTATAACAGACAGATAAATGGTCTAAGGGGAGCATGGCATTCCCGTTTTTTCGCTTTTAAGCACCAAAAGAAATTTATTGAACAACAAAGTTGAACACTCACCTATTTTTGTCCAAAAATCGTGCTCCCAGAGACAGAGCCACACATGGCCGGAAGCGCCCCAGAGGATTTAAGCGGCAGAGCCATTGGCTCTGTCTCTGTAGTTTCCTAACCGTGATTACTTACGTATTGATTAGAGGGAGTGATCTTTAACAAAGACAAGAAGAAATAACCAGCATTACTTACGTATTGATTAGAGGAAGTGATCTTTAACAAAGACAGGAAAAAATAACCAGCATTACTTACGTATTGATTAGAGGAAGTGATTTTTAACAAAGACAGGAAAAAATAACCAGCATTACTTACGTATTGATTAGAGGAAGTGATCTTTAACAAAGACAGGAAAAAATAACCAGCATTACTTACGTATTGATTAGAGGAAGTGATCTTTAACAAAGACAGGAAAAAATAACCAGCATTACTTACGTATTGATTAGAGAAAGTGATCTTTAACAAAAACAAGAATAAATAAAATTCAACATAAAAAATGTTTTACTCTAAACATCTTTTTTCTATATTTTGAAAAGTTAAAAAAAATAAACTTAGAAGTGTGTAAGACCTTTTGTCCAGCCATGATATTATGGCACATATTTACAAATTTTACCCTCGTAAACAAAGGATTTTAAGCGTTCTTAATTTTCAATAAATTTTGCATGTGTTGGTTCGAATCTTGCAGGTGTGTGACACCTGCAAGATTCAAACAATCGCATGCAAAATTACAATAGATCGGAGTCCGACGTCGTGGTTGTTTACATAGGTAGATTTTGTAAACATGTAGTACCAAAATATCCTGGCCGGACTATAATCTAAAATGAGACGATGCTTGTACCACTTTTGAATATTAGAAGGTGTTAGTACTACTTTAGAGTACAACGGACTTTCAATTAATTTTGGAACAGGGGTTCGTTAAGCAATTGTTATGTTGCAATCAATATTAAATTTATCAAATCCTTAGAAGTAATCCTTTTTGACATCCACGTACTATTGAAGTTTTGAGATCTATTATATGTAGATGAATGGGCCTCTTTTGGAACACCCAGCAGACACTGGTAATTGGCACTGCATAAGGCAATTGGATCACCAAGGACAACTCTATCGAATCATACCTTGGATGCATCTCGTAGAACTACTTTCAGACTATAAATAGAATAGAATAGAACAACAATTCAAAACGTTCGTCTGTGACTAATGTCAACAATGACGCGACAATGATACTGAAATACATTGTTTGCAGTTCCAGTGTCCTCTCTTTTTAGAATGATTACAACCTGCAAGTCCCGCAAGTTGCCATGGTTGTGCATTTGGTTGACCTCGAAAACTACTTTATGAAGCGTAGCCACTTCCGGCTAAGAAATCCAATTTTTTTCAAGATTTCTTCATACACACACATCCAAGGTATGATTCGATAGATTTGTCCTTGGTGATCCAATTGTGCATAAGGATCATGAAGGCCTATACCGACGGCCACAGAGGGTTTTCTTCAGCACGGGGAAGACAAAAAGGCCACAAGGGCTTAAGCCAGGCTATAAGGGTGGATGAAGACGCTGTGTTAGGTGTTTCTCTTTTAGGAAGTCTTGGACAAGAGGACACCTGTGGACAGCTCCGTTGTCATGAATTAGGCACATGCCTCTTTAATTCGTTCACATTTACTTTTTGTATAAATGACCGGCGATAGTGGTGCTGTTTTAAACAGCAATTTGAACAATATGCCCATAACATTTGAAAATGCCGCGTGCAAAACTTTTGCCTCGTTTTACGTTTTTTTTGACAATGATGGACCTTGCCTGATCTTTTCCCAACCATTACTTACTGATTACACACCGTTGGCGCTCAAAATAGTAGATCCATGTTCAATTATATGCACAAAGCCCAAAAAGCACACGTTGGTCACATTTTCTGCATTATTTCAAAAGATAGTTTAAATGATGATGAAAACCCAACTTTATATGCTATTTCTTGCACATTAAACCATGCGTATCGAAGTCTGCAGCAACATTTGTTTTGGTACTAGCTCTACGTGGGTTGTCTGGGAGAGGGCATCATTCAGCTCAGTTTTACCAACTTCAATTTTTATTAACTTCCTAAAAACTGGCGTATGTTCGAGATTCGAAGCCCAATGTATTTGATATAGTTCATTATATACATTTGATGCAGATATTATAAAGCCTATGCGACCTTTCATGTAGACTCTAACATCCCACGTCAGTTCGTTATTCATTTTGTGCACAAAGAAATAGCCAGTGAATATGACTGAACCAACTTGAAAATTCAATAACTTTTGAAAGACAGAACGAATTTGTCTATACATCATGTATTTCTCAAAACACTGGAAAGTGTAGAGAGAAAAGGAGCAAATGCAAAATAACACTTTCATTGTATAAATACAAGCATACCAGCATTATTAGCTCACCTGAGCACGAAGTGCTCAAGGTGAGCTATTGTGATCGCTTTTTGTCCGTCGTCCGTCTGTCCGTATGTCCGTCCGTCCGTCCGTCCGTCTGTCAACAATTTGGTGTTTACACTCTAGCATCTACAAATATAAGCCAATCTTAACCAAACTTGGTCAAAACATATATGACCATGAGATCTCGAATGAGTTCGAATTTGGGTAAGATCGGACCAGAAAGTCAGGAGTTATCTGCCCTTGAATGTAAAAAATAGCTACTTTTGACAAAGTTTACACTCTAGTTTCTACAAATATTGACCAATCAATACAAAAGTTGCACACAATGTTGATGACCATAAGATCTCGCATGAGTTCGATTTTGGGTCATATCGGACCAGAAAGTCTTGAGTTATCTGCCCTTGAATTTGACAAAATTGTCATTTTTGACCGTTTTCGACTTTGTTTACACTATAGCATATACAATTATTGACCAATCAAGACAAATGTTTAACACAATGTTAGTGACCATAAGATCTTTGATGAGTTTGATTTTGGGTGAGATCGGACCAGAAAGATAGAAGTTATCTGCCCTTGAATGTAAAAAATAGCTACTTTTGACAAACTTTACCATCTAGCATCTCCGAATTTTGACCAATCAATACAAAAGTTGGACAAAATGTTGGTGAATATAAGATCTCAGATGAGTTTGATTTTTGGTTAGATCAGATTAGAATGTCCTGAGTTATCTGCCCTTGAATTTGACAAAATTGCCATTTTTCACTGTTTTCGACTTTGTTTACACTATAGCATCTACAATTATCGACCGATCAAGACTAAATTTGGACACAATGTTAGTGATCATAAGATCTTGGATGAGTTTGATTTTTGGTCTGATCTGGCCAGAAAGACGAGTTATGTGCCCTTGAATTTTACAAAATTGCCTTTTTCGTCTGTTTTCGACTTTGTTTACACTCTTTTAACAAAATTGCCTTTTTCGTCTGTTTTCGACTTTGTTTACACTCTAGAATGACCAATCAAGACAAAACTTGAACACGGTGTTGGAGACTGTTAGAACTCGTATTAGTTTGATTTTTGGCCTGATGGGATCAGAAAGTTTAGAGTTATCGACTTTGTTTACACTCTAGAATCTACAGTTCTTTTATCAATCAAGACAAAACTTGGACACAATGTTTGAGACCATGAGATCTCATATGATCTGCCCTTCAAATTTTACCCGGACAACCACAAATAGAGACTACTCAGAACAAAACTTGACACAATGTTATTGACCATAAGTTTGTTTTCAGTCTTAAAGTCATGAATATTAATTGAATTGAACAAAACTGTGCCTAATATCATTTTAGTTCAGGTGAGCGATATAGGACCATCATGGTCCTCTTGTATTATATGTCTTTAGCATCTTTGAATATGGGCCAGTCTAAAATTATGCTGTCAGGTAATTGGTTATGAAAGTATGAGAATATTATTATTTATCCCCCGCCGATGAAATCATTGGGGGGGGGAGTATTGTTAGCTCACCTGAGCACAAAGTGCTCAAGTTGAGCTATTGTGGTCACTGGCTGTCCGTCGTCCATCCGTCCGTCCATCTGTATGTCCGTCTGTCAACAATTTGGTGTTTACACTCTAGCATCCACAAAAGTTGGCCAATCTTGATCAAACTTGGTCAAAGCAAGTATGGGCATAAGTTCTCGGATGAGTTTGATTATGGGCCTGATCGGACTAGAATGTGCTGAGTTATCTGCCCTTGAATGTCAAAAAATGCTGTTTTTAAGTTTGTATACACTCTAGCATCTACAATTATTGATCAATCAAGACAAAACTTGGACATAATGTTGGAGACCATAAGATCTCATATGAGTTCGATTTTCAGTCTGATCTGACCAGAAAGATGAGAGTTATGTGCCCTTGAATTGGGCAAAATTGCCATTTTTGGCTGTTTTCGACTTTGTTTACACTCTAGAATCTACAATTATTAATAAATCAAGACAAAACTTGGACACAATCTTTGGTAGCATAAGATCTTAGATGAGTTTGATTTTCAGTCTGATCTGATGAGAAAGTGGAGAGTTATGTGCCTTTGAATTTGACAGAATTGCCGTTTTCAGCTGTTTTCAACCTTGTTTACACTCTAGAATCTACAATTATTAATCAATCAAGATAAAATTTGGACACAATGTTGGGGACCATAAGATCTCAAAACAGTTTGATTTTCAGTCTGATCTGACCAGAAAGATGAGAGTTATTGGTCCTTGAATTGGGCAAAATTGCCATTTTTGGCTGTTTTTGACCTTGTTTACACTCTAGAATCTACAATTATTAATCAATTAAGACAAAACTTGGACACAATGTTGGGGACCATAAGATCTCAGATGAGTATGATTTTCAGTCTGATCTGATAAAAAAAGTCGAGAGTTATGAGCCCTTGAATCTGATACAATTGTCATTTTTGGCTGTTTTCGACCTTGTTTACACTCTAGAATCTACAATTATTTAAAAAAAAAAAAAAAAAAAAAAAAAAAAAAAACAATGTTGTGCACCATAAGAGCTCGAATGAGTTTGATTTTTACAATGTTATTGACCATAAGTTCATATTCAGTCTTAAAGTCATAAATATCAATGGAATTGAACATAAGTGTTGCTCATATCATTTTGGTTCAGGTGAGCGATATAGGACCATCATGGTCCTCTTGTATTAAAATAATTTCTTCATCTGTCATGCTAACTTAAATATTTAATGGTTTAACTATTCAATAGTTCAATATAATGTATTTCTTTAAGATAACGACGTTTTTCTCACAAATTAGTTCGATGATCTGTAGCTAAATTTTGAATATGTTAGTAAAAGCTGTTAACCTCAATTCATCAAATAAAAAAGGTTAGCCATCGAGATTTCTTTTTAAAAGTTAACCTATAATGTTTACAGCATTTGTATTCCTAGTTACCTATAAGTTTGCGAAATTTTCGTGGCGATTTTTGTCAACAAAATACTTTAGTTTTACTCGAGCATCTTATTGAATATAGTATATGAATTTCAAATCGACATATAAATACATACTTTGACCGTGTATGAGAAGAAAAGCTGACAAATGAGACAACAAGACAGGCCATCATCACCGTCATCATCATCCGCCTAAGAACGTGTTTGTCAAATGAAGGAAATGGTAAGTATATTACTTCGTTACCATCTGTAGAAAAAGCAACATACAAATGTTGCGAAATTATTGACCAAAAATGAGTCTTTAGAAATAGTAGAAATGTGTTGCAATGCGATTGAAAAGCCGCCTTAGTGCGCAAGTGCCGGGAGTTTGTATATCTATAACCCAGATAATTAGGACCCGAGCTGGCGCATGTCGGGGTCTTTCATAAGAGATTTATTTCTAATTATATCCTTCTTTTATCAGTAAATTTTTATAAATAGACCGTATTAAAATGAAAAAATATGCCCTTGCGTTACAAAGCATTAAACTCAAATATCGACAAAAAAACATGGTTTTACGGATCTGAGCAACTGCGACTTTCAGTTGAATTTTATCAAACCTTAATCAGAGGTTGTGAAATGAATTGTGTAATAAATATACACGTGCCATTTTGTAAGATAAATGAGGGATAGAAGAGTGTGTCCACTCTTTCTTGCCGATGCTATTAGCAAGGTATTCATAAAGGCGTCAAATTGAAAAATCCAGGTAAAGTCTAATTGTCACTTTTTCGAATAAAATGATAAGAAACTTTGGTAAATCGGTAACTGTAATATAACATTTGCCTTTTATGTGCTTACCAACAAAGACTAAATAGGAAAAAAAAGTTATGCCACTTTTTTAAAACACTATTGTGTAGGTGGGGTATTTTAGTAATTTTAAAGATACGCATGTACATCTGTTTAATCTGTGAAACAGATGTATTCATTTATGATATTAAAAATACATGTGCAACATTTAGTCGTGAAAATGTCATAAAATTGCCTAGAAATTAAGAAAACGTGACTATTCTAAAACTGTTAAGTTACTTCTGCCCATGAGTATACATACCAGTAGTGATTTTCGTATGAGCTTTAAAACTTCAGAAAGCCTGACATGAAATGTCATAGAACTAATTTTGTGTACTTCATAATGTTTTCAAATCTACCTTGTATAGTGGTCCCACGATAGTCTGATTATCGCCAAACAACAAAAGACATACCCATTTACTAATTATAGGTTATACGTGTCAAAACGAGACCATATGGATGATAATCGGTATTTAGATGTAATAATGACGAGACGATTTGCGCGTGCGTCTCTATAATAACATGTTTTATAGGTTAAAGGTTTGTTTATAAACATCAGAATACATTGGGATCACTGTATAGTTCGTCTATCGGGAGTGGCAGTTGTTTAAATTTTGTTTTTATAAATTATCCGTAATTAACCCGATTAACCAAGCCTCAATGATAGATACAATATCTTGAACAGGTAATTTATCTTATAACACGATTTTAATCCAAAATCAATAGCCGCATATCCCTATATAAATGAAATAGTCTGTTGTTTATCTGCCACTCATTTTAGACGACCTATACACATTGAATTTCTGTTGCCAAGTGTTATGAATTGCTCCTGGGGGTATAACCAGTAAAATTCAATATTACGGATTTCATTTCACATGGCTCAGCTTTAGCTTTTGTTGTCATAAATTACACACCTGGGCTTTTTCAAAATACCAATTCAGTAATATTTTCTTGAATATGTGTTATATGTGTGTATAGCGGACGAGAATTGACCTGGCAGAGCATTCCATTCGATTAGCATTCCATTCTCTACTATGATACAAGTATATAAGAAGAATGTTGCAATATACGCGAAATATGAACGCATTCTTAATAAAGGTCATTGTCAGGTCAAATGAAATCCGTAATACAATCCAACTATCTGCCAATGCATATTCACCTTTAGTCCCGCTTTTATAGAGCATATGATCGAAATAAGACTAAATGGTGATCGTAGAAGTGATAGCCGCATCAAAATTTCACATTTCTTTGTGCTACAAGGACATCACGGACATCGTAAAAAAGCAAATTCAGTATGTTAAAAAATTCTTAAAACCATTCTGTCGCTGTAGAAAGGTCTCACACGGTATCACCATAATGGAAAGATATTCTACACAACGGTATATCAATATAGGAGTTTGACATTAGGGAACGATTTTATTCAGGGTACCGTGATGTAATTTCAGACAAACAAAAATATTTACGTATGTGTTGTTATAAAATCTTGTAACTACGGCTTGATTCAAGCCGTAGTTACGAGATTTCATAACAACACCGACAATTTATCGATATATACAGTGAATAACATCCTATTTTTATCTCAAAATTCATTGCTATTAGAACTAGTCGAGATTGAAAAATGAGTTGTATAGGCACCGATAATTTACCAGGCAGGACCTATCTCGCCCTTTACTTGAACGAACATGATAAATCGCGAAAAGAAAAATAACGAATAGAATGATAGACTAATCAGGTTGAAAGCTCTGAATGTTACACAACAAACAACAAAGAAGCAGATTTTTATTTAGAAGTTAAAAAATGTTTTCTGTATAGATCAGATCAAAATGAAATTTTGCATGTACATGCCACTGTAAGTACACGCAAAAATTCATTTTGATCCGATCTATAAAGAAAAACTTAATCTATTTCTAAGTAAAAATTTGCTTATCGTGTCGATTTACCCCACTCACTTTGTCTGTCAGATTTTTTACAATTACAAATTAAAGATGTAACGTATATCTATCAATTCAAAGAATTCAAAGAAAATATGTCTTGACCCCTTGTTGCAACCCACCCTTTACGGTGCATGACATTTTCTTCGTTACAATATGACAGCAAACCGATTTATTTTTAGTGGAAAAGCAAAGTAGAAAATAAACATAATAAAGTGCAGAGTTATTTTTGGAATTGAGTATACTTTGTTAACTTGTAAAAGTAATTAATGAAGAGAATGGCCACTGTGTGTAACAGCTGTAGCCAATAGTTCTTGACCTGAGTTACGTGTTACACGTTCATCATTAGCAGATTAAACTCACACCGAGCGATGGATTTGCAGAAGTTACTGAAAACCTCTATACTGATATTGTTATGCATTTCTTTAGTTCGTATTCTAGAGGGCTGGAGGCTTTTTTCTTCCACAAGAAAGATTATTACCGCAAAATTGGCTGGATATTCACTGAAGAGCGTTATAGGGAGCACGTTAGCCTTTAAGAATGTTACCAGAAGTTCGGAATTGCTACACAATATGTCTTACCTAACTAAATATATAGGCAGCAACCAATTGCCGGTAACAGCTAATGACGCCAGTCAATATCTAATTGAGAACCCAGCGTTGTGTGATTCCGGGGTGGAATTATCCTTTCTGTTGATTGTTCACACCGCCACAGACCATCAAGATCGGAGACAGTTTATCCGCGACACATGGATGAACAAGACAAACCTTCCACACAACATATCCACCAGGGCTCTATTTCTTCTCGGTACAACACACCAAACATCCATACAGAAACTTATTGTTCAGGAATCACGCCAATATGGCGATATTTTACAAGGAGACTTCGTGGATGCATATCATAATCTTACACATAAAGGAGTCATGGCGTACAGGTGGATCTCACAGAGGTGTCAAAACGCAAAATACATTGTTAAAATAGATGACGATGTGATTATAAACGTTGAAGATTTGCTAAAAGTCACACTTTCATCCATCCAAGGAAAAAAGAAAAAAATGATTTGTGCAATTTATACACAGTCTATGATTCAACGTTGGACGAGTTCAAAATGGTATGTTAAGAAGTCTTTGTTTCCAGGATTAAAAGTGTATCCACCATATTGTAACGGCCATGTTGTTGTCATCACGAATGATTTACCCCCGATCCTGTATGAAGCAGCGAAGACAACTCCGTTTTTCTGGGTCGATGATGTTTATTTATATGGTTTGTTACCGAGCAGAGTTCCAGGATTTAACTTCATGTCGATCAACAATTTGTGCATTGGTACTGACTGCGTTACCCGATGTAGGGATACAAAACGAGAACAAAAAAATTGTAAACATTCTTTCGTATCTAATCTGAACTTAAATACTTTAAGGGAACAGTGGAACCGTATGCACAAGTCTTAGACGAATCGTCCATTGGAAACTAGAAGTGGCTATCAGAAAGTTTGGGTGAAATTTCCCTTTCCCAAATAAGACCTGGTTTTGACGTCCATAGTAGAAAAGGCATGGGAAAACATTGAACTAAAAGAAGAAACTGCTGATAACCAGCAGTTTCTCCTTTAGTCTCAATATTTTCTTAGTTTTGTTGTACATAAATCCTCTTTTTTTTCAATGTCCATTTTGTCGTCTGCGCCAACTTTCAAATTAGACCATCCTTATTTTTGTCGTTTGGGAAAGGGTTAATAGCGCGGCTATTCATAAAAAAGGGGGCGGGGCTATTCTAGTCACCTGGGCATCGGCGTCGCTGTAATGCTTTGGTTTAGTTTTTACGTGCCCATGGTGGAATATCATGTGATACAATATTTTCAGAAAATCTTCAATAATTTTGTAAATAATGGACCGATTTGAATTCGGTTTGAAGCAGAGAATGTGGACAGACATCACGCATTAGATGGATTGATTAATTTTTGAAAAATCAACTGATAAAAAAGTTATTGAAGATAAACCAAAATTTTGGATTATCTTCAATAACTTTTTTATCAGTTGATTTTTCAAAAATCCAACACCTCCAGCTAATTTCTGGCATTTTCCCACATTCTCTGATTCAAACCAAATTCAAATTGGTCAAGTATTAAAAAAGATATTGAAGATTATCGGAAATTCTGAGTCGCGTGATTATACACCGTGCTGCCAGTCTGTCATATCTCTGTTTCTACTAATGCTCTGAAACTTTGTGTGACCATGATATCAGCCTCTATGCAAATATTCGTTACTCTGACATTGAAATCTATCGATTTTTTACCCTTTTCGACTTAGAAATTCTGTGTGAAGTTTTTGTGTGCAACTTGCATATAGATGTATTTGTGATAACTTTTCTGTAACAGCTAGACCTATTGATTTCAAACTTTGCACATGCTTCTGTGACAATAATATCGGCATCTTTTCAATCATTTATTACTCTGATATTTGATTTAATGTTTTTTTTAACATTTTCCGACCTAGAATTTTTCACTATCTAGCACTTGATAGTCGCGCTTTTCAGTCCTATGACAGCTCTTGTTAACATTTATGGTGTGTAAATAAGGTTTTGTTTCTACACATATTCCATCGCATTGTAATATTTGAACTTTCATGGTGGTAAAACTTACGTCCTACATTAAAATCTAGATTCTTTCAGTAATTGACCTATTTCACGCATGACATCACAACACTTTTAAACACACACAAACCGTGCACTCAGATCCGGTGTAACGTTGTAAAGTGACCCCTATAGAATAATGATCCGGTCGTTTTTAGGTCGGGAAATCTCTTCGAGATTTCTAAGAGCTATAGTCACCCAACGCTTCTAACGCTTTTCTACGAAAAGATCGCATCTGCGGCTTGTTTTAAACTGCAGATACGAGGTTTTCGATATAATCTGGTCGCCGCATAGTCGTTAACTTTGTCTGAGTCCGCCGAAAAAGTAGACCTACCTTTGAACAATTCAAAATTGCTCAAATAACATAGTTATCGTAAATAGACTTTCATTTCCTAATCGTTTTGTCAAAACAATGCAGCAGTCAGCTCATAAGTGCGAACACTATCAACTTCTCTTTTTGACGAAAAGTTTGATTCGAACTATTTTAACTACGCAACAATTCGTGTAATCGGACATTTCCGTAAAATACTCGTAAAATTACGGAAATTCTATTTATAACCTGATTTTAACCTCGATTAACCTGTTTAATGCGTCAAAATAAGTACACACTTCGCCGTGTAGCTCACTTGATACACAAACCTGCTAGTTTGCACGCCATTAGGGCTATGCTAAGATAAAGTACAATGCCCAATTTAATTCGACAAGTAAAAAGGCACTTTGTCGTTTGGGGCGTCGAAAAGGCAATCGGTTGGTTTCAATTCTTATCGGTTTCAAAGGTAACAGTCACACTTTAAAGCAAAATGACTGTAAGTGTCAAAAGCGTGCGGTACCCGTTCGATTATTATGCATTCAGGGAATTACCGCAAGACTGTGCAATACTACTGTAGGTGAAGATAGAATTTATAGCACTTACAATAGTTTTGCGATTAACCCTTTACTTTCGTTTGATTTATAGTAACTGATATGAATATGTTAGTTTATTAGATAATTACCCGAAAGCAAACTTTCATTTGTTTGCGTATTTGGTTATCCATACCTTTTTTTACGAAATAATAACATGAGTATGCATTTGTGATTTAAATAAAAAAGAGGTTTCATTAAAATACGCCTTTTTCAATGTTTTTCTCTAAATACCGTGGACAGTGCTGTGTCTCCACAGGTTCTACGAGCAAGAGTTATATTAGAAACAGTTTAGTTGGGTTGCTATATTACCGTAAGTCTGCGTTAATATCGCACGCACAACTAGTTTCTCTGATAAAGGGGCTCACGTCTTTTCATAAACGCTTAGTTAAAAACCTGGCAGCTTTTCTGGGATAGTTTTTCATGACGATTGACAGTTTCTCTTTTGATTCTGAAAGTATTGTCGTTCATGTACTTAGACAGGATAATGTTCCGCTCGGTAGCATCTATTAGGAAGTGTATCTCATTTTCAACCTCTCCCGAGTTACAAAGCGTAAATAAACGAGCGTTTTGTGGCTCACCGAAATACCGTCCGGTTTCAATCCTAAGCAGCAAAATTCCACAACGGAATTGTGCCAAAATGGACCTTTCATTTTTTGCCAAATTCAGTCGGAGGTATTTTTCATTGGAAAATTCCGATTTATAAGCTCTATTATATTTGTAGCTTGCTAATGTTTGCAACCGAGTTGGACCATATTTCCTTATAATAACCATTTACTCTGTCTTCAGCTACCACCATATTCACTTTTGTCTTATTCTGATAGTGTATTGACAAATCAAGGTTATTCATTATACGTTTTACTTCGCTAAACAAATTGTTTTTGCCACTCAGTCTCGTATAGTCATATTCAATCAAAGTACTGAAAGTACTGTCGGGAAGCAAATTTGTCAATAATGTAGGCCTGCCCAGAAGTAGAGTACTTTGATTATGTACTTTGATTATCCATTTGAATACCTTGAATACTTTGATTAGTAGAACCCATTGATTAGGTACTTTGATTATCCAGAATACCTTGAATACTTTGATTCTATGCTGGAGTTGTATCTATTTTTAGCACAACTTCATGCATATTAATCGTTTGTGTAAGCTTTGAATATATTTCATAGTTCAGTAAACTTCACTGACCCATTTACAAGGAAGGCCATTGGACTGATCGTTGAACCATAATAAAGCATATTACTACGTCGATCTTTTCTTCTCTTAGAGACATGATTAATTGAATGTTTCGTTTTCAGTCACATAATTCAATATCTACACATAACTTCAGACTTAAATATTGAATGTTCGAATGACTGTTACCTCATTAATTTTTGCTTTTGATAGAACTATTAATAGTGAGGAGGACCGAAAGATGTTGTGTGGTATGCAGAGAATGGTAAAGTGCAGAGACAGGTAGCTGCAAAGAGAAGCAAATTTTGCAAAATTTGCTTCCAAAAACGCGTCTTGTGAGTCTGCAGACCCGTAGGAAGCAATTTCATATGGGGGGCTAAAGCCCTTGTCCTGAATATTGGGGGGGGGGGCTAAATTGGATTTTGTCAAGAATATCAGTATACAATTAAGAAATTACGACATTTTGGCCATATTTTTTTTTGGGGGGGGGGGGGGCTTAGTCCCCTAGCCCCCCGTTCCTATGGGCCTGAACTGTCTTCACTAAATGATAGTAGCCTGTTCCAATACCGGAGAATGATGACCCAATGTCTATAGAGGCTGGGTAGCCATCCCGTATCTCCTATAAGTGCGCTGATAGGTGCAAATCTGTGCACCCCAATAAAGTATCTCATAGCACGGTGCTGAACGTTGTCAATTGATTTGTAATAGTTTGTTCCCCAGCTAGAAGCACCGTAGTCCAAGATAGGAGCAACACAGTTGAAGTACAGTTTTTCATAGGTTTTAAATCCAACGTGTTTTAAATGGCGTACATTTGATATCACGCTTCCTAGAGCTCTTCTTGCAGCTTTTGATACTGATTCACAATGGCATGAGAAGTTATTTTTGTCATGGAAAATCACCCAAAGAAAAAATTCTTACGTATACGTACCCCTCCCAAACCCTTCCGTCCGCTGCCCGCAAAAACCAACACCATATAATGCAATATGTTGTTTACCATTTCTCTCTTGTCTATTAGGATTTGTTTTATAGATATATATCACATTTCTACTGACGTACCGTGGGAATACGAGTATAAGGGTTAATTTTAATGAGACCACCAGATAGGAACATTGAGCATATTTTACGAATTCAACGTTCATTTCTCAGATTTAAACTTGAAAAGAAAAGATAATTTATTGAATTTCGAACCCTCTATTTCCCGACCTTCAGTACTATCAGTACTTTGATTTATATTGTATAATGATTCCTCTCTATAAAATACTGACCGTTACGTAAAATAACGACCCCCTGATTTTATCTATAAAATATTAACCCCTATCATACTTATTGCTTATTTAACAAACACTTCTTGTATATCGATTCAAACACCGACGTGTTTGATTGTTGTTGTTGTTGTTTATTTGCCGTCTTTGTTTTACTGGAGCTGATGCTGACATATATAACTAGTTTCACGTTATTTTGTATGCTATTTGTATGCTACTAATTTTGTTTTCAACTTAAAGGCAACATTTTGTTCTATGCTGAGTCAGAAAAGAAAGTGTGCACAGAGAATAACTGGAATTTCTATCGTCATTTTGAATATTGATAATATAATATTGGTATCAAATTAAAGATTATTCAATTGCCTATAAGTAGGTGTCTTTTAAATTGTGTAAAATGATTTTTTCTTGTGTTTTTCTTAAGATATTTGAGATAGGGGTCAATTTCATAATTTACAGACCTTGCTGAAGAAAGCGAGGAGATTAAATAATGCACATTTCTTGCGATTTCTGCTTCAATTTCTATTGTGACAAGTCTTAAATGAATGACGGCAAACATCTGTGGTCTCACTGATCGAACACAACGTTTCATTTTATCGTTTGGAATTTCATTGCGTTCATACTGCAAGACGTATTCCACGTCCTGCAAATTCTTTAACTGGGCCCTAAAGTTAGCGAAACTCAGGCAGAAGAAATGTTTGGCCCTACACCAAATTCATTACTTATTTTCAAAGGTCCCGTGTCGATGACGAAGTGTCTAATGCAGGCTTAACGTAAGATTTAGGCATTACGATAATGAGACAAACATGAGGTCTCAAATCTCTTTTGAGCCGTTCGTCTGCCTTCGTCGATTTCCAATGTTGCTTTCATGTGCTTGCTTTACTGAATCGCCATAAATGGTGTAGTTTTGAAACGTTGACGTTAGGGCGTCAATGTCATGTAACGGTTCTTGTCTAGTCATACCTGCATTCGGGATATCAGACCGAAGCCTTTCAAAAATGTATCCCTTCTTTTGGAAACATGATTGCAAACGCCTAATTTCAGAACGATGACATTTGAACGACAACGACATATTTTACACCGGTTCAAGACGCTAGCAAAACTAACGTGTGAAATCTCAGGTGAGCGACCTAGGGCCAACGGCCCTCTTGTTTTTTTGAATGGGCAACTTGAAGTGCGAAGTTAGCTTCCAGTTGCAAATTTGTTCTTTGCAACTCGAAGTGTGCTGTTAGCTGCAAGTTGCCAGTTTTGGTATTTCATTTGAATTAGCAACTGGAAGTGTGAAGTTGGCTGCAAATTGCCAGTTGCCATATTGACAGTTGCCAATTTGGCGTGGTT
The DNA here is from genome assembly GCA_963680895.1 of Fragum sueziense. Taxonomy (NCBI): domain Eukaryota; kingdom Metazoa; phylum Mollusca; class Bivalvia; order Cardiida; family Cardiidae; genus Fragum; species Fragum sueziense. Next base: position 9,619,889 of record OY804599.1, on the reverse strand, counting down.
TACTTTCTATTTTTAATTTGCAACTTGCAATTTTGAAGTGGCAACTGGGTGTGAAGTTGGCTGCAACTGACAAATGACGACTGGCAGCTATCTTCACATATAAACTAACCTATCATTTTCTAAAATTTTATGCATGTATTCTAAACATCACGTTACAAATTCAATACATAAGTAATGCATGCTATTTTTTCTTGTCTTTGTTAAAGATCACTTTATCTAATCAATACGTCAGTAATGCTGGTTATTTTTTCTTGTCTTTGTTAAAGATCACTTTCTCTAATCCCATCATGGGTGACTCGAATGCTAGAGATGTCAGGAACGCCACACCGAAAGAGAGGGAAACATTGGCGGAAAATAACCAAGCCTGAAAAAAAGCAAAAGGAAACACAAATTCAAAGATTCTTTGATACGTGTAACAATCTCATTTTCCAATGATAATTTACAAACTACAATGTATATTAAATTTATCTTAAATTAATTTAGTTTTCCATTAATGAGGACGAGACAAGATTATCACTACAACTCCAGCAGCACCCCGACTCATCCCAAGCGTGTTCTTTAATGCAAGATTTTTAAAGATTTCTTAAGATGTTTTAAATACAGCGTTTCTAAGGCCTAAATTATGACCGAGGCGTTCCAAATACTCCTTACTTCACACAAATGACGTCATGATGACATCACATTTATGAAGTAGGGAACTTTACCAAGGTACCATGGATCCTTCGGAACAACTCCGTAAATTATCTCTTATATTGTTTCTACAGAGTTAACCGAGGGGTTCCGCACGAAGTATAGGGAAATGGCGCCTCCCATTGACCGTTTTTTTTTAAAAAAAATCTTGCTCTAAAGAACGCCTTATCATAAAACATCTTAAGAAATCTCAAGATATCTCAGGAAATCTCGCTCTTAAGGACGCGCCTCCGATGACGAGACAACGAGTGCCGACTGTATTTCTTATCTACGTAACACTGACTCAATACGTTTGAAAATTCTATCTCTGGTACTTACTATTTCGTTGTCGGTAAAATAGAGCAGCCTCTCCCTGGCCATATAGTAAACATTGATGACAATAGGGTGTACAAGATAAGCACAGTATGTTAGTCTACCGAGGGGTACAAACGCCTTGAACGACAGGACTTCGTTTATCCAACCTGTAAGATAAAGAATTTGTTATATAAACCCTTGCCAAAATAATGTTTCGTTTTGACTATACATGAAAAAATACCATTAATTCATGTAAACAAGCGCCCTATAAGAGCATGAACTATGTAGAAGAATAAAACGAGTTATGCATGTAGAAATGCACGCTGTACGAAAAAAAAAATGTAAATAATGTGTTCTAAAAGAAGGAACTGGGCATTAAATCATGCTTCTCCTGTCTTTTAAGAGGTTTTCATTAAAAAGTTATGGATTAAATTTCTAGAATTTGGATATGCTACCGAAAGGATGTAATTAAAGCCAACAAAATTCCTTACATTAACATTCATTGTCATTGAGCAAACATTAGTATAATCATGTATGTCTATATTTCAGTTTTGTACTATATATATACCTCCATATCCTGTATAACAAGCAATTATGATCCAGCATATCGCCACAGCCCAGGCTGATCTGTGCAGGGCCACATAAGCCACGGATTGATCCACGGTCAGAAAATGTTCGTTATGATCTGGGTATACACCGTATATAACAAGGGCGATAATCGTGAAACACAGGAACCAACCAATCACAGCTACGATCTGCAGTAAAATAGAAGAGTTTAACACATATACATGTAATTAATAACGCGATATAATAGTGAAAAACAGAAACTAACCAATATTATACACGATCTGCAATGAAATGATTATGTGCTATTGATTTTTGTTAAGACAATGTGGCAGCATGACCAAACATTATGGGCATTGGGGATTTTTTAATGTTGAAGTCTTCGTTGCAATTTTTGAAAATGTAACACTCTTCTTTGATACCAAATGAATAAGCGTCACTACTATGTAAAATATACTAATTATTTATAGAATATTCTTTTGTAAATCCTTAAAATGTGTCATATGACAATTATGTGTATCCATATAGATTTTTAGGCGGATAAAATGATGATATGAAAAATGAAATTTAGATCCCCTCATACCAAACAAGATACAGTTAGGTCAGTTAGTAAGAATGACCGTTTGGTGGATGCAGAATTAATGTAGAATACCCGTAATGTGGCAAATTTGAGATTCATTAAATATCAGATTTTTTCGAGCGGTGTCATAACTTATCCGAACCTATTCGGGCGCGGTAGTAAACATTCGGCGGTGGAACTTTCCACCGCCGAATGTTTTCGACGTTGCCCGAATAATTTCGACGTCGCGCGCATCTCATTTGAAGTAGACACCATGGGGGTTTATAATGGCAACTTTTATCATATAGCGGTTGAAAATGTATGAGGTGCACTAACAAGAAAAACATTTTTTATTCAGGGGCAGATAATTCAAGAAATAAAATGAGTTATCTTAATTCTGTAAGTAGTGTGCACAGCTAGACATCATGGAGATTCACTGTGGCAAGTTTAATTAAATTCAATTGAAATTGTATGAGGAGTTGCGCACACAAGAAAATATGCATTTATTATTCAATGGCAGATAATTCAAGAACGAAAATAGTTATCTGAATTCCGTAAGTGATGTGCACAAATGGACACCATGGAGATTCATTGTGGTAAGTTTAATCACATTCCGTGAAAAACTGAATGAGGAGTTGCGCACACAAGAAATTGCTAATGGCGGACAGACGGACGGACGACTAGGGTCATACCATAATACGACTCTTTGGACGTATAAAAACTTATATAAAAAGAGTAACACATGCTAATCACCTTCGACATTTTCTCTCTGATGGCATCTTTATAACGGTACAGTATATAACCAGCAACAAGGCCCACAATGTAGGGTCCCATGCGTGTGTGGGCGGGAAAGTAAAATATCTTCATATAATTACCGTCCTTTCTGGAATTACAAAAGGTACATTATGTTAAAGGCTACCAAGCTATGCAGTTGATTTCACCGTATATTCAATGGGCGTCTGCTAAAGCATTTATCGTGTACAAAACGTTGGTATAGTACTCAATTTCGTAGGAATCATTGTCGTCTTTATATTACCCAGAAAAAATCACCAAAGTATAGTGAGTACCTTATTACACATACGATTTGGGTTGATCAACTTGCATAATATCAAGAGATTGTCTCAAACTGATCAGGCTGGTGTATTGCTGGTGGAACAAATGGGTTGCTCAAACTTTGCAACTTTATTGATCGCTAGTACTTTTTTTCACTTCGTAAACTATTTTAAGCTGATTTTCTATACGTTCAAAGAGTATATTTTGGGAAATCAATTCAGCTCCGAACATGATTATGACGACCAAATAGGCTGTTATGGTATCGGAAACTGCAGAGGTCATATTTGATGATTTAATCAATAGACCTCGGCATGGAGAGTAGATACTTGCATCACCAATTAGTCTTGTATTGGTTTAGTATACATTCAGCTACATGACCCATGATACAGGGAACCGTACGTGTATGGGAACTGACTCAGAACACCGTAATGAAATTATTGTCCTGTCAGAAAGAACATAAAAGTATTTTGACAATTTTGTATGATTTAGCGTTTATTAAGGTTAAAGCGAAATAAGAAAGATCATTGCAAATATCCCCTTAGAAATGTGTTTCCTGTTATATTTTCTACAATCAAAGAAACATCACAAGTGACGTTGGCAGACAGTGACACTAATATTTCTTTAAGGGAAAGAAACAATTGTATGCCTCTGAGATCATTATAATAATTATTGTCATCAATTTTGTTGATAGACAGAGAAAATAAAACTGGACCCAACAGCCTTGTCAACAACCACTAGGTGGTGCTTTTGTTGTTGTTGATGTTATCCTCGCAGTACTATTTTTGTTGTGTGTTTGTTGGGGGAGAGGGTTTGTCTTTTGAAAAAGGTAGTATACATGCAATGTGGCCATTTTGAGATTCATAAAACATCTGACTTTTTCGAGCATCGTCTTATATTCGGGCACGGTCGTAAACATTCGGCGGTGGAAAATTCCACCGCCGAAAGTTTTCGACGTCGCCCGAATAATTCCGACGTCACTCGAATCTCATTTGGGGTAGATTATCTTAATGCAACTTACGGTTTTGGTCCAATAAAGGACAATAATAGTGCTGTATATTCGTGTTTCTTAGCTATCACACCAGCAGTGATAGTTGTAGCGAGGAAAAACACACTGGCACTGGCTGCTCCTAGGTAAACATTGCTGAAAAAGAGAAACGGGTATTTCATTGTCGTAATTTCCAGGGAAATTGGATGCTTTTAATCAGTAGAAAATACATATTTTATATATTTTACTATTTCCCAAATAGCTTCTGATTTCGATATTGTTACGAGTAAGCTGGGTAAGGTTTTGGAACCATTCGACAAAAAGAAAAGACGAGTACATGTTAAATCATTCCTACCACTTACTTTATTAAATTGAATGAATAATGTGGAGGTTTTTTTTTGGGGTGGGGGGGGGGGGGTGGGGTGGGGGGGGGTGGGTAAAGATGTAACTATGTAAAATTGTATGAGAATACAGATAATTGTTATGTTTTGTTATGTTTTGTTAGTATCTTTCCTTTATTAATATGAACAGAATAAAATTTGGATGATGAATGTAAGGTTTGACCAATACATACTAGTAGAATGGTACAATGATGAGCGGAGATAGTATATAGTACATCATATCATCTGCGAGGTACCACGACCAACCCATACACTGAAAATGTGGAAATAAATCTCGATTTAAAGTTCTTATTTTTGAGCTTTGAGCTAAAAATGCACCAAAAAGCATCAAAACGCTTTTTTGATTATTTTCCACGCTTAATTTGAACAAAATTGAATGATGATATTTAAGTCGGACATTGGGGTATCAATCAATTATTTCACAATCTGTTGCTAAAATCACGAAATGAGGTCTAAGACGGGCCGGGCCTTTCGGCTATTAGAATTCCACAAAACAAATTAAATATCGGAAGTAAATGCTTAAGAATCCTTAAAACTTCATCCTTGTTTAGAAAAAAAGAACATCACAAGTATCACGGGTGGGCATCAGGGGAGCTACCTCGAAAATGTGTTAACGTAAATTTGTTCCCACGCCACATCCGGGAATGTCGAGGTAGTGGAAATCCCCGTATTTTGACAAACGGACAAAGGTGAGTTCTCCCTTTTATTTGTTTTTTCTTTCAAAGAGCGCATTACTTAAAAATCTGGCGATGCAGTGCAATGCTACTATGTTTTAGCAATGCATGAAGACCGAAAACCCCATTAAATAGTGGAAAATACGAGCAGGACGACATTAATTCCAGGACTGGTGGATTGCATTTTCGCCCTTTGTTGACATTTCGACAAGCATCTCGAGGCAGATATTGTACTTTATTTTCAGTTTCTGACCACTATCACATATTTTGATGCAACGCGTAGACAAATTGACTACAATGACGCAAAAAATTCAGATATTCTAGTCTCCTGAACAGATTAACTGCCCAAAAACTCATTCGTGTTGTTCCCAGACCATCGAGGTAGCGGTAATCTATCGAGATAGTTCCCGCGCGTCCCAAACATCTGGCCTTCTGACATACGAATTGATCGTATTGATGTGTTGATATACTTTAATGATTCTGGACAGCGACCTAATGGCTAGTTGGCGAAAATCAGTTCCGCTAGTCACAGAATTGTGATGCACGTGCAATAGCTAATTATAGCAGATTTTTGAGAACTTATGAAACAATGACCACTATCACATGTCTTGATGCAACGCATATTCAAATTGACTACAATGACGCAAAAAATTCAGATATTCTGGTCTCCTGAATAGATTAATTGCCCAAAAACTCATTCGTGTTGTTCCCAGACCATCGAGGTAGCGGTAATCTATCGAGATAGTTCCCACGCGTCCCAAACATCTAGCCTTCTGACATATTGATATACTTTAATGATTCTAGACAGCGACCTAATGGCTAGTTGGTGAAAATCAGTTCCGCTAGTCACAGAACTGTGATGCACGTGCAATATCTAATTATAGCAGATTTTTGAGAACTTATGAAACAATGAGCAGGAACTGCAATCACAACATAAATCCCAACCTGAAACCCAAGTGGGAAACAACAATAATTACATTTAAAGGGACATTTCATTCCAATTTCATTTTTTAAAGTATGTCCTGATGCCAAGATTGGTTATTCTAATGAGTATAAATACTATTAGTTTTTTTTAAGTTGTTGCCAATAAGCGAGGAACACGCATTTAATGTTGAGACATAATCGATAAATTGCATATAAATCGGAACTGTTGTCCACAACAATGTGTTCAATTTTAACACATAAATATAAATTTCTCGTAAACGGCGCAATATTTTGGCTTGAAATTTTCAGAATTTTCATTAGGAAATATGCTCTTTCAGATAAAAACAAAAGTGAAATTTATGACAAAAAATTCTAAAATGTCACTTTAAGTACCAATACAAACAGAACATATTGTAAGCCGCGTTAGCATCCCTTTTCCCAAAAGTTTGTCACTCAGTCACCAGAACTTAACTGAAAGTGTTTGGACACATAAAATGACTGAAAGTAAAAAAAACACAATTTAACTTATTCAATTTTTCAGGAACATCTACATCAAAACAAAACGCAGTACTGCTTACCTTCAGCCAGAGACCTACACCTTAAAATCAAGTTATATTACTGATTCTGCCAAACCCAAATGTACCTGCAGAAAAGAGAAATTTATCAGCTGTATTGTTCCTAGGTAGGTTAGTAGGCTATGCTATTTACGGAGGACTTAATTCAAGATAGGCACTTCCGGCATTCTGGGAATTAAGATAAATAGTTGTCTCTGTTCTTCATGAATGGGTTTCAGGTTGGGATTTATGTTGCGATTGCAGTTCCTGCTCATTGTTTCATAAGTTCTCAAAAATCTGCTATAATTAGCTATTGCACGTGCATCACAGTTCTGTGACTAGCGGAACTGATTTTCGCCAACTAGCCATTAGGTCGCTGTCCAGAATCATTAAAGTATATCAACACATCAATACGATCAATTCGTATGTCAGAAGGCCAGATGTTTGGGACGCGCGGGAACTATCTCGATAGATTACCGCTACCTCGATGGTCTGGGAACAACACGAATGAGTTTTTGGGCAGTTAATCTGTTCAGGAGACTAGAATATCTGAATTTTTTGCGTCATTGTAGTCAATTTGTCTACGCGTTGCATCAAAATATGTGATAGTGGTCAGAAACTGAAAATAAAGTACAATATCTGCCTCGAGATGCTTGTCGAAATGTCAACAAAGGGCGAAAATGCAATCCACCAGTCCTGGAATTAATGTCGTCCTGCTCGTATTTTCCACTATTTAATGGGGTTTTCAGTCTTCATGCATTGCTAAAACATAGTAGCATTGCACTGCATTGCCAGATTTTTAAGTAATGCGCTCTTTGAAAGAAAAAACAAATAAAAGGGAGAACTCACCTTTGTCCGTTTGTCAAAATACGGGGATTTCCACTACCTCGACATTCCCGGATGTGGCGTGGGAACAAATTTACGTTAACACATTTTCGAGGTAGCTCCCCTGATGCCCACCCGTGAAGTATATCTTAATCTATCTTCCACTTCTTAGACAAATATTCAATTTTCAATTGTTTCAACTTGGAAAAGTTTTGGGAACTATCGACTGCAAATCGCTGCTTTTCAACAAAAACATCGTAACTGCAGCTTCAACCAAGCTACAGTTACGAGATTTTCGTTGAAAAGCGACGAAATAATTTACTTACCATTTCATCGGGTTTGTAGTAGTTGTTGATGTAGAGAAGGTTTGACCACCAGTTTTTTGTACAAAATTTCGTTTGTGACCAGTTGTCTTGATCAGGCCACATAGGCCCGTGCCCCATTCTGGTCCAGAGCGTTGTTAAAACCATCAACACTAGCATATAGGGAGGCGTCAATCTGTCATGCATAAATCGTAGAGCGTTTGATTATATCGCTGCTTTTCAACAAAAACCTCGTAACTGCAGCTTGTTTTAGCTAAAACAAGCTGCAGTTATGAGGTTTTTCTCCAAAAGCGACGGTGTTAAATATTTAGAATTGCAGTAAATGATATCACCTTTTATTTATCTAGATTTTTTAGACTTTTAATGGCAATTAAAATGAAGGGGCAGGATAATCAAATCGGGCTTGTTGGGCTAACGCAATCACTGGTATTTTTTCAATCGAACACTTAAAGTTATCTCCTATATTTGTCCTTTTCTTTGTTTCACATACTTAGTACGTTAGGATAGTTGTTTGGGTAAGAGTTAAACGTCATTACCTCCAAAATCGATGAAAGTAGAACATAAACCAGTTCATTTTCTTGGCGCCTTCGCTTTTCTTTAACTGTTGTAAAGTCAGGTATCCCACCAGTAATCCGATGAAACAAGTTAGCGTTCGACCATTTTTATGGACCAATGAAATTGCAATATATATCGCCGCTCTATTTCGCATAAACGAGACTGCCGGCTAGTTTATGTGACGTCTATGAAAAGCCACGCCCCGTCTCCAATGAACAGCTAGAGAACACTAAGTCAGGTAGAGGCTGTATAGTAGAAAACATTCAATGCGCTGTGAGCATTTGAATGTTTATTTCGCGTAAAATCTACTTTACAGCCTCTATCTAATACGTACACCATTATCAAATATGTGAAGTTTTTGAAACTTTGTTTGGTAAATTAGCAACTATTGTCTTATCGATGACAGCACTACCAAAAGAAATGCTATCTACAGTTGAAAGCAAGAGAAGAGGATCATATGAGGTCCCGAGTTAGATCCCCGGTTGCGGTATATACCCTATTAGAAAAAAGTATTTCCCACCATTGGTTGTATAATAATTAACCTATGTGGGCGAGCAGCTGGAGGCTCAGTTAGGATTTGATGGCAATACTGGTACGCGGAACGACAGAAAGCCACGGTAAAGTGCATTCGCCATACCATATGACCATAGCAGTTGTTAATGTATGGTTTTGGCATACCTTAATGTGAAGAAAGAGTCGACCGAAACTGTAGCACTGTAATAGGCATAGAAGGTCCACTGCTGAATCTTCTTGAATAAATATGGATATATGTTTTCTGAAAAATAATATAAAAGGTTCATTTACATAGAAGCTTATACGACTGCTTTGTAATACCGAGTTAGCAAAAATATCAAAAGTTCTGCATCACGTAAAATTGAACAGTCCACATTGTAGAATGACAAATATTGGACTTATGAATCCAAATTGAAAAGATTCGAACACGTGACAGATATCATGCAATAGCATGCAATAGCATTCAAGAGAATGCAGAAAATGTTTGGACACTTTAAACGCTTCAACTTTGATTAACCATTTGCAAATTGGGTTTTTTTTGCTGAGTTCTATGACTATATAGATATATCTAAGCCATTACCACACACTCACGGGGTATAACCTGACGTTCGTAACTGCAGTTACGCACGTCCAATATGGCGACTTCAAAATTAGGGGAATATTTCTAAAGCTTTATTTGTATAACTGGATGTGTTATTCGTTCCGATTTCTTCACCAATACGATGTTTGTTTTTATCAAAAGGAGTTTGAATCGAACATTAATTGTTTAAGTCAGTATAAAAGCTGTAATAAAGCTTTCAAAAATCACGATGAAGTGCGTAACTGTTACTTGAAAATAGGTCAAGAAGTTCGTAACTAGGTAAATATGACGTTCGTAACTAAATAAAAGCGTATCGACTGAAGGGTTCTAGCAGATGAGTTTTGTATAACTAGTGGTTTTGGAAGTGGACAAATCGGAGTATTTGATACCAATATATGACCACAAGCAAATATGTTAACCCTTTCCCAAACAAGAACTAGTTTTGACGTCCCTAATACAATAGGTTCGGGAAAACATTGAGACAAAAGAAGAAACTGCTGATAACCAACAGTTTCTCCTTTTGTCTCAATATTTTCTCAGCTATATTGTACACAAATCCAAGCTTGATCATCATCCATTTTGTCGTCTGCAGCAGGTTTTCGAATGTGACCACCCTAACATTGTCTCATGCAGGTCTTGTACAAAAGAATGCATCTGTTAGAAAAATGGAACATTCTTTTCAATAAATAACCAGACTAACAGATGAAAGGGTTGAAACCATCCTAAAATTGATGTTTCAAATCCAAACCATGTGTTGTGGGTATTCATCTAAATGTCTCCATGAGATTCTTGAAATGAGTAGCCAACCCACAACATGGGTTTTGATGAACAGTTTACGAAATATTGTACAAAATGAATATTGAAAATCCATTGCGCATCTTGTCTGTAGTTCTGAATAAAGTGAGCGATTTTGGTTTCTGGAGCCCTAAATCCAGAGAGTCAGCATATTCTTCTTTTCTCTTAATGTTTTCCAAAACACTTAAGTGAAATGAAAAGTGGGCATTATCCCTTTCCCAAACAAGACCTGGTTTTGACGTCCCTAGCAGAAACAGATTGGGAAAACATTGAGACAAAAGAAGAAACTGTTGATAACCAGCAGTTTCTCCTTTTGCCTGAATATTTTCTGCGCTATATTATATACAAATTCTACCTTAAACTAGGTAGTTTAAATTTGTCGTCTGCAACAGCTTTTGAAATGGAAATTTTGAAAAAATTGCTGTTTGGGAAAGGGATATTTTGTATTACATGTAACCCTTTCCAAATAGCCAAATGTTAAAGTATAGTACACATAATGTGGCCATTTTGAGATTCAGAAAATATCGGATAAATTCGAGCGACGTCGATACGTATCCGAAGCTATTCGGACTCAGTCGTAAACATTCGGCGGTGAAAAGTTCCATTGCCAAATGTTTGCAATGTCACCCGCATAATTCTGATGACATGCAAATCGCATTAGGGGTTGACTACCTTAAGTTCATCCAAATTTGAAAGGAGTTACAGCAACAAGAAATATTGACATAAACAATGTAAACTTCTAATGTTACACAAAATATTGAAAAAATGATAATAAAAGGAGAACTTGCTGATTACAAGCACTTTCTTCTTGTCTCTCAATGTTTCAAAAAACTATTTTCTACCCAGGTTGTCAAAATCAGCTCATGTTTGGGAAAGTATTGGAATTTAAATAACCAGAGCAACAGAAAAGAGGGGTGAAACCATTCTTAATTTGTTATAATTTCAAATCCAAACCAAATGTTGTGGTTACTAATTTGAACCGCCTCAAAGAGATGATTCTATTGAATACCAACAGCACCGGTTTCTGATGAACAAATTATGAAATATTGCATATGAAAACCCATAAACCATCTTATCTGTTGCTCTGAATAACAAAACAACACATTCATATTTAGTCTAGGAGCCAGCTTTTACAAAGGGGGTTAAATTAAAAGTTCTTGCAACCGGTGACCTATAAAATTTTGAGTGGTATTTTTCAATACATTAGGGTCCCATGCTTTGGTTAAGGGTGGATGACATGCTTAAAAGTGGTAGGATTTTTTTTAAATCAAGGTCAAAGGTCATTCGGTGCACTTTTCATACATACCTCCTAAAATACCCCATAACTTACTCATTTATTACGCTAAAACAATTATTTTAGTATCAAAATAAAGCTGATGATTTGCACTTTGTCTTACATGAATAATATACAACTTTTTGATTTTCTATATTTTTGAATATTCATAAATGTAGCAAAAATTGGCTAAAAATCACTAAAATAAGTTTTGTCTACAAGTGAAAAAAAAGTTTTAAAAATACCAAAGGTTTGTTTTTGTGGTTGAAATCATACTTAAAAATTGCCCAGAAACATGTTCTTGACTTATATGTATTTATTCACAGAATTAGTCTGTGGCTTAGGCTTGTAGTCATAGGTAAAAGTGGGTGGGGTAAATTTTCTCTAAAATTACAAAACGTGCAAACATTGATGTAACAATATATCTTATACATAAATGTGATGTTTTATTAGAATTTATTGTTTTGAAATCATATTTGCAGGGATTTGTAAAGCTTTTAATGCATATTACTGAAAATTAATTTGAATTTTAAGAGCCAAAATAACAATTCAATGAAACAGCATGTTAGATGGATACAGATTATATCAACACCACATCAAGTATCTATATAATAGTAATCGGCAGCTGAAAATATTCCCCAGGCCCGTGCCATATTTTATAAGAATCAGAACAACATGGGGAAGGTCAGAGTTTGCATTGTTGGGTAGTGCATTGCTTTTATAGAGCCAAAGGGAAAGGAATTTAGCGCTGGAACCAAATAGCTCATACACAGGAAACACAGTTTACAGTTTAAGTGAATAAAACAATATCTCTAGAATTACATACTTATTAGAGATACCGAAATATCTTTTTTTTTTTCAAAATTATCTTTCTTCTTTTGTTCAAAATGGCCAACAAAATTCAAGATGGTCCCTTTAAATGTTTATATAGCGAAATTTTAACATATACTGAAAGGCAAAAGTAATTTTACACCTGACTTTCATTTGATCTATCGAGCCCTAATCACAGTTTGTGAGAGTACTTGTGTTATACGTATACATATGTCATTTTGCAAGAACAATGCGGGATTGAAGAGAGTCTTTAGCCTTTCTTGACGCTGGTGTTTTCACGGCATTGATAAAGGGGTCAAATTGAAAAATCCAGGTAAACTTTTATTACATCTTTTAGAATAAAAAGGCTAGCATTTTATGCTAAATTTTATCTAATATCAGTATTTCTTTGTCCCTATGCGTATTATTGATTGCAAAAAGTACTCGTGTATGGATAAGGTCAGCCGTCTGATCTTGAGATATTCAATTCTTAAGCAATCGTCCCGTAGCACACACTCTATTTCATGCACGTTCTTGTGTCCACATGTCTTCTATCGCTTATGACACTAACATTTAACATTTTCTCGTCAGAAAAGAGGGGCTAACTCCAATCTGCGTGTGCTCAAAATGCTACATAAGGTCAAATATGGGCGTTTTTGACGTTGACGTCATGTTACTGTATAACTCAAGGGTTCTGGTTACCGGACGTCTAGCACTAAAATCAATGTTTCAAATTCGACAACGAACAATTCTACGGCTCAACTAACGATTTCACACATCTTTATTGCAGCTTCCGGTAAAAACGTAACGTCACGTCACGTTGATGCTAAACACGAATTTATTGGTCTTTGTTATGGATACTCTCACTTTTCGACCCCCTAGGTGTTTAAATGCGTTCATGAAGTTAACGATTGATTGACAGGTGCAGTTCATTAGCATAGAAACATAAAATTTCATCCTGGCGCTCTCATCATGGTTAATGTCCTGTTTTTGCCGGCGTCGGATTGCTCTCCTGTTCCTTGTAACTGGAATACTACTCTGGCCTTTTGTGTGGCGACCAACAAAGATCAAACATGCAAAAAATAATGTCACTATTTACAACACCATAGTGTGGGTGGGGTATTTTGGTAATTTTAACAATATGCACGTGCAGATTACTGTAACGTAAATGAAACGGATGTGTTCATTTAGAATATCAAAACATAACTGTGAAAACATATGGTCGTGAAAATATTATAAATATGTTTTGAAATTAAGAAAATACAATTATTCTAAAACTGTAAAGTTACTTTTGCCTTTGAGTATAGATAGAAATAAGACCACAAATTAGTCGTTTTTATGCCCCCGCATCGATAGATCGATGACATATTGTTTTACCATTGTTCGTCTGTCTGTCTGTCCGTCCGTCCGTCCATCCATCCATCCATCTGTTGGCCGTCCGTCAGTCTGAAACTTAACATGAAAACTTAACATTGGCCTTTTCTCCAAAAGTATTCCACATGCAAAGCTCAAATTTGGTATGTAACCTTCTTTCAATGATATCTATCTGTTCCATGCAATATGACTTTCCCCAAGGTCTTCCATTAATCCTTGTCAATCCTTACCATGAATACTTAACATTTAAACTAATTAACGTGAAAACGTAACATTGGCCTTTTCTCCAAAGGGAGTTCACACACAAACCTTATCAACCATTTATTCAAAAGCTTAACGTAAAAACGTATCATTGGCCTTTTCAGGGGCATTCGTGTTTCACAAAGACATCTTTTTTCAAGATTAGGCTGATTTATATATGAATTCGTGAGAGATAGCCAGTGTTGTGCATTTTAGAAAGTATGACAATTTTATAGTTTTATTTGTGAAACAAAGAGGACCGAAATGTCTTCTGCATGGTAATTACGTAAAGCAGAGGTAATGCATAAACTCGTTGTTTTGTTCATTTTATGTATCATGTATACTTTACTAAATATAAGTAATATCTGTGTCTTTATATACAACACTATCCTCATCATCACCATCATCAACAACAACTACAATAACAACAAGACACATGATGCAATAACCAGACTTGTAAAGTCCACAGCTACCCTATACTAACCACCTCAATACACTCAACTCATGCCATATATACTCATCCTTATCACTGTCTGATGCATCAAGATTCTCAAGTCTTTACACAGTTCTGACTCACAAACACATGCATCAGTGCATGAAATATCTTCTCGTTGACACTTAGACCTTCGCATGTGGCAGTCAGTTTAACATGAGCATTGTGTGATGTCAAGCAAAGCTAGAGGTGCAGGATCTTTACGCATTCTTACAGGAACTAAATTATTGTTGTTATCTTTGGTCCATACATGACATGCTGGTGATGGTAGATTCAGATACTGGTCAGTTTAGTGCTTACAAATATAGGAATATACTGAATTTATGTTTATACAGAAAATATATATAGGTCCATGTATTTTTATGCCCCTGTATCGAGCGATCGGGGGCATATTGTTTTACTCTTGTCCGTCCGTCCGTCTGTCTGTTCAAAACTTAAGATTGGCATTTTCTCCAAAAGTATTAAACATACAAAGCTCATTTGGTATGTAGGAGGGCTGTTTATAAAGTATCCGGAATTGTCATATTTTTTCATTTATGTACTAACTGTTATGATATTATAGGATACAAAAACTAAGTTTATGCATTAAGGCGCATTCTATAGTTGTTATGGCAACATAGGGTCATACTGAGCAGCGCAACCTAGGTCTGAGATGGACAAGTCAGGAAAGTCTGTCTTACATATCTAATATTTACATCTTTTCGATATATTTGCCACTGCACGATATACCACATTTCCAACATACGCATTTATTTCTCAAAGAAGCATCTGAACTGTACCTGGAAAATTCTATAGATAGTTTACACAATTGGCAAGTCATTAACGATTTCGCCGACGTCATGTTGGGACGTCCAGATATGTTAAAGTCAGAAATATCATAGGTAGAATAATATATAAATGCGCTAAACCACTCACAAATACTTGTTTTTTCTCATAGAAGAATAAGCTGTGCATGTTCATAATCATAAAGATCGTCTCTGATTTTGATTTTCCAAATTACACTCAAATCATTATTGAATACCATTGCCCAAGTACCATATTTGCTATGTAAGCAAAGCGATGACTCCAAATGTCAGCCGATGATGTTACGTTTGCGGAGAAAAATGTCCGCTCAAAGGTAACGAGCATTTTGGACAATTGTTGAAGTCAAAATACAAAATATGATTGCTTTAAAAGCGATTCATAAGTCACATCTTTGCAAAGTGTCAAAAGTTTCCCTGCTCAACGTGACCCCACCCTGTCGAATGCGCCCTTTTCCAAACAGCAGCGTTTTTGTTCCAGGATCAAATGTATAATTCTATTATATGTTTAAAATTTCATCTCAGTTGGTTTAAAAGTTAAAACGACAAATGGGTGATTAAAAAAGAAAATGCTGATAATCAGAATTTTCTCCTCTTGCATCAATGTTTTCCCATGCAATTTCTCCTAGGGGCGTCAAAACGAGGTCTTGTTTGGGAAAGATTCAATGATTTCTTTGATATAGATACAAATGAAAGATGCATGATTTACTAGGAATAGTTTTAGCCATGTAATAAGTAAAACATTGTCCAGATTTTTGTCAGGTATATTGTTGTGGAGTTATAACAACCACAGGTCCAAAAATTTCCACTTTTTTTAACCAAAAGTTTCTCTGTGTCTACTCAAATAAGTATTACAGTCGTGAATAAATAAACAAAGTTATGTTATCATGATGGGATTGTGAAGGATGGATCAACAATTGTGGTATCTTTATTTTCTACTATTTACTCGTAACAAAATGTCACAAGCAATAAATAGTTTGCATAATAACGGATATAGCGCCTATTGAGTTCAATTTCTTGTACAATTAAAACTTATTGGGTCACAAAATTAATTAAACTCAAAGACCAGATCCTCTGTTGTCCCTATTGAAGGCATGTACATAAACAAAAATACGATACTAACTTGTTCATGGTTACTCTTGGAGACCTTCATAACCACACATCAGAACATCCAGATTCTAGACTGATGATATTGATATGTATTCACAGAATGGAATATTCTGTTCCAAATTACATTTTATGTATACATATTCGAATGTTCTCGTAAGGCTACCAGGTGTAAGCATTGCAATAATGGCAGTTTCGTAATTATCTTTAAAGAGACCCATGCTAGGTTGTCGGACATACAAAACGATAGGAAATATGTTTATGAAATATTGTATGGAATGGTCAACCTGGATAGCTAGATCATTTCTGCACAAGAAAATTTCAAATGAAGTTCATTTAGTTCTTCTAAATCAAGTCTGTTCTTCTAAATCAAGTATATATAATTAACTAACCACACTTTATATTTATAGTAACATTTATGTGACACTGAACCTTGATAGTGAAAAATTTAGTTCCAGCTCTAAAATGACATTCCTTTTGGGTCTATAAAAGCAATGCACTACACAACAAAGCAAATTCTGACCATCCCCATGTTGTTCTGATTCCTGAAAATCTGGCATAAGTCTTTTTAATGTCCTTTACCCGTAAGATAGAAAGAGGAATAATTTCAGCTGCTGGCTATGCTAATCTGAGTCTTGTTTTATTTAATTGTACTAGATACTCGATAAATATTCATTAAGAGTCATTGTTTTGACATTGTGGTGTTGATATGACCTGTATCCATCTCGTATGCTGTTTTATTGAATTGTTATTTTGGCTCTTAAAATTCTAATTAATTTTCAGGAATATGCATTAAAAGCTTTACAAATCCCTGCAAATATAATTTTAACACAATAAATTCTAATAAAACATCACATTTATGGGAAAGATTTATTGTTACATCAATGTTTGCATGTTTTGTAATTTTAGGGGAAAATTACCCCACCCACTTTTACCTATGACTACAAGCCTAAGCTAAAGACTAATTCTGTGAATAAATACATATAAGTCAAGAACATGTTTCTGGGCAATTTTTAAGTATGATTTCAACCACAAAAACATACCTTTGGTATTTTTAAAACTTTTTTTTCACTTGTAGACAAAACTTATTTTGGTGATTTTTAGCCAATTTTTGCTATATTTATGAATATTAAAAAATATTGAAAATCAAAAAGTTGTATATTATTCATGTAAGTCAAAGTGCAAATCATTAGCTTTATTTTGATACCAAAATATTTGTTTTAGCGTAATAAATGAGTAAGTTATGGGATATTTTAGGAGGTATGTATGAAAAGTGCACCGAATGACCTTTGACCTTGATTTAAAAAAAAATCCTACCACTTTTAAGCATGTCATCCACCCTTAACCAAAGCATGGGACCCTAATGTATTGAAAAATACCACTCAAAATTTTATAGGTCACCGGTTGCAAGAAAAGTTCCATTCCAGGACCTGGCTCCTAGACTAATTCAGGTAATTTATTTCAAAGTACAATGTACAGTCAATCTTGTATCAATAGACCACACTTGGGAAACTCTCAATGTCCCTATGTTCTTTAGGACTTCACTGTTTTGATACTTTTCACAGCAATAAACTGGTTATGTGGTCACCTGCAAAGAGATAAAAACACATAATTCAGTTGAAAACGGTTTAATAGCATTCGAGTACTATAATACCATTCTAAATTGACAAAATTATAGAAATGTGTCATTACAAAGGAGATGCATTTCAAAATCTGTATTTCTCAGCTGCTGTAAGCATGCATAAATTAATCAATCATTCATCAGGCATCAAAATTTAAGACTGGTCCAAAGACAAAGATGGGGAAGAAAACAGTTTAGGGTGGTCTTTCTGGGTAGAAAATATTGTGAATAATGAAATAAATGTTTTCAACAACCATTTCTTTTCTTTTTTCTCAATGTTTTTCAAAACCTTTACCTTGTGCAACATATAGAAAGGTACAATTATGTTGAAATGACAGTCACATGCCTTGCAACAAATAAACCCCAATCATAGTTGATTTGTTTTAATGGGTTTTACATTGTTTTCAACTGCTATGGTCATATCGCAACAGCTGGAGCACCTAACCATGGGTTTCTAGTATTTCTCTCTGCAGTACCACCGCAATATCCAAACCAAGCCTCCAGCTGCTGTCTCACTTAGATGATTCACAATTGAGACAAATAACTTTTGTCACATGTCAGAATGGATACTGGCCCAGCAGGGGTTTGAATGTGCAACCCCTGGATTGACAGACTCCGATGTTACCGACTGAGCTGTCGGGTCTTGGCCCAATCACAGTTGAAGCTCAAAACAATCGACTTTGCATTGAGAGCGGGATTTTGGCTGGCACCAAATCATCTTTTCTCACAAAAGTCTTCATGTGCATATACAAACAAGACCAGATCAAACAAGATGTGTTTGTGAAACATTAATGCCCCTGAAATGGCCAATGTTTTCGGATGGACAGACTGATTGACAGACAGATTGATGAACAAACAGACTGACACAAGTGACAATTTCAATACAGGGACATAAAAATGACATTATCGCTCAATATTTAAGAAAAATATTGAAAGTTCAATTGAAGCCATGAATGCCCTGTTCAATGTGTAAATGTTATAAACTTGATTGGTGCAGGTGATTCAAGAAGCAGAAAACATAAATTGGCTAAAAGTCAGGCCTAGAATTTAATTTCCCTAAAAATTTGACTAGATCTAGCAAAATTTTGCAAGTGGCTTTTGAAACCACTAGCACAAAGATAAACTAACATGCAAGAAAACTGTCAAACATGATGAACAATCATAATATCACCATTACGCCACAAAGAAATGTGCATTTGCAATGAAATCTTATTTTCTCTTGATTCATTTCACTTGCAAAAAAATCTTGTTGCAAAAAAAAAAAAATGTTGCAGAAAAAAACAATTGTAATTTTCATTTTTGACTAGCAAATTGACAGTATGCTAGTTGAAATTCAACCCTGATCTATATCTATAGACTATATAGTGGTAAACATGATTGTGCTCATATGTCACTTTAAAATTTGATTTAGCAACAATTTACCAGTAGCTTTTTTCCTCAAAAGCTCAAAAACAATACACTGTCATATTTACCTCTGGACAGTATTAACAGAATCCACATTTCAATGATGTTTTCATTTCTGAAAAGACATTCATTAAAAACATAAGTTCAATCCATATTTACATATTGTCGCTACTCAACGAAAACCTCATAACTGCAGCTTGTTTTAAGCTGCAGTTATGAGGTTTTCGTTGAAAAGCAGTAATATCTTGCTTCTTTTGCTATATTTTCCCAAGCAAATCCAATAGATGGTTCCAATTTGATTTTTTATATAGTTGCTGTTTAGAAAGTAATATCACACTTTAAGGATGAAAATTCTCTTTGACAGGTTGGAAAGACTTAAGTATTGAGGAAAATGGAGAATATGCATATAAGCTGAACTGCAGCAGCATTTTCTTCTTTTAAATATTTTCCAAAACTTAATTTATGAAATGTTGTGACAAACAATAACACAAACAAACAATCAGCAATAAACAGAATAATTGGGTCGTTTTATTTACTTGCTGATCAAAACCAAATTTTATGCTTTATCGCCCAATCCCAAACAAGGCCTTATTTGGATGTCCCATTTAGATTTGATTTATTTGGGTTTATCGTCGTTTCAAGTGCTATGGCCGTATTGTGGTGGCTGGAGCATCTAACCATGGATACAAGGTATTTCTCATACCGATACTATCACAATTTCCAAACTGAGCCTTCAGCTGCTCTCTGACATAGAAGATTCCGACCCATTGGTGTGACACAAATGACTTTAGTGACTGTCAAATGACAGAATGCAGTGATTTTTTTTCTTAAAAAAACTGTCGTTATTGGGCCTCTTTCCCCTCTCTGAGGAATATACTTTTTTCCCCCATTTCAGAGAAATTTTCCCCTCCTGGAACTAGATTTTTTGTTGCAAAGAAAAATCAAAATCATATTTACATTCTAGGCATGATCTAGCAGTTCTAATGGTTGTTTTAAGGTCCCATTATGATATACAAGCAAGTTAAATGCATTTATAACACTGTATTTGAGAGTATAAGCATGTATTGAAATTCCCCCGTTTTGGGCGTTCACGCGCAAATTTCCCCCACCTATGGGCCCTGACCCCCTTCCCCCAAAATAAAAAATAAACACTGGAATGGATAATCATTCAGAGCTTGAGTTTGAAATCTTGACCTCTGGATTGACAGACTCCAATGATACTGCCTGAGCTATCCGGGCTCAGCACATCCTATTTAGAAATGCTTTGGAAAAATATTGAGGCAAAAGAACAAAATACTGATAAACATTTTACTCTTTTTCCTATATTCTTTTCTGTGCTGTAATGTACACACAAATCCTAATTGTATCAAAATCCAATATGTAATGATGATAATCTGTAGTGCTAAGCTTTCAAATTGGACTGATTAGCTCAGTCTGTAATATTGGCGACTAACGTGTTACAACCCATGGGACACAGGTTCAAGCCCCGGCTCAGCCAAAATAATTTCTGACATTTGACAAAAGTTGATTGACTCTATAGATTAACCAGAGTAACAAGTATGAGGGATTGAAGACATTCTAAATTTTTTATCCTTAATTCAAACCCTAAGTTGTGGGTACTCATTGTATCATGTCAACGAGACCATTCTAATGAGTAGTGTACCCACAACATTTTTATCTCGTGCACAAATTTTGTGCGTTTTGGTGCAGTTTCAACGCAAATGACCCTCTACAAATTATCAGTGCTAAGGAACATGAAGAAACAATGTGACAATAGGCATGACCCCCCGGGGCCCGTAATTTGAAGACATGGGGGACATAATGACCCCCTCTAGCAAAAGTCAAGGGAAAACCCTGCTCAATATTCAATCAGGTACTGAATAAATAATAAGATTGTACATAATCATAAACATATTGACCCGGTCGGCACAATTCTTTCAGCCAATCAAAAACGTCGTCAGCGGACCTGCACTCATTCGGTGGAGGTGAAAGCTTCGGTCTTTTTCGTTGAAGCATAACCAACTTTCAGCATTAATATCTCGACGACTACGCCTGATTATTAAAAATGCGTTGGTAGTTAGAAAGTTTAAATCACATTCTTTAAAGAAAGGGTTTTGTTTATGAATTTTAACGATGGATTTTTGAAATAATCTGCCTCAAAGTTGGTATCCCGTAACGATAAAGACCGAGGTTGTACCCTCGATGAAAAAATGAAAGTGAGGCTATGACGTCATCCCGACTGATTCTATGGTACAAAATAGGATACGAAATAGCCAAACCATACAACGAAAGTTAACTATGGTACGAAATGGTTTGGGTACGAAGTCGTTTTTCCTTTTATTAGACAACTTTTCGCTTACATAGAAAGAATACTATGTCATTCAGCAGCCTTTTAACGACATAATGAACAATAAATAAGAATATACACTAAACAAAATATTTGCCTACCCGAAAAGGTAATCCGAGTTTTATCTGATTCGAGATAAGCAGGACAAACAATTTTGATGCACCAAGGATTTTTCCTTTTCACACAATGTTTTGCCTTTCATGTTGTAAGCAGTCTTTTTTCACTTTCTCTCTTATCATAACTCAAAATGAGTGTATCGATATCAGGTTTTGTTGACATTTTTCCTAGTATTTCATAATGGCGGCAGTTTTATCAAGGGAAAGAACTTTCCCAAGATCGAATCATCAAGGGAGATAACCGCTGGAGACAAAGAATTCCTTTATCACTAAAACACACTTTTCCAGGTTTATAGGGGACCCAATTGATATGCGTCAGTGAATCACTGATCGTCACAGTGCAGACCCGCGGACATTAGCTCATATCACAATCGCCTGGAAAGGTAATATTTACTGTAAGACTGTGTGAATAACTTCGTAACCAACGTATCTTTACACCAAAGATAAGACATTTTAGCAAAACTTCCGCATAATTAAGATAAACAAAATGTTTTCCCAATAATTACACCCTTTACTCAAGATAACCGATAATGGACTGGAAGACTAGATCTCTAATGATATCAAAAACGAAAACTTGTCCCCCTTTTTAATATGGTTGACGGAAAGCACGAGACCTAGAGTTGCATGTATAGAATTTATGATAAGTTACGCACGTCATTTAAGGAATGCAATGACACAGTTACTAACTTCATGTATTACAGTTACGCACATCATGCGATTTTTTCGAGCTCTGATATTGGCCTACTAAATAAATTTGTCAGAATAAAGAGAGTGTGACATTGTAAACAGGGTTATAATTGATCAAGTTCGTCAAAAAATATATCAAATGCATTGACATAGTGCCTGAAATCGATGCTTGTAAAACTCGCCTTTTTGTCCCTCCTCCATATTGGACGTGCGTAACTGCAGTTACGAACTTCAGGTTATACCCCGTGACACACTGAGGCCGTTTGACTCTCCACAATGTTTTCTATACAGGAATACCAAAAAAGATAAAATTCCATTCACTAGGAATTGTAGTCTGTAACATCTTTGAATTTAGACCAGTCTTTAATTTGGTCGTCTGGAAATGGGCTAAAAGGCTGTATTTCAAAACATATGAGCCAGGAGCTGGAAAAACGTCCCTGAAAGGTTTTTGAGCCCAACATAAATCCAGACCAGCCTGTGCATACGCACAGTCCGCACAGTCTGATCATGATCTATGTGGTTCTCTAATAGGTTCTTCGTGACCTGCAGTAACTTACAGAGAGCAGCATGGATGAATATTGGACTGTATTTGACAACAGGCTGATCTTGAAACTCAAAGTTTAGAAATGCTATAAGGGACACTTTTCCAGATCCTTACTCATATACATGTAAATGTACCTGGGTTTCCAGAGAAAAAGAGACTTGTGTGACCTAGGATTACCCACGCCATGCTCAACACGCGAATACCGTTGATACATTCGATGGCTCCCTTTGGTTGGAAGGTGTTCAAAAGCTTTGTTCCATTCGTGTAAGCAGAAAACGCCATAAGTATACCCGCCAGTTTACCTGAAAACAGGCAATTGCTAAGTAAATGTTCCTGGCCTAACAAGCAGTTTTATGTTTTTTATTGACAGATACTAGTATAAACTATAATTTTCAAAAGCAAAATAAAATGCCTACACCTAAATTCAGTGTTGTTTCCCCCTTAAATAATTAGCTTTTATACAATAATTTCACAAAGTTTTATATCAATTGTTAGTTTACACGAGTTCAAAAGCAGAGGTATTGTTGTTCCCCCTTAAATGCTTAATTTTTAAACAATAATTACACAAGTTTTTATAGCAAAACTCACTTTACAAATTCTAAAAAGCATCTAAATAGACAGAGAAAATTAACTTAATGATGACATCAAGAAAATATCTGTTAATTCCTGGCAGAAATGAAACAACAATGCTTCAAAAGATTGTAGCGAGATATCAGACGTTCAACTAAACATACTTCTCTTGTCTCCCTTTCTTGGTTGAGCGACAATCTCGTATTTTCCAGCTTTAACCAAACCATTAGAATCTGACACAGGTTCAAGCGACGTCATAACAATGCCTTCTGAAACACTGTCGTGTGCATGTCCGTTCGCCTTGCCGTTTTGTACATGACCATTCACTCCTTTTGTATAACCATTAGATTCCTCGTGAGAGACATAACCCGTGTTTACAACGCCGCCGTTTGTTTCAGCTTCACGTGCTCCTCTTCTAGCGGGAAGTTGTACTTTAATGACGTCATATGCGGTGCCAAGGACGATCAGAATGCTAATAATTACTAGAATTACCCTGAAATACATATTTTTCATCCGTCGATTCTTTGCTACATAATTATCTCAGTTACAAATTAGTCATGGTAGATATTCTAGGCATCAGACAAATATTGAGACTAACGAGAGTTTGCGCATTTGTTTGGCACATCTATGGTAAAAAAGAAAGGAATTTCAGTGCTAGCAATTTTGTCACTTTCTTTAGTGGCCAGTTTCTTATAAAATGTCCTTAAAAATTAACAATGCGGGTATGTAGATACACATTCGATTTAGAAGGAATAAAATGGGTTTGATTCCAAATTTTCTTGGACAGAGATGCATGATAAACATGATGCACAATATATTCTTTGAAAACAGTTTAAACAGATTTGTATGTCTGACAACATAACATAGACCAATTTGAATTGCTTTCATTTATACATATACGAGTATATTCACCGTTGATGGAAGCTTTCATGTATTTTATTCAGTCTCGTTCCAGCTTCTATTGAAATTCATCAGTATTCACACCGAGTGTATGTGTCAATGAGAAGCCAAGATCAACCTACAGGGAATCAAACCAGGAACTTACTAATCGTGATGCTGACGTTCTTCCTCATGACCACGAACTCCACATGAATGACTTTGTTAGAAGCTGATTGTCATATTATAATGATGTTTAAATCTACCTCTGTGAAGTTGGCTACCTATTCCCTATTCCCTATTCATTACCTATTCACATGTGAAGTCTGTTACCTATTCCCTATTCCCTATTCATTACCTATTCAAGTGTGAAGTTGGTTACCTATTCCCTGTTACCTATTCATTACCTATTCGAGGTTTTAGGTCTGATTTGACCCCAAAGTGTGCCAAACATTGTTAAACCGTAGACTTGATGCCTTGTCAATGATTGTCTTCATTCCAGTGAAAAAAGAAACACCCAACTGGTGAAAATTGACTTAAAACATGCATATTAGATATCTTCATTAAAAGTTCATTACATATTTGAAAATGACTCCCTGCCGTCCCGGGCAATATATCACCATTATTATGTCCAAAACAACTGAAGCATTTAAAAAAAATCACACAAATGGAGCAAATTGGCTTATTACCTATTCAGAACGCCCGTTACCTATTCGTTACTTATTCGAACAAACGACTCCCTGCCGACCTATGCAACAAAATATCGCCTCCTACGATGTCCAAAATTACAGAATAGTTCTAAATTCGATCCCCTGTAACAGGAATAGCTCAAAATGTCATTAAAGCTGGTGGGAATTTGCTTGTTACCTATTCAGAACGTCCGTTACCTATTCGTTACCTATTCAAAAAAACGACTCCCTGCCGCCCTAGGCAACAAAATATCGCCTCTTACGATGTCTAAAATTACAGAATAGTTCTAAATTCGATGCCCTGTCACAGCAGAAGCTAAAAATGTCATTAAAGCTGTTGGGAATTGGCTTGTTACCTATTCAGAACGCCCGTTACCTATTCGTTACCTATTCGAAGAAACGACTCCCTGTCGCCCTAGGCAAAAATATATCGCCTCCTACGATGTCTAAAATTACAGAATAGTTCTAAATTCAATGCCCTGTCACAGCAAAAGCTAAAAATGTCATTAAAGCTGGTGGGAATTGGCTTGTTACCTATTCAGAACGCCCGCTACCTATTCGTTACCTATTCGAACAAACGACTCCCTGCCGCCCTATGCAACAAGATATCGCCTCCTACGATGTCTAAAATTACAGAATAGTTCTAAATTCGATGTCCTGTCACAGCAAAAGCTAAAAATGTCATTAAAGCTGGTGGGAATTGGCTTGTTACCTATTCAGAACGCCCGTTACCTATTCGTTACCTATTCGAACAAAAGACTCCCTGCTGCCCTAGGCAACAAAATATAGCCTCTTACGATGTCCAAAATTACAGAATAGTTCTAAATTCGATGCCCTGTCAAAGGAATAGCTAAAAATGTCATTTAAACTGGTGGGATTTGGCTCGTTACCTATTCAGAACGTCCGTTACCTATTCGTTACCTATTCGAACAAAAGACTCCCTGCCGACCTATGCAACAGAATATCGCCTCCTACGATGTCCAAAATTACAGAATAGTTCTAAATTCGATTCTCTGTCACAAGAATACTTAAAAATGTTATTCAAACTGGTGGAATTTGGCTTGTTACCTATTCAGAACGCCCGTTACCTATTCGTTACCTATTCGAACAAACGACTCTCTGCCGACCTATGCAACAAAATATCGCCTCCTACGATGTCCAAATTTACAGAATAGTTCTAAATTCGATGCCCTGTCACAGGAATAGCTAAAAAGTCATTAAAACTGGTGAGAATTGGCTCGCTACCTATTCAGAACGTCCGTTACCTATTCGTTGCCTATTCGAACAAAAGACTCCCTGCCGACCTATGCAACAAAATATCTCCTCCTACGATGTCCAAAATTACAGAATAGTTCTAAATTCGATGCCCTGTCACAGGAATAGCTAAAAATGTCATTAAAGCTGGTTGAAATTGGCTTGTTACCTATTCAGAACGTCTGTTACCTATTCGTTACCTATTCGAACAAACGACTCTCTGCCGACCTATGCAACAAAATATCGCCTCCTACGATGTCCAAATTTACAGAATAGTTCTAAATTCGATGCTCTGTAACAGGAATAGCTAAAAATGTCATTAAAACTGGTGGGAATTGGCTCGTTACCTATTCAGAACGTCCGTTACCTATTCGTTACCTATTCGAACAAACGACTCCCTTCCGACCTATGCAACAAAATATCGCCTCCTAAGATGTCTAAAATTACAGAATAATTCTAAATTCGATGCCCTGTCACAGCAAAAGCTAAAAATGTCATTAAATCTGGTGGGAATTGGCTTGTTACCTATTCAGAA
Organism: Fragum sueziense; assembly: GCA_963680895.1. Classification (NCBI taxonomy): domain Eukaryota; kingdom Metazoa; phylum Mollusca; class Bivalvia; order Cardiida; family Cardiidae; genus Fragum; species Fragum sueziense. The sequence continues at coordinate 9,592,860 of OY804599.1, read as the reverse complement.
CGCCCGTTACCTATTCGTTACCTATTCGAACAAAAGACTCCCTGCTGCCCTAGGCAACAGAATATCGCCTCTTACGATGTCCAAAATTACAGAATAGTTCTAAATTCGATTCCTTGTCACAAGAATACTTAAAAATGTTATTCCAACTGGTGGAATTTGGCTTGTTACCTATTCAGAACGCCCGTTACCTATTCGTTACCTATTCGAACAAAAGACTCCCTGCCGACCTATTCAACAAAATATCGCCCCCTACGATGTCCAAAACTACAGAATAGTTCTAAATTCGATGCCCTGTCACAGCAAAAGCTAAAAATGTCATTAAAACTGGTTGGAATTGGCTTGTTACCTATTCAGAACGTCCGTTACCTATTCGTTACCAGTTCGAACAAACGACTCCCTGCCGACCTATACAACAAAATAACGCCTCCTTCGATGTCCAAATTTACAGAATAGTTCTAAATTCGATCCCCTGTCACAGGAATAGCTAAAAATGTCATTAAAGCTGGTTGGAATTGGCTTGTTACCTATTCAGAACGCCCGTTACCTATTCGTTACCTATTCGAACAAATGACCCCCTGCCGACCTATGCAACAAAATATCGCCTCCTACGATGTCGAAAATTACAGAATAGTTCTAAATTCGATGCCCTGTCACAGCAAAAGCTAAAAATGTCATAAAAACTGGTGGGAATTGGCTTGTTACGTATTCAGAACGCCCGTTACCTATTCGTTACCTATTCGAACAAACGACTCCCTTCCGACCTATGCAAAAAAATATCGCCTCCTACGATGTCCAAAATTACAGAATAGTTCAAAATTCGATGCCGCGTCACAAGAATTCTTAAAAATGTTATTCAAACTGGTGGGAATTTGGCTTGTTACCTATTCAGAACGTCTATTACCTATTCGTTACCTATTCGAACAAACGACTCTCTGCCGACCTATGCAACAAAATATCGCCTCCTACGATGTCCAAATTTACAGAATAGTTCTAAATGCGATGCTCTGTAACATGAATAGCTAAAAATGTCATTAAACTGGTGGGAATTGGCTCGTTACCTATTCAGAACGTCCGTTACCTATTCGTTACCTATTCGAACAAAAGACTCCCTGCCGACCTATGCAACAAAATATCTCCTCCTACGATGTCCAAAATTACAGAATAGTTCTAAATTCGATGCCCTGTCACAGCAAAAGCTAAAAATGTCATTAAACTGGTGGAATTTGGCTTGTTACCTATTCAGAACGCCTGTTACCTATTCGTTACCTATTCGAACAAACGACTTCCTACCGACCTATGCAACAAAATATCGCCTCCTACGATGTCTTAAATTACAGAATAGTTCTAAATTCGATGCCCTGTCACAGGAATAGCTAAAAATGTCATTTAAACTGGTGGGAATTGGCTCGTTACCTATTCAGAACGTCCGTTACCTATTTGTTACCTATTCGAACAAAAGACTCCCTGCCGACCTAGGCAACAAAATATCTCCTCCTACGATGTCCAAAATTACAGAATAGTTCTAAATTCGATGCCCTGTCACAACAAAAGCTAAAAATGTCAATAAACTGGTGGAATTTGGCTTGTTACCTATTCAGAACGCCTGTTACCTATTCGTTACCTATTCGAACAAACGACTCCCTGCCGACCTATGCAACAAAATATCGCTTCCGACGATGTCTAAAATAACTGAATAGTTCTAAATACGATGCCCTGTCACAGAAATAGCTAAAACGTCATTAAAGCTGGTGGGAATTGGCTTGTTACCTATTCAGAACGTCCGTTACCTATTCGTTACCATTTCGAACAAACGACTCCCTGCCGACCTATTCAACAAAATATCGCCCCCTACGATGTCCAAAATTACAGAATAGTTCTAAATTCGATGCCCTGTCACAGCAAAAGCTAAAAATGTCATTAAAACTGGTGGGAATTGGCTTGTTACCTATTCAGAACGCCTGTTACCTATTCGTTACCTATTCGAACAAACGACTCCCTGCCGACCTATGCAACAAAATATCGCCTCCTAGGATGTCCAAAATTACAGAATAGTTCTAAATTCGATCCCCTGTCACAAGAATAGCTCAAAATGTCATTAAAGCTGGTGGGAATTGGCTTGTTACCTATTCAGAACGCCCGTTACCTATTCGTTACCTATTCGAACAAACGACTCCCTGCCGCCCTAGGCAACAAAATATCGCCTCTTACGATGTCTAAAATTACAGAATAGTTCTAAATTCGATGCCCTGTCACAACAAAAGCAAAAATGTCATTAAAGCTGGTGAGAATTGGCTCGTTACCTATTCAGAACGTCCGTTACCTATTCGTTACCTATTCGAAAAAAAGACTCCCTGCCGACCTATGCAACAAAATATCGCCTCCTACGATGTCTAAAATTACAGAATAGTTCTAAATTCGATGCCCTGTCAAGGGAATAGCTAAAAATGTCATTTAAGCTGGTGGAAATTGGCTCGTTACCTATTCAGAACGTCCGTTACCTATTCGTTACCTATTCGAACAAAAGACTCCCTGCCGACCTATGCAACAAAATATCGCCTCCTACGATGTCCAAAATTACAGAGTAGTTCTAAATTCGATTCCCTGTCACAAGAATACTTAAAAATGTTATTCAAACTGGTGGAATTTGGCTTGTTACCTATTCAGAACGCCCGTTACCTATTCGTTACCTATTCGAACAAAACGACTCTCTGCCGACCTATGCAACAAAATATCGCCTCCTACGATGTCCAAATTTACAAAATAGTTCTAAATTTGATTCCCTGTCACAAGAATACTTAAAAATGTTATTCAAACTGGTGGAAATTGGCTCGTTACCTATTCAGAACGTCCGTTACCTATTCGTTACCTATTCGAACAAAAGACTCACTGCCGACCTCTGCAACAAAATATCTCCTCCTACGATGTCCAAAATTACAGAATAGTTCTAAATTCGATGCCCTGTAACAAGAATACTTAAAAAATGTTATTCAAACTGGTGGAATTTGGCTTGTTACCTATTCAGAACGCCTGTTACCTAATCGTTACCTATTCGAACAAACGACTCCCTGCCGAACTATGCAACAAAATATCGCTTCCTACGATGTCTAAAATAACAGAATAGTTCTAAATACGATGCCCTGTTACAGGAATAGCTAAAACGTCATTAAAGCTGGTGGCAAATGGCTTGTTACCTATTCAGAACGTCCGTTACCTATTCGTTACCATTTCGAACAAACGACTCCCTGCCGACCTATGCAACAAAATATCGCCTCCTACGATGTCCAAAATTACAGAATAGTTCTAAATTCGATGCCCTGTCACAGGAATAGCTGGAATGTCATTAAAGCATGTGGGAATTGGCTTGTTACCTATTCAGAACGCCTGTTACCTATTCGTTACCTATTCGTTACCTAATCGAACAAACAACTCCCTGCCGACCTATGCAACAAAATAACGCCTCCTACGATGTCCAAAATTGCAGAATAGTTCTAAATTCGATCCCCTGTCACAGGAATAGCTTAAAATGTCATTAAAGCTGGTGGGAATTGGCTTGTTACCTATTCAGAACGCCCGTTTCCTATTCGTTACCTATTCGTTACCTATTCCAACAAACGACCCCCTGCCGACCTATGCAACAAAATATCGCCTCCTAGGATGTCCAAAATTACAGAATAGTTCTAAATTCGATCCCCTGTCACAGGAATAGCTCAAAATGTCATTAAAGCTGGTGGGAATTGGCTTGTTACCTATTCAGAACGCCCGTAACCTATTCGTTACCTATTCGATCAAACGACTCCCTGCCGCCCTAGGCAACAAAATATCGCCTCTTACGATGTCTAAAATTACAGAATAGTTCTAAATTCGATGCCCTGTCACAGCAAAAGCTAAAAATGTCATTAAAACTGGTGGGAATTGGCTTGTTACCTATTCAGAACGCCAGTTACCTATTCGTTACCTATTCGTTACCTATTCGAACAAACAACCCCCTGCCGACCTATGCAACAAAAAATCGCCCCCTACGATGTCCAAAATTACAGAATAGTTCTAAATTCGATGTCCTGTCACAGCAAAAGCTAAAAATGTCATTAAAACTGGTGGGAATTGGCTCGTTACCTATTCAGAACGCCCGTTACCTATTCGTTACCTATTCGAACAAACGACTCCCTGCCGACCTATGCAACAAAATATCGCCTCCTAGGATGTCAAAAATTACAGAATAGTTCTAAATTCGATCCCCTGTCAGAGGAATAGCCCAAAATGTCATTAAAGCTGGTGGGAATTGGCTTGTTACCTATTCAGAACGCCCGTTACCTATTCGTTACCTATTCGATCAAACGACTCCCTGCCGCCCTATGCAACAAAATATCGCCTCCTACGATGTCCAAAATTTACAGAATAGTTCTAAATTCGATGCCCTGTCACAGCAAAAGCTAAAAATGTCATAAAAACTGGTGGAAATTGGCTTGTTACGTATTCAGAACGCCCGTTACCTATTCGTTACCTATTCGAACAAACGACTCCCTGCCGACCTATGCAACAAAATATCGCCTCCTACGATGTCCAAAATTACAGAATAGTTCAAAATTAGATGCCCTGTCACAAGAATACTTAAATATGTTATTCAAACTGGTGGAATTTGGCTTGTTACCTATTCAGAACGTCCGTTACCTATTCGTTACCTATTCGAACAAACGACTCTCTGCCGACCTATGCAACAAAATATCGCCTCCTACGATGTCCAAATTTACAGAATAGTTCTAAATTCGATGCCCTGTCACAGGAATAGCTAAAAACGTCATTAAAACTGGTGGGAATTGGCTTGTTACCTATTCAGAACGCCCGTTACCTATTCGTTACCTATTCGAACAAACAACTCCCTGCCGACCTAGGCAACAAAATATCGCCTCCTACGATGTCTAAAATTACAGAATAGTTCTAAATTCGATGCCCTGTCAAAGGAATAGCTAAAAACGTCATTAAAACTGGTGGGAATTGGCTTGTTACCTATTCAGAACATCCGTTACCTATTCGTTACCTATTCGAACAAAAGACTCCCTGCCGACCTATACAACAAAATATCGCCTCCTACGATGTCCAAAATTACAGAATAGTTCTAAATTCGATGCCCTGTCACAGCAAAAGCTAAAATGTCATTAAAGCTGGTGGGAATTGGCTTGTTACCTATTCAGAACGCCCATTACCTATTCGTTACCTATTCGTTACCTATTCGAACAAACGACTCCCTGCCGACCTAGGCAACAAAATATCCCGGCTACGATGTCCAAAACTGGCGAATAAATCTAGACTCGATGCCCTGTCACAAGAATACTTAAAAAGATTATTCAAACTGTTGGAATTTGGCTTGTTACCTATTCAGATCGCCCGTTACCTATTCGTTACCTATTCGAACAAACAACTCCCTGCCGACCTAGGCAACAAAATATTCCAGCCTAAGATGTCCAAAACTAGGGAATAAATTTTAAGACTGGTCCAAATTCAAAGACGCTGCAGACGACAATTTTACGTGAAGTGAATGAAATGTTACATCTTTTGTTCTTTTTAAGTAGATTTAACATTGCATGAAATGACGAAATTGCTTGTCACAAGTTGTCGTTTCCCTCCATGAATAGGTAACAAGCCAATTCCCACCAGCTTTAATGACATTTTTAGCTTTTGCTGTGATAGGGCATCGAATTTAGAACTATTCTGTAATTTTAGACATCGTAGGAGGCGATATTTTGTTGCCTAGGGCGGCAGGGAGTCGTTTGTTCGAATAGGTAACGAATAGGTAACGGACGTTCTGAATAGGTAACAAGCCAATTCCCACCAGCTTTAACGACATTTTTAGCTTTTGCTGTGACAGGGCATCGAATTTAGAACTATTCTGTAATTTTAGACATCGTAGGAGGCGATGTTTTGTTGCATAGGTCGGCAGGGAGTCGTTTGTTCGAATAGGTAACGAATAGGTCACGGGCGTTCTGAATAGGTAACAAGCCAATTCCCACCAGCTTTAATGACATTTTTAGCTATTCCTGTGACAGGGGATCGAATTTAGAACTATTCTGTACTTTTGGACATCGTAGGAGGCGTTATTTTGTTGCCTAGGTCGTCAGGGAGTTGTTTGTTCGAATAGTTAACGATTAGGTAACGGGCGTTCTGAATAGGTAACAAGCCAATTCCCACCATCTTTAATGACATTCCAGCTATTCCTGTGACAGGGCATCGAATTTAGAACTATTCTGTAATTTTGGACATCGTAGGAGGCGATATTTTGTTGCATAGGTCGACAGGGAGTCGTTTGTTTGAATAGGTAACGAATATGTAACGGGCGTTCTGAATAGATAACAAGCCAAATTCCACCAGTTTGAATAACATTTTTAGCTATTCCTGTGACAGGGCATCGAATTTAGGACTATTCTTTAATTTTAGACATCGTAGTAGGCGATATTTTGTTGCCTAGGGCGGCACGGAGTCGTTTGTTCGAATAGGTAACGAATAGGTAACGGGCGTTCTGAATAGGTAACAAGCCAATTCCCACCAGCTTTAATGACATTTTTAGCTTTTGCTGTGACAGGGCATCGAATTTAGAACTATTCTGTAATTTAAGACATCGTAAGAGGCGATATTTTGTTGCCTATGGCGGCAGGGAGTCGTTTGTTCGAATAGGTAACGAATAGGTAACGGGCGTTCTGAATAGGTAACAAGCCAATTCCCAACAGCTTTAATGACAGTTTTAGCTTTTGCTGTGACAGGGCATCGAATTTAGAACTATTCTGTAATTTTAGACATCGTAAGAGGCGATATTTTGTTGCCTAGGGCGGCAGGGAGTCGTTTGTTCGAATAGGTAACGAATAGGTATCTGGCGTTCTGAATAGGTAACAAGCCAATTCCCACCAGCTTTAATGACATGTGTAGCTTTAGCTGTGACAGAGCATCGAATTTAGAACTATTCTGTAATTTTGGACATCGTAGGAGGCGATATTTTGTTGCCTAGGGCGGCAGGGAGTCGTTTGTTCGAATAGGTAACGAATAGGTAACGGGCGTTCTGAATAGGTAACAAGCCAATTCCCACAGCTTTAATGACCTTTTTAGCTATTCCTTTGACAGGGCATCGTATTTAGAACGATTCTGTAATTTTAGACATCGTAGGAGGCGATATTTTGTTGCAGAGGTCGGCAGGGAGTCTTTTGTTCGAACAGGTAACGAATAGGTAACGGACGTTCTGAATAGGTAACGAGCCAATTCCCACCAGTTTAAATGACATTTTAGCTATTCCTGTGACAGGGCATCGAATTTAGAACTATTCTGTAATTTTAGACATCGTAGGAGGCGATATTTTGTTGCATAGGTCGGCAGGGAGTCGTTTGTTTGAATAGGTAACGAATAGGTAACGGGCGTTCTGAATACGTAACGAGCCGATTCCCAACAGCTTTAATGACATTTTTAGCTTTTGCTGTGACAGGGCATCGAATTTAGAACTATTCTGTAATTTTGGACATCGTAGGAGGCGATATTTTGTTGCCTAGGGCGGCAGGGAGTCGTTTGTTCGAATAGGTAACGAATAGGTAACGGGCGTTCTGAATAGGTAACAAGCCAATTCCAACCAGTTTAATGACATTTTTAGCTTTTGCTGTGACAGGGCATCGAATTTAGAACTATTCTGTAATTTTGGACATCGTAGCAGGCGATATTTGTTGCCTAGGTCGGCAGGGGGTCGTTTGTTCGAATAGGTAACGAATAGGTAACGAATAGGTAACGGGCGTTCTGAATAGGTAACAAGCCAATTCCCACCATCTTTAATGACATTCCAGCTATTCCTGTGACAGGGCATCGAATTTAGAACTATTCTGTAATTTTGGACATCGTAGGAGGCGATATTTTGTTTCATAGGTCGGCAGGGAGTCGTTTGTTCGAAATGGTAACGAATAGGTAACGGGCGTTCTGAATAGGTAACAAGCCAATTCCCACCAGCTTTAATGACGTTTTTGCTATTCCTGACACAGGGCATCGTATTTAGAACTATTCTGTTATCTTAGACATCGTAGGAAGCGATATTTGTTGCATAGGTCGGCAGGGGGTCGTTTGTTCGAATAGGTAACGAATAGGTAACGAATAGGTAACGAATAGGTAACGGGCGTTCTGAATAGGTAACAAGCCAATTCCCACCAGCTTTAATGACATTTTTAGCTATTCCTGTGACAGGGGATCGAATTTAGAACTATTCTGTAATTTTGGACATCGTAGGAGGCGTTATTTTGTTGCATAGGTCGGCAAGGAGTTGTTTGTTCGAATAGGTAACGATTAGGTAACGGGCGTTCTGAATAGGTAACAAGCCAATTCCCACCATCTTTAATGACATTCCAGCTATTCCTGTGACAGGGCATCGAATTTAGAACTATTCTGTAATTTTGGACATCGTATGAGGCGATATTTTGCTTTATAGGTCGGCAGGGAGTCGTTTGTTCGAAATGGTAACGAATAGGTAACGGGCATTCTGGATAGGTAACAAGCCAATTCCCACCAGCTTTAATGACGTTTTTGCTATTACTGACACAGGGCATCGTATTTAGAACTATTCTGTTATCTTAGACATCGTAGGAAGCGATATTTTGTTGCATATGTCGGCAGGGAGTCGTTTGTTCGAATAGGTAACGAATAGGTAACGGGCGTTCTGAATAGGTAAAAAGCCAAATTCCACCAGTTTGAATAACATTTTTAGTTATTCCTGTGACAGGGCATCGAATTTAGAACTATTCTGTAAATTTGAACATCGTAGGAGGCGATATTTTGTTGTATAGGTCGGCAGAGAGTCGTTTGTTCGAATAGGTAACGAATAGGTAACGGGCGTTCTGAATAGGTAACAAGCCAAATTCCACCATTTTGAATAATATTTTTAGCTATTCCTTTGACAGGGCATCGAATTTAGGACTATTCTGTAATTTTAGACATCGTAGTAGGCGATATTTTGTTGCCTAGGGCGGCAGGGAGTCGTTTGTTAGAATAGGTAACGAATAGGTAACGGGCGTTCTGAATAGGTAACAAGCCAATTCCCACCAGCTTTAATGACGTTTTAGCTATTCCTGTGACAGGGCATCGTATTTAGAACTATTCTGTTATCTTAGACATCGTAGGAGGCGATATTTTGTTGCATAGGTCGAAAGAGAGTCGTTTGTTCGAATAGGTAACGAATAGGTAACGGGCGTTCTGAATAGGTAACAAGCCAATTCTCACCAGCTTTAATGACAGTTTTAGCTTTTGCTGTGACAGGGAATCGAATTTAGAACTATTCTGTAAATTTGAACATCGTAGGAGGCGATATTTTGTTGCCTAGGGCGGCATGGAGTCGTTTGTTCGAATAGGTAACGAATAGGTAACGGGCGTTCTGAATAGGTAACAAGCCAATTCTCACCAGCTTTAATGACATTTTAAGCCTTTGCTGTGACAGGGCATCGAATTTAGAACTATTCTGTAATTTTAGACATCGTAAGAGGCGATATTTTGTTGCTTAGGGCGGCAGGAAGTCGTTAGTTCGAATAGGTAACGAATAGGTAACGGGCGTTCTGAATAGGTAACAAGCCAATTCCCACCAGCTTTAATGACATTTTTAGTTTTTGCTGTCACAGGACATCGAATTTAGAACTATTCTGTAATTTTGGACATCGTAGGAGGCGATATTTTGTTGCATAGGTCGGCAGGGAGTCGTTTGTTCGAATAGGTAACAAATAGGTAACGGGCGTTCTGAATAGGTAACAAGCCAATTCCCACCAGCTTTAATGACGTTTTTAGCTATTCCTTTGACAGGGCATCGAATTTAGAACTATTCTGTAATTTAAGACATCGTAGGAGGCGATATTTTGTTGCATAGGTCGGCAGGGAGTCGTTTGTTCGAATAGGTAACGAATAGGTAACGGGAGTTCTGAATAGGTAACAAGCCAATTCCCACCAGCTTTAATGACGTCTTTAGCTATTCCTGTGACAGGGCATCTGATTTAGAACTATTCTGTAATTTTAGACATGGTAGGAGGCGATATTTTGTTGCATAGGTTGGCAGGGAATCGTTTGTTCGAATAGGTAACGAATAGGTAACGGGTGTTCTGAATATGTAACAAGCCAAATTCAACCAGTTTTAATGACATTTTTAGCTATTCCTGTGACAGGGCATCGAATTTAGAACTATTCTGTAATTTTAGACATCGCAGGAGGCGATATTTTGTTGCATAGGTCGGCAGGGAGTCGTTTGTTCGAATAGGTAACGAATAGGTAACGGGCGTTCTGAATAGGTAACGATCCAATTCCCACCAGCTTTAATGACATTTTTAGCTTTTTCTGTGACAGGGCATCGAATTTAGAACTATTCTGTAATTTTAGACATCGTAAGAGGCGATATTTTGTTGCCTATGGCGGCAGGGAGTCGTTTGTTCGAATAGGTAACGAATAGGTAACGGGCGTTCTGAATAGGTAACAAGCCAATTCCCAACAGCTTTAATGACATTTTTAGCTTTTGCTGTGGCAGGGCATCGAATTTAGAACTATTCTGTAATTTTAGACTTCGTAAGAGGCGATATTTTGTTGCCTAGGGCGGCAGGGAGTCGTTTGTTCGAATAGGTAACGAATAGGTAACGGGCGTTCTGAATATGTAACAAGCCATTCCCACCAGCTTTAATGACGTCTTTAGCTATTCCTGTGACAGGGGATCGAATTTAGAACTATTCTGTAATTTTAGACATCGTAGGAGGCGATATTATGTTGCATAGGTCGGCAGGGAGTCGTTTGTTTGAATAGGTAACGAATAGGTAACGGGCGTTCTGAATAGGTAACAAGCCAAATTCAACCAGTTTGAATAACATTTTAAAGTATTCTTGCGACAGGGCATTGAATTTAGAACTATTCTGTAATTTTAGACATCGTAGGAGGCGATATTTTGTTGCATAGGTCGGCAGGGAGTCGTTTGTTCGAATAGGTAACGAATAGGTAACGGGCGTTCTGAATAGGTAACGAGCCAACTCCCACCAGCTTTAATGACATTTTTAGCTTTTGCTGTGACAGGGCATCGAATTTAGAACTATTCTGTAATTTTAGACATCGTAGTAGGCGATATTTTGTTGCCTAGGGCGGCAGGGAGTCGTTTGTTCGAATAGGTAACGAATAGGTAACGGGCGTTCTGAATAGGTAACAAGCCAATTCCCACCAGCTTTAATGACATTTTTAGCTTTTGCTGTGACAGGGCATCGAATTTAGAACTATTCTGTAATTTTAGACATCGTAAGAGGCGATATTTTGTTGCCTAGGGCGGCAGGGAGTCGTTTGTTCGAATAGGTAACGAATAGGTAACGGGCGTTCTGAATAGGTAATAAGCCAATTTGCTCCATTTGTGTGATATTTTTTTAAATCCTTCAGTTGTTTTGGACATAGTAATGGTGATATATTGCCCGGGACGGCAGGCAGTCATTTTCAAATAGGTAATGAACTTTTAATGAGGATATCTAATATGCATGTTTTAAGTCAATTTTCACCAGTTTGGGTGTTTCTTTTTTCACTGGAATGAAGACAATCTTTGACAAGGCATCAAGTCTACGGTTTAACAATGTTTGACGCACTTTGGGGTCAAATCAGACCTAAAACCTCGAATAGGTAATGAATAGGTAACAGGGTATAGGTAACCAACTTCACACTTGAATAGGTAATGAATAGGGAATAGGGAATAGGTAACAGACTTCACATGTGAATAGGTAATGAATAGGGAATAGGGAATAGGTAGCCAACTTCACAGAGAATTTAAATCTACATGATGCATTAAGCATTTAAGCACGAACACAGTCGCCTCATGAGAGTCATGAACGTTTGTATCTAGAAAGTAGAGGAATAGCGAACAATTTTCGCGCCATTTTGTGCTAAAAATGGACTTCTGATGGGAATACCCCCAACAACGTTTGCCGGATACCAGTCTAATATTTTGTTTATCGGCCATGAATCGGACATTTTTTCGTAACAGTGTTAGCAAAAAATTTTTATTTTCAAGCGAGATATTAGTCGATCATAGATAATGCAGGCGGGAACTAGAACTACGAAACAATGCGCATATGCAACATGCAACATTGCTTCCAGATACGGAGACAGACCAGAAATGACAAACGTTTTTTCTTGAGATTCCTCAGCAGCTTAACCAGAAAAAACATCGAAAAGTCTGAAAGTAAAGTAGCTATGATCATGAAACTTCTCGGGTAGATAGAGCTCACCAAGGAGAAATGCAACGTACAAGGAGCATAACACTACCTTGCTTATTTTGTGAGTTTTTGACCTTTGTTGTAGTGAAAGCCTATGGGGGTATCGAATTACATTCAGCGACACATTCTAGTTTTTTTTTTTTTTATATATTAACCATTTCCCAAACAAGACCGGGTTTGACGTCCCCAACAGAAAATTCTTGGGAAAACATTGAGGCAAAAGAAGAAAATGATGATCGACCAAATTGAAAAGGCCTGCTCAGCAGACAAAATGGGTGTGAATAACTTCTTTGGGTATTGATGATCATTCTTATTTTGTCTCAATATTTTCTCTGAGATAAAACATTGAAACATTTTTCAATTTGGCCCAACAACATGACATTTTGTCGTTTTGGAAAGGGTAAGCGAGTACGCACGAGCGGCACGACGAAGCCAAGACAGGACCGTATGTGTAAACATTACTTGTCAATTGCTCATTTCATAGTTTCCGATCTTAAAAAGTACACGACAGTGCAGCAACCTTCTAAACTCTGAATTATGATGTTTCTCAACAAACGATTACGGCAATCCAGCTCTTAGAACGTCATCTTCGGCAAATTGATCGAGGAAAAACTTCGCGAGATTCACAGCCATATTTGTACGATAGAGGATTCCCAATCTACTTTTAGACCAGTGAGGCGTGACGATGACGTATTTGTTTACACGAGAAAACCGAACCCTATTGTACTATCTGTATAGCGAAAATAAATGCGCTGGTCAGATTCGCGGTTACTGTGAAGCTGATCTGCACCTTTGTTTTCGCATGTGGAGATTGTTGGCTTTCTCGTGTGGTGGCTCAATTTTATTATTACTTTATTTTGAATAATGTATTTATCATTTATTTATTTAATGTGTAATCTTTTAAACTTAAATATTACCAAGATCGGGTCAAAAGGATAGAATCAAATACCGAATTATATTGCACAAAGAATCATATCGATTATGAGTTGAATGCAAACAATAAAAAGAGGAGAACGAAGACTGGGCCATAGATGCATGTGGACATCGTCTGCTTGTTAATTTAGATGCGCCCACTGAAACTTGTATCTCGTTAGACAGCACGCGTGTAACTTTATTCTTCTATGGGTTTTTTTAAATAAAAACCATATAGGGAAATCTTGAAACTCGAATATTGATGTATTTTCTATTTCAGATACGTGTGCGGTCTCGTAATACGTCATGTAATATTTTATCGTTGTCAAAAACTCTGACATTGTGAGTGTTGTGTATAACATGTAAACGCTCTTGTTAACGCAATGAACATGTGCACGTGCATTATTCTGAAAGTGATGTACGAAAAAACAAGCAAACTCATTTCGTTTAAATGTTGTCTTTTAATGTAGACATATATTATTTTGTAATGTGTCACTTCAAATACAATGTACTTACACGACCGCTATAGCCCCACCTTTCAGAGGCTTGTCTTCAATCTTACAGTCAACAATACCCGTATATATGGACTGTCCGGACACTAGACCGTACACTGAAATAAAAAAGAAGTTTTTCTTTAAACTGTTTTTCCATACATATATTAGATCTATACATAATACACCTTTGAAATTATTTCTAGATTACAGCAAATACGATTCTAGAACCTTATAATCATTTTTAGATTCATCAGCGAAACAACGGAACTAAATTTACTTCATCGACAGAGTCAGTTGAGTCGTCGACACTAGTTTAGTTTAAACATATTTTATTGCCATAATTTTTACATTTATTTACATAATATGTTTATAACAAGACAAGTATATGGGCAAAAGGGTTTGGCCACAAGTTCTTTCAACTTAGAGTCGGCCGTTCCCCTTTTAGAACTTACAAAGTTAACAGTCTTCAAAATTATGAATATATGAAAATGTGCTGGTTATCATCTTTAAAACAAAGAGAAGACATATTTGTTCCGGCTACATAAGAAATATCATGAATGGCAATCAATTTGAAAACATGAAAAAAATGAGGAAGTGGAGTCAGTCAGTGTTTGGAAAAAATGGAATGTTATTGCCTTTGCTACAACCAAGCCTTACATATCAAATCTTTTTGTTTCTCTGATGAACCTTTGGACACAGTCAAAGATAATTGAATTTTCGTTTAAATTTAGGGTATCAGAACCAAATAATAACAATTGCAGAGAAAGTGGGTGAAAATGGCGTAATTCTCGGAATAACTTTACGCGCGAATCTACGAAGTTTTGACAGTTAAAAAAGTAGTGATCAGCATCTTCTATAGCATATCCACAACTGCATCTTGTTGAAGGAGAAATATGATTTGAGAAAAGATCAAAATTTAAATTACTACAGTTATTTCTTAGTCTTGTATGCAAAACTGAAAGTCTTCGCTCTCCTACAAAATAGTATTTTGGTACGGACGTAACGCCAAAATGGCGTAGCAGGTTTGATTTAAAAAGTGAGAGAGAGGAAATTGATTTGATATTTTCTGGAAGTTCATTCCAAAGAGATACTGCGGAAGGAATAAATGATTTTGCGAAAAGTTCTGTTCTACAATTGACAATATCAATATCATTGGCATTTCTTAGAGGGTAATCCGTTCTAAAATTGACTCTTTCTGGAAATATATCTCGTAGATAATCAGGGGTAAGGCCGTTCATAATTTTATAAATACATATAAGTTTGTGATATTTACGCCTTTGTTCAAGTGTCATCCACCCTATTTCTTTGTATATATTGTCAAGTGATGAAGATCTGGTGATACCGGTGACTATTCGCGCGGCCTCAATTTGGATTTTTTCTAAAGTTTCCTTTTCACGGAGAGTGCAGTTGTCCCAAACAATATCCGCGTATTCAATAATTGGCCTTAAGTATGAAATATAAATTTGGTGAAGTGAGTCACGTTTTAGTCTGAATTTTAAACTTCTCATAATACCTAATAATTTCGATGCTGATTTTGAGATGTTTTCGACATGGTCAGCCCACCTAGCATTATTACTCAAAGTCAATCCTAGGTGTTTGTGATTACTTACGTATTCGATTGAGATATCATTAAATAATAGGTTAGGGGGCTGAGTTTTTGTATTTGTCAGAAACATTGCAACTGTTTTTGATGGGTTGAACGTTACCAACCATTGTTTAGCCCATTGAGATATCATTTGTAAATCGTGATTAAGGATACCATCAATGTCTGCAACATGTGTTGCAGTGCACGCCAGGGATGTGTCATCTGCAAAAAGTCTTGCAATACTTAGCAGGTTGTCAGTTATGTCATTTACGTAGACAAGAAATAATAACGGGCCGAGCACAGAGCCTTGGGGTACTCCAGCGTTCACTGACCTTGACCTTGACCTGGCTCTATTTACAATAACAGATTGTTTTCTTGATGATAAATAATCACTAAACCATTTTAGGAGAGAATTATCGATACCTAATTGATGTAGTTTGAAAATTAGACCCTTATGCCATACTCTGTCAAACGCTTTTGATATATCACAGAAGACCATACAAGTGCTTTGTTTTGCATTAAGGGACGACACTATTTGGTGATATATCTCGAGCAGTTGATATACAGTCGAGTGTCCTTTCAAGAAACCCGACTGTCTTTCATAAATTAAGTTATTTGAAAAGAGATAATTGTAAACGTGTTTGTAGACGCACCTTTCCATCAATTTACCTACACAACTAAGTAGAGAAATTGGGCGATAATTGGTAACAGATGATTTATCGCCCTTTTTTTATAAAGAGGATTGACAATTGACTCTTTCCATTTACTTGGAAATTTTGCATCAGTGAGGGATTTGTTAAAAAGTTTGGCCAGAGGCTTTATTATAGTTTGTTTACTTAATTTAAAAAGTTTGTGACTAATAAGATCTGGTCCAACAGCTTTATTTGTGTCCAATGTTTCAATAATACTTTTAATTTCTTCAGGGCTAATACTAACATTATTAAGTCTTTTATTGGTTTTATGAATAAGATGAGGTAAGAGTACATTTGTATCGTCAATTGTTGAAATATTAGAGAAAAAAATGTTTAGGCAGTCGGCCTTTTCTTCGTCTGTGTAATGAAACGTATCTTGACCGTTTTCAGATGTTTTAAGAACCGGAATGGTGTCACTTTGTTTATTTGATTTGACCAAGTTACGAATATGTTTCCAAAATGTTTTAGGACACACATTCCGATTATCAGATAACGTTTCGTCTATGTTGTTGAAGTATCTTTGTTTGGCTTCTTTTATATAGTTGTTAACCTTGTTGCGAGCAGCTTTATATTTTTCCCAGTCACTTGGTCGTCTTTGACTTTTTACAAGTTTTTTCAGTCTGTCACGCTGTCTACTTAATCGTCTTATTTTAGAGTCGTACCATGGTCTGTCTTTGGGTCTGATAGTTACATCTTTAAACGGTATACATTGGTGCATTATTTCGGAGAGCCTTGACGTAAAACGTTCACACGCGTTGTCCATGTCAGTAGAGTCAATGAAATCCCAATTTTCAGTCTCTATTAGTCGATTTAGTTCGTCAGAGTCTGCACGGTCATAATAAAACACTTTCCTTTTTGAACAAGCAATTTGTGGGTAGATAAAGTCAATCATGACCGTCGTTGCTTTGTGGTCACTGATGTTAGGTTCAACGTCAATAATGTCTGCGTGTGTTGCTTTAACCTGATCTGAAATTAGAATAGGATCTATGAGAGTCGCAGTAGTAGACGTCACTCGAGTGGGTTTATCTATAACATTGGTAAGACTATTGATTGACATTAAGGTCGTTAGATGGTTTCTGGGGTCGTGTAGTAAGTCCTCGTTTAGGTCTCCAACAATTATAATATTTTGATTTGACTCGTAGGCTTTTTCAATGGAGACATTTAAATCTTCCCAATAGACAACGGGCGTGCCCGGAGACCTGTAGATAGTGCAAAGAAGAAATGAAGAAGTGCGATGTTTGACCTCGACCCAGATAGAATGAAGTGATGGTAATTCCAAGTCGCGTCTTCTCTCTGAATATAAACTATTTGAAACATACACAAGGAGTCCACCAGTATGTGCAGTCTTGTCTTGTCTGTACATTGTTCCGTCGAAGGTGTCAATTGTCAAGTCAGTATCTAGTATAGATGTGTCTAGATGGGTTTCCGTGAAGCACATTATGTCGAAGTCTGATAAATAATCGTTTATATATTCTAATTTATTTCGTATGCTACGAGTATTAAGGTGTACAATAGTGAGACATCCATCATTGATGGTAGAATCGTGGTTGGGTGGACCTGGATTAGTTTCGATATCACCAGATAACATAAGCAAAAGTTGTATAAAAATATATGTAAATAAGCCACCTTTAACAGATGTGGATATTTTCTTCAAACTACAAAAATCAATAACTTTTTTAAGTAATAAATCAATTTCCATTAGTAGAATGCCAAAAGGATTCAATAAAAAACGACATCGCATGGTGCAGCAGTGTGCGCTTGCGTAGTGAATTCCAATGGCGGCGCGCCAGGCAGCAATATCAGTACCTACGGTGGATCAAAATTAACTTTGACAAACTGACACGCCATCATTGAAATCTTTTGAACGTGTGTAACCATTGATCTTCCAAACACTAGACTGACATAACAAATTATCATTGGGAGCCTAATAGTAGACTCAGAAAAAATAAAGAAAGAATAGTACATGAAAAATGATAAAAGAGAATGCATGATATGGAAAGAAAAAAATATGCCATAGATGTTTAAGAGCGAAGAATAACACGTTTTTCATAATTTGTTTGTTTCAGAACAGCGCAATAACCGCTCGGTCGAGCTGAGATTTCGCTGTTAAGAAGCAAGATAAAAATGTGGGATTGTAAATATTTAGAGGTATAACTTGAATTTGAACGATTAACAATCTAATAAGAAGCTAAGGTGTAAATTTGAACAGTTTGTGCGTATGATACATAACTGCACATAAATTTCAGACATTAGTTTAAAGGAAGAGAATGCCGAAGATTAGCACTTTATCACTTGATTAGATTGTCTTAACGATACAGCACAGGAGATATTGAGCGAAAATGAGAAACCGCTGATTTTCAGCAGTTTCTTATTCTCTCTCAAGATCCCCCTATTAGACTCGTCAAAAGCAACTATTTGGGAAATGGGTTTTGATAATGACCATCATAAAACAACATTATTTATACCATATGTCAATTGTTACAGTAACAAGTTCTAAAGGTGAAATATTTTAATCTTAATGAGCATCAATTGATGATGAATGCATCTTAAACAGGCATGATGTTTGTATAGGATATGGAGCTTAGACTGGTTGACAACTTTTACAAGTGACAAATTTTCGGTTTGTCCAATGGCAATGGATTTTCTGCTACAAATAGACTTGGTTAACCGTTTTGTTTTGATGAACCGTCGGTGTTGTTGTAAAAAAACTCGTAACCACAGCTTGAATGAAGCCGTAGTTACGAAATTTTACAACAACACCTTTGGAAATAATATTGTTTGTCCGAAATTACGTCACAGTTCCGTGGATAAAATCGTCCCCTATTTAAAGGCTGTTTCAGACGACAACAAAAAATGTTTGCAAATGATAGAGTTGGTTTCTATAAGGTGCGGGAAAAGGGTTAAGAAAATAATGTAGGGAAAACATTGAGGGGAAAAGAGAGATTGCTAATTATCAGCAACCTCTTCTCTTCTCCCAACGCTCTCCCAAATTACTCTCACATGGGACGATAAAACCAAGTCGTATTTGGTAGGGGATTAAACATGTATACACAAAGTAAATGACAAATGTCCGTTAGAAAGACAGACACGATTTTTGTACAAGATATGCAATTTTAACTGGTAAACCCCTTACCAAACGGTTTAATTTGGGTGATCCAATTTAAAAGCTTTTTGATAGTGTCTGCAAACGGCAGTATAAGTGGTATCAAAAGTATAATAAGTGTTTTGTAAAGCATAAAACATCGAGACAAAAGGAGAAAGTGCTGACCATCAGCACTTTCTTATCCTGTATCAATGTTTTCCCAATTACAGAAAGGATGTTTACGAAGACAGGGTTACTGTCAAAATGGTGCGAAACATTCACTTATTTAAGAAAATATTAAACAGAAAAGACGTAAAACAAAACATTGATTGAAAAAGGGAATTTGCTAGTCTTTAGAAATCTCTTCTATTCTCTCATTGTTCTCCCAAATCATATCTGCAAGGGATGTCAAAACCAGGTAATTTTTGTTAGGGGGTTAAACATGTATGCATAGATTAAATGATAAATACCCGTTAGGAAGACCAAAAATTTAACATTCGAGACTAATTCAGAAAAGAAACACGACAAGACTGAAATCGTATTAAGTGCGAAATGAGACTTAGCAATGAATTGTTCTTACACAAAAAGCGAAAAATTACCATCAATGTAAATAGTATAACAAGACGGGGTAAATTAAGACGGAGTATACTCAAGTGTTCTAAGACGTCAGATAAGACACCAGTATGTAGTCTGTATCGCTCAGACTTTCTAGTCGAATTGTTGACATGTTGAAACATTCGTGTTTGTGATCGAGTAGAAAGTTGTTCAGGAAGCGAGCATGCATTGATCGGGTAGAAGATCGACCTGATTGAGATTCATTCGTGTCTGGAGATCGATTGTGATCAGGTTGATATAATTGAACCGACCTGCACACAGCTGACCTTGATTACCTCGACTTACACTCAAGTAATTCCCGATCAACTCGACCTCTGCTCCATCGGTTCAGTTGATCAATCCAGCAGTAGAGGTCGGATTTGATCGACTACAGATCGAGAAGTTATTTGAAGTCATTCTCAGGAGATGGGTACACTTACGAAGAAGGAAATATTAAAATTTCAAGTGTTACAAATCGTTTAAAATGTTATATATCGTTTTCTGTCTGGCGTAGAGGCTGTCCTGAAATTTTGACACAACCAACTTTATACCAATTGAAATAACATAACAAACTTTGGATGCGTATTCCGTTAAAATAAATAACTACAAAGTTATATGTTTTTCAGCAGAATGACTGGTCACACGACACAATGAAATAATTAGAATTTATGGAAATTTCACTGATAACGATATTTATTCTTTCTCAAATAGCAAGAGTACTTCATTTATCGAAAATGGACAAGGGGATATTTTTCGCCACCCCTAGCAACCAAATGAAACAAAAACTAGAGATTAATATACACCACTCAGGCATTGTTCCTACGGTGAAAAAATATTCAAATCTGTTGAACAACGATAATATTTTTTCTGTTATTGTACCCATAATTAATGTTGGTCAGATTACTAGAAGTGATCGAGTTGATCTGAACGGCAGTGGGAACCTAGCATTATATAAATACCTGTAGCCATGACACCACGTACATCGCTTTTTGAGCAGGCGTCGGAGAAACAAGTACCAACAGTAAATTTAGGACTCGAGTACTGAAAGTGAGGGATGAAAAACACAATTACGTTTTAATGCCTATGTTCTGGTAGTGTAAGCTAAGCCGACAAGAGGCAGTAAATGGTAAAAGTGCAATTGTGTTTGAAAAGCCTCGAGACTGCAGCTTATTTTTAGCTACACGTAGACCTACGAGAATGATGTTGAAAAGCAGCGGAGTGAGCAAAAACTGACAATAAAAAGAAAACATCGAGGAAAAGGAGACGTTGCTGATTATCAGTATATATTGTCTCAACATTTGTTTTTTTCCACAAAGCTTAATTTGGAGAATCGTCAAAACAGGTATTGTAACTGACAGGTTTAAACAATTTCTAAACAAGATTTTCTGTTAAAGTCACTTATGACTCACTATATCACGGGTGGTAAACAGAGAAACTAGCTCCAAAAAGAGTCAACGGTTTTTCGTTGCCTCGGGACATCCATCATGTACCGAGGTAGTTGCATAGAGCGAAAATCTGTTGATAGAGGTAGGTCACGAATACATTTTTCTACAATTATTTCTTTTATAAAGAGTTTTTGAAAAATCTGGCGATGCTGTAATATGAAGAAATGGTCGAAGTTTGTTGTGCACGAGAATATACGGTGTTTGTAAGCAGAGTTTGAATACAATCGTTGAAAAACATTTCAAAATCGAAAGTAAAAACTTTTTTACTTTCGATTTTGAAATGTTTTTCAACGATTGTGTTGAAACCCTGCTACTAATACTGTATACTCTCGTTCACAACAAATTTCGACCATTTCTTCATATTACAGCATCGCCGGATTTCTCAAAAACTCGCTTTAAAAGAAAATTTTTTAGAAAATATATTCGTGACCTACAAATTTTCGCTCTATGCAACTACCTCTTTTTGGGGCTAGTTTCTCTGTTTACCATCCGTGTATATGCAATATGTGTTATGTTGTATCTAATCCTATATTTATATCGTTTCTTCCGTCGTTTGCATCCTCTTTCAAATTTAAACTGTCCGCTCTTTGCCGTTTGAAAATGGGAAGAGACGGGATTACAATGCTTTTTTCTTTGATAAGCAATGGTGCACACCATTAAATACGGCTTCTTCTGGCACTATTAAAGCTCTGACAAGAGTTGCTGATGCACCTATCTGTATTGTTCAACATAAACCATTAAAGAAGTCTTCATTACTCATAGTTTAAGATAATAAAAAATCACACTTACAGCAGCTTCTGGCACTAAAGCTCTGACAAGAGCAGCTGGTGCATCTATTTGTACCGTGCAATATCGACCATTAAAATGGTCTCCGTTCCAGATGGTCGCATCCACGTCTTTACATTCCTGATAATCTCCCAGCCAATTGAAAGTGAAACTTCGGAGATAGGCAGGCGGCTTTCCTATAGCATCCAACACTACAACGGAAATAAAACCGGACTGGTATTCAGCAACATTTCTATCGATTGCCTCAATCCAAATTACATTACAATCTATCTGATTGGACGAGAAGCATGTCTCGGCCAATCGGAAGGATTGTAGTGTAACTTAATTGATAAACTTTTATTTAGATTTTTTGGTGACTAAAGCTACTGGCCGCGACCATCTTGAAAACATTACACAAAGACATTCTACGTTTACTAATACTTACTATAGAACGAACTGAGAATTAAACAGATTCTCTTTATTATAACTATGCAATCACCATTAATGCTAATTCACATTGACATTTTAATCCATCAGTTACTTCGTTTCGATAGACTTCATTTGTTATTTGCCCATTTTCTTAAAAATACGTCTTTATTGTATTGAAAAGGATTTTTGTGGAGATATACCTTTGAACACATTCATTTTACATCGATTGGGAAGCAAGTTTCTTCATTTTTTTAATTCCCACTCGATTGAGCTTCCTGGAAATCCACCAGTTATCGCGCCATGTGTGGGCCAACGAGAAGCCAAGAACAACCACCGCTACCGTGGATCGAACTCGGAAACTCTTGGCCGCAAGGCCGACGCTCTACCTGTCGACTACGGACACAACACCAGGGAGATAGCTTGTAACATACATGTAGCAGCATAGCCCACATGTCTTACTTGTATGTTTTATGACGCCTACAAGGATTTCAGCATATGCATACTACCACACAATATTAGTAGATACTCATTTTAGTAGCTAGATCTAGTATTATGTAGCTTCCTTTAAGGAATACGACCCATCATTAGCTCTAAATGATTCGTGTAATGTCGGCTGTTTCCGCAACAACGGAAATAATCGAGCACGTTTGGGTTTACGGAGATTTTTTTAAAACATTTTTTATAAAGAGACTTCTACATTAGATTTGAATTTGTACGAACAGTTTCTACAACGAATCCCAGCCGATGAATTTATAAAAACGTCAAATGAAACAACAAAAGACGAAAAAATCAAAATATTTTGGCATTTAGAATGACCCCCCTTTGCAACAACAACAACTACATCGCACCCAGTGGTCTCCCCTGAATCAGAATTACGTACCTCTGACGTAATATGTCACTGTTTGGAGGTTGATCCGCACCATAAATATTTCGTCCCATAATTGGTCACTTTGTTTACCGCAATTTGAGCTTTTTCTTTGGGAAAAGGGTAAGCTTGACCTTTGCCATTTCTTTCTGTTTAACCCTTTCCCAAACAACTAGACACAAGATAAGACCAGCTGATGCTTTCTCTACGCTAGGTTTGTGTGAAAAAAAAAAGAAACAAATGAGAGAAAAGAAGCAAATACTGATACAAGCAGTTGTATTTATTTTCTCTGTAGAATTTCTATTTGATTATATATATTTGTGTTTCTGTCTCGTCTTTTCCATCTCTTTAGCTACTAATAAGTCAGCAAATATGATTCAAACATGACATCAGAAAACTGATATTCAAAAGTTGCTTGTTCACCTAACCCTTTCCCAAACAAGACCTAGTTTTGGCAGAGACCTATCTTTCTACAACATTCCTGGCTTTATTTTTTTTTCAAAATGTTTCTTGTGATGATAATACCGTCCTCAACTCACACCCAGACACACAAATTTCTGGGGCATTTTAACAATTTTCGACATAGACATGTTTGGCTAACGATTTACATGAAGGTATTATGTACTTGTAACATTTTTATTTCTACCATTGTTAAAGTATTGAAACTTTGCACACATGCTTGTGGTCAGACATGTATTCATGTATATTCCTTATTAAGGATAAAGACTGGGTAAAGATTCATTACCCTTTCAAATTTCTACTTGGGTAGACTTTTTATTCTTTTCATCCTATAAAATTTCACAATCCAACACTTTTTCGTTGAGCTATCCTGTCCACTGACAACTCTTGTTTTATAAACATTTTTGTTTATGTATATGTTTTTTTTAATAGTAACATTTACTATTATATAAATATTCCAATACAAACAATAAAAGAACTGTAAAATTCGTATGGAACAATTTATTTAAGTATAATGAACAAAGAGTGTCATTTTCCTTAAGAAATTGGGCGGTGGTAAAAAAGGGGGTGTATTAGTCAAAGTGATAATTTTAAATTTGTGTACGGCGAAACTGTTTAATTTTTACTTTATTTGAAAGAATATACACAAAGGAAAATTATGATCTTCCTTTTGTGCC
This sequence comes from Fragum sueziense, assembly GCA_963680895.1. Lineage (NCBI taxonomy): Eukaryota > Metazoa > Mollusca > Bivalvia > Cardiida > Cardiidae > Fragum > Fragum sueziense. The sequence continues at coordinate 9,568,637 of OY804599.1, read as the reverse complement.
ATGCATTTTGATATATCATTGGAATTAATGTTATTAAAAATTGACTATTGTTTCAGATTCGTCCGAAAAGCCTGTCGAAAGTATGGTAGCCATGTATTACAAAAGCAAAACAAATATTTTGTTGCTGGTTATTGTTTATTTACTTGTTAGTCCATTGTTGGGGATAATATAAGCTATTGCTTAGGTGCAAACACTTGTGTGTATTGTTTTTAATCATGCAGTTTTTGTGTTTAAAACCTCACTTGGGGTGTTTGGCATTTCATGATTTTGTATGACCCTGATGCAAGATATAAAATTATCAAAATTTCACTAACGAAACGATCAAAGTTGATAAAAATTGGCAATTAGATGCGGGATACCATGCTGATTTTAAATATATATAGTTACTTATGTATCTTTATGATTCTATTGATGGGTCGTATACCTTAATATATTCTATTTTCCTTCATATTCCCAAAAATCATGCTGAATATATATATAAAATACTTAAGGCTAAAACTTACTTTGGTAAGCCCACATTTGTGAATAGTTCAGACCAACGACCGTTCCAATAACATGGTTCATGCATCTCTCACCAACACCCTGATTCTTGAGTGCCGCACCCAGTGCATATAGCATCTGCTCAGTGATCTTGAACCCCTTGAAGGTCGACATTAATGTTTGTGGAATATTCATGATGCTCTGTAGTGAGTTTAACGCTTCATGTGGTGTAGATGTGTTGTTTGGGTGTTTCTGAAGTCCTGCCATGATTTGTCCAACAACCTGCATGAGTTCTGTCTGGTTAGACATGATTAGAGGCACAGTCTGTGTAAGTTGGGAGATATTCTGAGCGGCAAGATCTGGGAGATACTGCAGTAACTGTCCAACATTCATAGTCGCTAACTGTGGGGCAAACTGAAGCAGGGATTGTATACTGGGATCTTGTCCTGCAAATATCTTCACTAGTTGAGAAATATTCTGGGATGATATCACTGGAAATATCTGTAACAGCTGGGATAGTGTGGCGGATTCAAACTTGCCTGACTGTAATAATGGTAGCGCTTTGTTTACATCAATCCCGAGTGTACTAGACAATGGTGCCAGGTTTTTGTTGACAAACTGTAGGAGTGCTGTTGTATTAGACGTCAGGTCTGGAATCATCTGTGACAACTGTGATACGTTCATTGATGCTATCTGGGGAAAATATTGTAACACCTGAACAAGATTCATGGACGCCAGATCGGGTACCAGCTGTAGTGCCATATTGATTCCTGGAGCTTGATCTTTTGGAACAACCATCTTTAACAACTGAGAAATATTCTGGGAGGAAATCAGGGGGAACTGTTTTAGTACACTGGAAACATTCTGAGAAGCGATCGCTGGTGATTGTAGAAGTGGTAAAATAGAGCTGATATCGAACCCGGACGATACATTCTGACCGGCTGTGTGTGGTACCACAAACAAAACTAGAAATAATCCGAGAACGGCAGTCCCTAGTCTCCGATCCATTTTTTTAACTCCTCTCTCGGCTAAAGATATGTAACACTAAATTTGTTGATGACAAGTATTTTAACCCTTTCCCAAACAAGACCTGGTTTTGACGTCCATAATAGAATTGGCTTGGGAAAACATTGTGACAAAAGAAGAAACTGCTGATAACCAGCAGTTTCTCCTTTTGTCTCAATATTTTCTATGCCATATTTAACACAAATTCTACCTTTGATAACTTCCATTTTGTCATTTGTGGCAGTTTTTGAAGTGAATCACCCTAGCATTTTGCCGTTTGGGAAAGGGTTAATTGACGATAGAAACCTGTATGACAATGGCTGATTGTTTTTCGTTGTTTTTCAATAATAACCCCGTAGCTGCAGCTTATTTTAAGCTGCAGTTGCGAGGTTTTTGTTGATAAACGACAATTTGTTGTTCAACGTTTTGACATCTAACTTCAGGTTGAATAAGCTACAGTTACGTCACTTTCGTACATAACCGATGAATTATGATAACTTTCTAAATGATATCGTAATCATTATATCAACATCTAGTGTATCAAATGAACCAATTTAGCTAAACCATCTGCAAATGGGGTGAGTGTAAACAACAATGACGGAATTTCGGACAAACAATAGTATTTCTGTAGGTAAATGTTGTTATAAATTTTCGTTGCTACGACTTGATTCAAGTTGTAGTTACGGGATTTTATCACACAACCGACGGTTTATCAAAACATAACGGTAAACCTATTCTGTTTTTAGCACAAAATCCATTGCCATTCGGACAAATTCAGTACAGACTGTCAGTTGTGTTTTGAAATATTCTGTCAAAGTAAAGACTAGTTTTACGTTCACGGTGTTGTAGGCCTAAATGACAAAATCAAGACAACTAAAACTTATTCTTTAACAGGCCCGTAGGAAGCAATTTCATATTGGGGGAGGGGGGAGTTAAAGCCCTTGTCCTAAATATTTGGGGGGGGGGGGGGCTAATTTGGATTTTCCCAAAATTTTCAGTGTAAAATTAAGAAAATTCGGCATTTTTGGCCAACTTTGGGGAGGGGGGCTTAGCCCCCCCACGCCCCCCCCCCCCCCTGTTCCTACGGGCCGGGTTAATATCAAAGGACAAAATGAAATGCCGATTTATAATGTTTTCTTCGATTCACTACGTCCTGTGACATCGATTTAGTCTTACTGGGACTTCACGCCGTTTTCAACTGCTTTGGTCATATCATGACGGATTGGGCACCTAACCGTGAATTCCTGGTATTTCTCACCAGTACAACCACAATATCCAAACCGAGCCTCCAGCTGCTCTCTCACATGAATGATCCACACCCACTGGTGAGAGACTTATGACTTTTATCAAATGTCAGAATGTCTACCTGCGCGTGACATCAAAAATCAAGCTAATCGACAAAGTCAATGACCTTATGTTATGTATCCAATGGCGGATCCAGGATTTTTGTCCAAATGACAGCTTTTAATAAAAAGTTATATAGTCAAAATTCAATTTTTGGCCGATTCCAGGGGAGGGGGGGTCGTGACCCCCTGACCCCACCCCTAGATCCGCCCTTGTGTATCGCTGCTTTTCAGCAAAAATCTACTAAGTGCACCTTGATTTAAGCTTCATTTAAGGTATAAAGTGCCTAATTAAAAACACCACTTTCTAGCCATACGAAATGTATCAAACTACACACACTTGTAAATACACTTCACATAAGTTGATTCACCGTGCCAGATTTCAAGATTATGCTTCAAGAAGAAAATAATTTACAAATATCATTTTACTCTATATTCATATGCAAGGGAGGTAATTTTGAACATTTTTGTCAAATATTTCCATAAATATGCATTAATTCAAAATTCTAAACCGTACAAAATGCTTATGTTTGTATTTGGAATGGAAATGTAACACAGTTTAGGAATTACTGGCACTTTTCAAATTTTGCCGCTGGCTTTTTGGTGCTAATTAGGCCTTTCTTACCTTAATAGCGTTGTTGTTGTAAAGCGACGATGCATTTAATAAAGTACCCCTGATAGATTTCTGTCATTGGATCATTTTTGTTACACAGTCACTTCTTCTTACAGATGTAAGATGTAAGATTATTTTTAGATGGGATCTAGTCATTCTTATCAAAGGCCTACATGAAGGAGCTGGGTATTTTTTTATTTTCTGGAAATGTTGAATATCGAATATAGGCCTATGGCCAATATTAAAGTCTATATGAAAGTGTACATGTACAAGCGAGGATGTAAACAAAGGTCCCTTATAGCTTTTGAAACAACCATTTTTCAAGATCAACCTGTGCCTAAATGGAGACTGTCAGATGCCAGTGTACTCTCCATTGCCGAGCTCTATTGATTAAACCATCAAATATGACATCTGCAGTTTTCGGTACGCCAACAGCCTATTTGGTCGTCATAATCTAATTATAGCACACCATTTGAAATATCGAATCAAAATCGTTCAGTTTTATCTTGCATGATCGTTACGTATACATTACGTCGCTTCTATTTTTGGCTGAAGCCGGTAACATTTGAATTATCGAATCAAAATCATTCAGTTTGATCTGGTTTGATTACGTATACATTACGTCGCTTCTATTTTTGGCTGAAGCCGGTAATTTGAAGCGTCAGCCAATGAAAGTTTGTATCAGCTTTTTGAATTGTTTTGTTGTGTATCGCCAACGATTGGATACTGAAATCCCGCCAAGGCCCAGAGATTAGACGTGAAATGACCCCGCAAGAACAGAGCTCATTCTATCGAAATGGAATGTAGAGATAATGTGCTCTGTTCATAAGAGAGTAATGCCAGTGCTGCTCATTTATGGTTGCTGCAGGTCATGAAGAAGCTAATTGAGAACAACTTGGTCCCTGATCAGACTGCGTGTATACGCAGGCTGATCTGGGACCATGTTCAGCTCAAAAACCTTAAGGGACCTTTTTCATGATCGTGGCTCATATGATTGTAGTATGCTTTCAAGCCACACTTTCATGACACTCAAATATGAAAAAGTGAATAACTAGAACATATTTCACACTAGAAGATAACCTCACACCTTGAATATCTTTTCGTCGAACTTCCTCTAAAACATTGTAACTGTAGCTTCTTTTAGAAGCACTTACGTGGTTTTGGAAGAAAAGCAGCGGTATCTGGGTCTAATAAGGTCACAATCTTACCCGGGTTTAACCCATTACCAAACGACATAATTTTAGACTGCTCCAAATTCAATGATGTTGCAGACGACAATTTCAAGTAAATAGAATTTTAAAAAGATTGGTAATTTTGGGTAGAACCCATTGTGGGAAATGAAGAAATTGCTTGTCACGAGCAATTTCTTCATTTTTCACTATAGTTTCCAAAGTTATCCTGTAGGGAGTCAAAAAGAGTCACTGTTGGGTAATGGGTAAATCCTTTCGCAAACAACGATAAATTACATTTTTCCGTTTCGAAAGCTGTTGCGATTGAATGTCAAAATTAATATCAAAGAAAGTGAAGTTTGTTCACATCGAAGTAAAGAAAATATTGCAGCAAAAGGTGAAATGGTGATTATCATAATTTACGTTTTTGCTTCAATGTTTTACAAACTTTTTTTTAGTCAATTTCGATTTTCACTGGGTCACGATAACAATTAAAACTCTTTGCTAATTCACCAGATATTAGACATAACAACATAACGGAAGGACGCATTTTGACGCTCCGCATGTTAAAGGCTTCGGAAACTGTTTCGCACAATGTTTTCTATCTAGAAAGACCACGACAAATGTGAATTGTCGTCTGCAAGACCTCTGAAATGGAACAAGAAAAATGTTTCCGTCAGAAAATTGTAAATGAAGCAAAAATATCTTACACTTCACATGTTGTTTACGTCCTGATTTGGCCTAAATCTTAGTATGCAGTATAGGCTAAGGAGAAGTATCTTAATACGTTCTCTCACAGTTACGCCTTTTGACGCCCAACAACATAATGGCTTTGGAAAACAATGTGGAAAATGAAGAAATTGCTTGTGTTTTTCAACGCTTTTGCAAAACGAGCCATCACAAAAAGAGCAAGAGTGAACAGTGTTAGAAGGGACTGTAAGTCAATTGCACCGGAAATGCTGGATTAAAGATGAACAAGGCAGCTCCAATCGAGTAGGACAGAGAGGGATTGAGAGAGCTGGTTGGCAGGGCAACTGTAGCCACCAAATGGCAACCGACAAAAGACAGGTGAGTTAAGGGCTGACTTCGTTTGGCATTATAGCTCGCGTGGTCGGGAACCATTTTTGGGAACCAGCGCTGTTCTGTCAATTGAATTACTCCCCGTTCTGAGTCAGCCAATCAAAATCTTTGTTTACCTCGATACTGATTGGTCCGCTGTTATCCAAGGATTTCCGAATGACGTAATGGCTCGGATGGTCGGACTAGACTTTTTCCGGTGGTCGGACTATAGCTCGGGCCATTGCTTTTCGATTGGAGCTATAGCTACGGAAATGACGTCAATAGCTCGCACTATCGGTGTTCGATTGGCGGTGGCGCGAACGATGGCGCGAGCCATAGTGCCATCCGATGTCGGCCAAGATAAGTCCTGGGTAATGCAAGTCCGGTGTAATCGCTATATTTCGACTTATTCCGTGATGTCCATAAGTCCAAGCATTTTAAAAGTACCGTTAGATGCAATATCGCCTGCTTTCGTAACAACGGAAATAATTGAGCGTGCTAAGATATCCAGGGAATTTTCTAAACATTTTTTGTGAAAATATTTCTATATTGTATGAAGAGTAGGCAAACCCCCCATCAAAAGTAAAAAAAAAAAAAAAAAAAAAAAATAAATAAATCAAATTTGAGATCAATGACAATTACTTCCCTTGAAATCGTCATATCACCATACAGATTTCGTTCCATAATTGGTCACATAGCCCATTACCAGGTCTTGCCTTAAGAATGTAAAAGGTCTGTGAAAAGATTCGGAAAGCCTAAATTTCATCGCGTTAGAAGATGTTAAACTAAATTCGTTTTACGTTGTTTGCAATATTAGCCTACTCGTAATTGCAAAAGACTGTTTCAGAGTGGACCGTTATTCTGGAGGATTTGTCTCCCCTTTCCGCAGCAGACATATCGATGGATATTCCTTTAGCCGTACATCTTCGCAAGCCAAGGGTGACATCTACGACGTAACGTCGTTTCTGTATTCACCCTTGGCGTATTTAGTCCGATTTTCTTGGTCTCCTGGAAAGCGTTTTCATTGGTTCCAGCGAGGTCTCGCTGGAACCAATCAGATTGTCGACTGATACATTTGTTATGAGTAACCAAATCATGACAACGGGCGGGAAAAAGCATTGCATTTGCAACTCAGAAACGCGAAGATGGGCGATTTTTCCTAAGAATTTCACTGCAATAGACAGGAATTCCCTAACTATAATCGACGAATTATTATACTTTCAACAATTCGACCAAAATAGCAGCTAACTTTTACATAATCCGCATGACGTATGACGCGAAAGACAACGCGCGTTAATGACGTCATCAATAATGGACGTAAACAACCAGCAGAACAACCGCTAGGCGGCGCTTCGCGATTTCAAGAAAATCGGACTAAATCCGCCAAGGGTGAATACAAACGTAGGTGAGTTCAACCTTGGCTATCGAAGATGACGTCATCTGTGCTCAGCGAGATTCAACACACCGTACAACCGACTGCGTCGACAGTTTGCGAAGACAGATTCGGCATCTGCTGTCATGTGCATTTTAGGTCAAATGAATTTACTTTTATAAATTAACGAAAGGATCTTTGGTATTCTACAGTTGATAAATACGCGTATAAATGTTCAGTGTTTGTACATTATAAACATTTCCACGTATCCCTCGCAAATAAGGTCACTGTCATCGACACAGCCGGTTGTACGGTGTGTTAATACCGCGGAGGCGTGTCTCGTTGACCTTGACCTTGTCTCGTTTTGAAGTAAAAATAGAATGTGTAAACACGCTTGTAAAGGATTGGTCTATAGCAAAGGAAAGGTGGTTATTCGCCGTGTTTGAGGTTTTTATGCATTGCAAATTGTTTTTCCGTGCACAAATATGAGTTTCCGAACAGTTCGGAAGCATAAAAACCTAGAACGGGTCCCTTTAAGAGATTATCGATAAAGCAATCTTACATAAACGTCGGTGAAACATTGGTATGATGAATATAATTCCTAGCATGGATAGGGTTTTGTTTGAGAAAACGTTAACGGTGGGCGTGAAAATGACTCATTTAGCACAATTTCTGACCAGTTGTTATCTGTATTGGTAACCCACAATATTTTGAAATGTTATCAGTTTATCATCTATTTATATAAATTACAACATGTCCTAATTGATAGAGAATAATAATATTATAAGGTACTCTCTTATGAACAGAGCACATTATCTCTACATTCCATTTCGATAGAATGAGCTCTGTTCTCGCGGGGTCATTTCACGTCTAATCTCGGGGCCTTGGCGGGATTTCAGTATCCAATCGTTGGCGATACATAACAAAACAATTTAAAAAGCTGATACAAACTTTCATTGGCTGACGCTTCAAATTACCAGCTTCAGCCAAAAATAGAAGCGACGTAATGTATACGTAACCAAACAAGATCAAACTGAATGATTTTGATTCGATAATTCAAATGTTACCGGCTTCAATAAAAATGAGCGGGCAAATAAAAACACAGTTTAATAAAAGTTTTATAATCATTATTAAATATCTCTTCTATAGTTTCTCCATGTAAAATTTCTACAGGCGACTGGTTTTCTATACTAAGTTCTCATTGATGCATGTTGATCTCTATTGATGAAAAATAGCTCATTGTTGTCTCTTGTCCTCTGAAGGCTTTATTGATCGAAGATCTTTTCTATTCTATCATGTTGATGCAGTCTGAGCAATTGATGTGGAACGCTCTGGGCTAGCGCATTTATAGCCGATTCAGGGTGTACAACGTTCGAACTGCATTATGGGTAATTTCGGCTCCGCTGTGGAGGAATTTAGTGAAAATTCTCTCGACTCAGGTAAGTGTTTATCAAATATTTCCGCCAATTCACGACCGATTTTGAAAAACTAACGTGGAGTGCCCCCGCCTTAACGAAAGCAATCATCGGATATTAATTTCACGTTCCTGCACACAGTATTAAAAAAGTTATTGAAGAACGAAAATTGGAAAAGGCGTTTTCTGATGGCACCGCTGTGGAGTGATGTACAATGTTTTTTTAAGAAAAGGGGCTAAATACCAATGTCCGAGTACGAAAGCATGCTGTGTGTTATCAGAACGAGCCTAACTGCGGTCCGCCTGACCATAACCCTCAGGAATCTGATTGAAACCGTGAAATTTAAGCAATTTGCAAGATTGCTCCGCTGTGGAGGGTGTCAAAAAGGCTCCGCTGTGGAGGGTGTCAAAAAAGGCTCCGCTGTGGAGTCAAAACATATTAAAAGATATGTATTCTTCTTTGCCACCGATAGGAAACGGTTTGAACCATACAAATGCATCTTTGTATATCATCTTTGTATTATCTTACTTAGATCATGCCTATGTACGTAGTAAGACCGTAAAATGTACATTTGGCATGACACAGTTAACGCCTTGTTGTTTTAATGCTTTACTCGGAGAGTACTCCTAAACGTTTTTAAAATAACTCATAATCTAGAATAACTTTATATGCCCGCAATAACAAGATTTTAATACGCATTCTGTATTTTCCGTTGATTTTTATGCGTCTCTGTAAATGTACAATTTAAGTGGTTCTCCGTTAAAATGAATTGGTTTTTAACACTTTCCCGAACGACCCAATTTAAGACTGTCTCAATTTAACCCATTACCAGACAACAAAATTTTAGGGTTGTCCATATTCAAAGAAATTTCAGAAGACAATTGTTAGTTTATGTAATTCACATTTATTGGTCTCTCTGTGTGGAAAATATTGTAGGAAATGAAGAAATTGCTTGTCACAAGCAATTTCTTCATTTTCCACAATGTTTTTCCAAAGCCTTTAACTTTAGGGGCGTCAAAAAGCGTCCCTGTGTGGTAATGGATTAAAAATAGTTGCAGACAAAAAACCTGATACCATAAGAATGAAATGTGCTTATTACAACATAGAAAATATTTTGGGAAAATGATAATCAGCAATTTATTCTTTTCCCTCAATGTTATCGCAATATATTCCTACTAGGAACACCAAGCTTACTGTAACTTACTGTACCGAGGCCGAAAGAAAGTCCGAGGCTTGTGGTGGCCCATCTCTTTGTCTTCTTTCTTCGCCAATAAAAGAGGTTGGGCTGAACTTTTGGGGGTGGTTGCGCCAATGTTTGTTTGAATTACTCTTAAAAAGGCATTTATACTTTTGGAATTGACCACTTCATCCGTTAATGAGTTCCACGTGTCAACTACTCTGCATGTAAAACTTTGGTTTCTTATCTCTGTTCGTGAATACTGTATGTATAGTTTGTTTTTTTTGTTTGTTTGGTTTTTTTTGAGTTTCCTCTAGTTCTTGTTGACAGATTACGTTTTAGGAAATTTTCTGATGATGTTTTATCATAATTATTTAGGATTTTGTACACTTGTATCATGTCAGTTATAAGTCGTCTATACTCAAGGGTAGGTAGCCCCAGATGTCTTAGTCGTTCACTGTATGTTAGGTGTTGAATGTTTTGCAGTAACCTTGTCGCTCTTCTCTGGACATTCATGATAGATTTTGGTGCTTTTTTAGATGTGGAAACCAAGCTACTGATGCATATTCCAAGTGGGGTCTTACAATAGCTTTATAGAGGTTAATGTGATTTTGGCATTTATGTGACTTTCAAATTTGACCTCTGAGTCGATGATCACGCCTAGATCTTTTTCTTCTTTGACTGAGACAATTTCCGATATATTATTTGCTTTGTCTTTCATATCGTAGCTACCGAACTCCTTTTTTACCGATGTGTAGGTGCTTACATTTATTTGAATTCAACTTTAGGTCCCAATCGTCTGACCATTTACAAAAGTTACTGAGTTGTTTGAAGTCTCTGGTGGCCGTCTTCTGTTTTTGTGGAGTTAAAAGTTTTCGTGTCGTCTGCAAACAGTTATACTATGGTTTCCGCCATGTCTGGTAGGTCTTTTATGTATATTAGAAATAATGTTGGGCCCAAGACACTTCCTTGAGGAACACCACTCAATACATCTACTGGTAGTGACTTTCTACCGTTGACCACTACTTCTGTTACTGAGAAAGTTTTTGAACCAGTCTAAAACTTTTCCTTGTATTCCAATTTGGTACACTTTGTGGATGAGCTTCTCATGGTTAATGGTATCAAACGCTTTTTTGAAGTCGAAAAAGATAATGTCAACTTCCTCTCCTCTGTCTATGGCAGCTGTCCAATTTTCAATTGATTCTAGTAGTTGAAGAGTTCAAGATTTTCCATTTATGCATATGCTTATAGGTCTGTATGCGTTTTTTTTCTTCAGATTTTCAATTTTAACTTGCATTCTTGCGTTTCCTATCGGCGGCAAAGAACAATGCATAATCTTTCAACATGTTTTGACTCCACAGCGGAGCCTTTTTTGGCACCAACCACAGCGGAGCAATCTTGCAAATCGCTTAAATTTCACGGTTTCAATCAGAGTTCTGAGGGTTATGGTCAGGCGGACCGCAGTTAGGCTAGTTCTGATAACAAACAGCATGCTTTCGTATTCGGACATTGGTATTTTATCCCCCTTTTTTTCAAAAACAGTGTAAATTACTCCATAGCGGTGCCATCAGAAAACGCCTTTTCCAATTTTCGTTCTTCAATAACCTTTTTGATACTGTGTGCAGGAACGTGAAATTAATATCCGATGATTGCTTTCGTTAAGGCGGGGGCACTCCACGTTAGTTTTTCAAAATCGGTCGTGAATTGGCGGAAATGTTTGATAAACACTTACCTGAGTCGAGAGAATTTTCGCTAAATTCCTCCACAGCGGAGCCGAAATTACCCATAATGCAGTTCGAACGTTGTACACCCTGCGATTGTGTGCTGGTGATGCTGGCGAAGTTATTAGTTATCGGCTGAGCCGGCCGGAATGGGTGATTCGGTCAGGGCCAACAACATAGGGTTTTGACGCAAATCCCTTAAAGAAACATGAAAGGGATGTACAGGAAAATAATCTCTGGGTTTTAACGTCCTAAATCATATAAAATGCACGACCTGGGGCCTGTTTCATCAAAACATTTAAGACGTATTTTTGACTTACCGATGTCATAGGAAACGCTTAAAACAATAATTGCATAGCTCAGGGATTGATTAGAGTGGCGATACACGACTATTGACCTAAACCTGTAGTGAGACACTGGTAAGTCAAAAATACGACTTTTAAAAATATTTTGATGAAACAGGCTCCTGATTATCCGAGTACAACGATAGAAACATATCGCTAGCATCCCGAATCGTTATGCGACAAGCAGCATTGCAATTACGTATGACAACAACTAAAACATGGCATGAAGTATACAAGAAATCAATTATCAACCCAAATATTATCCGTTTCGATTGTTAGAAACGCTAAAATATTGCTTGCTGCGAAGATGACATAATATTCTTACGCCAGCGTTCTTAGCAACCAATGACCGGAGCCATTTCGAAGAAAAACAATGCTAGCGATCACGATTACGGCTAACATATGGGTTGTCGGCACACAAATCTACGCTGCCTCGTAAGTAGAAATATTTATCTAACTTATACCCGGACGAGATCGTAAAATTCTGGTTTCGACGTAAAATGCGACCTTGTTTTTGCAAGTGCACCTATATCAGGAAATTACAGTCTTCGACTATGACCTGGCTATTACAATATTGATATGACCGTCATCGTTTGAAATGTATGTGTGTTGTTTATGTTTGAATTGTTCATGTATCATTTCGTATAATTTTGAATAAAATTATTTTTATTTGATTTTATTTGATTTAAACAATGACCAAAGAAGAAGAATTTGTCAAACTCATTACATGCATTAATCTGAAAATGTCTGTCCGCAGAAAACACAATTACGCATCGTGTTGTCAAAGGGAAATAATCTATCAAGAACGATCACTCTAGTAGTTTTTTTATTGGTCAGTTGTCTACCTGTTATTACTAATTGAGGGAAGGGGTATTTTTAAGAGGAGCAGTGAAAATGTTGTTTTTAGTCATTTTCAACCCATTACCAATCAATGACTCTTTTTTGCTCCCCAAGAGATGAAGGCTTTGGAAACCATTATGGAAAATAAAGAAATTGCTTGTCACAAGCAATTTCTTTATTTCACACAATATTTTTTGTACATGAAGACAAAAAAATATACTATTTCATTCATTTGAAATTGTCGTCTGCATCATCTTTGAATTTGGACATGTGGAAATTTTTGCCGTTTGGTAATGGGTTAAGCGATTAAAATGAAAATATCCTTCGTAGTAGACCTAGACAAGAAGAAACAACAATCGATTTTAACAAGTGGCATTTTTAATTTAGAGAAAAATGTGTTCCTAGCGTTATCGTCCATGTAAGTAAATAAAAGAAAGTTTAAACAAATTACGAAATATAGACAAGCCTTTTCTTGGAAGGATAGATTGTTAATGTAATATGAGTATCATTTTATTCTATAAGGACTATAATTATACCTTTATGTGTAGGATACTATTCGTTTATTTCATATAAAACATACTTGATCATAACAAACTATCAATCTATTTCATCAGTTTAACCCAGTACCACACAGTGACTCCTTTTGACTCCCCAAAAGATAAAGGCTTTTGAAAACATTGTTGAAAATGAAGAAATTGCTTGTGACAAGCAATTTCTTCATTATTCACAATGTTTTCTACTCCAAATGACCAAACGATGTGTAAGTGGGTTACATAAGCCATATTATTACGCTTGTCCTATCCTCTTTAACCCTTCCCAAACAAGACCTGGTTTTGACGTGCCATGTAGAAAAGGCTTGGAAGACATTGAAACAAAAGAAGAAACTGCTGATAACCAGCAGTTTCTCCTTTTGTCTCAATATTTTCTATGCCATATTTTACAAAAATCCTATCTTTAATACCACTCATTATGTCTTTTGTGGCATTTTTTGAAGTGGATCACCCTAAAATTATTCCGTTTGAAAAAGGGTTAATATCATAGATTGTGCATATTTACGTCGCATAGAAGGTAGAGACATTTTAATCCTTTTTCGAACGACACATTTATTGACTTGTCCAAATTCAAAGGTGGGATGGACGACAAAATGAATATTAGCAATGCAGAAAATGCTTTTATCAAAGAAATCATAGTGAGAAGAAGAGAAAGCGCTGGCTATCATCATTTCACTTATTACTTTCTGCGCTTTTGGAACCATGCTCTCTCAAGTAATTTGTCAAAATCGGGTAATTTTTGTCAAGGAAAATATTAAGTAACGTCAACATATTGAATTGAGGATTTCGTTTAACCAGACAAATAAAACCATCCACTGTCTTGGTGCAATAACGGGTCGTCATTTCTTTTTTCGCATATTTCTTTTTTTCGCTTTTTTTATTTATAGTAATACATTAGATTAAGTGCACATGCAGAACCGGAACGCAAAAAGGCCAAACGTCGCCACATTCAAACTTTCGTGTTTTCGCATGGCGACCTTTCGCCCCGCAATGCGAAAGAGCGAAAGGTCGTGGCACATTCAATGTTTCGTGTTTTCTCATGGCGACCTTTCGCCCCGCAATGCGAAAAGACGAAAGTACGACATATCACTGTTTTGGCGTGTTGTGTGGCGGGGCGCCGGGCGAAGATACGAAATGGCACACATCAGCTATCATTCTCTAAAGAGGGCACTACTGTAGCTACTTCCGTATCGCAACATGGTATGTCCAAGGTGGTATATGGGCTACATGTTGCCGTCTGGTAATGGGTAACAGTTCTCGAGTGGTAATGTCAAAGGTATTGATCATGGTGGCTAACCCTCGCGTGAAAGTGCATAAGAATCGCCCGTTTTGAGGAATAGAAGGTTTTCATTTATGTAATTTCTCAACTGATACATGTACTCGGTACTCCACATGTTTTGACGAGATAAAGTGCACCATACTTTGAGAGAGCCATTCCCTGTAATGATTCACTCTACACCAAACCGCTTTTTAAACATTCAAACGCAAACAATTTTCTACACCTGTATATTTTATAGGTGCACCTATATTTTTATACGACCAGGCTAAAATGTACAGGTGCACCTGTAAATTTTATAGGTGCATCTGTTTTTTATACGACCAAAAATACGGGTGCACCTACAAAAAGTACAGGTGCACCTGTATTTTCTGGGGTGATCTTATAAATAATTCAAGTGCACCTAAAAATATAGGTGCACGTATAAAATCTATACATCTGCATTTGTAATGACCCCACATCGGCAATGTTTGCTTACGACGCACAACTAACGGTCTTTACCAATGAAAGTATTTTTAACTTTAGTTTTCCCGAGTTAATGTTGCCGGACTATACTTCTCCAAAACGTCACGCGTTGATGACAAATATAATGATGTTTTCAATTTATGGAGTTACCAGATAAATGATACGAGAGACCGGGAATCGAACTAGAACCCTTTTGGCTCTGGAAACCACACAAGTAGCGGAGACGACCGCTGCGTTCTACATTTACTCAGTTTGATACGCACACCGTTCATCCAGATACAAAATACACGGATTGGTCTTCCAAACGCGGATTTGAAAATCAACAGCGTGGGATTACACAAGGTAAGAAAACACCAACATATAGCCTTTTAATTGCCGCAATGTAAAAAGTGTTTGTGCAGAGCTGATGCAAAATGGTTTATCTTGAGGGTGCTGCAGTTTAATAACAAAAGATTTGAGTGAACTATAGATACAAGCGATTTTAAATCGTAAATCACTATTTTCTCGCCTACTTCCCGTTTTGTATTATATTTGCAGAAATTATTTAACTGGTTTCGAGCAAATATCTCTTCGAAATAAGTTTTCGACATCTATGGAACAAATCTATACCATTCATCAAACTGGAAAAATAAATTTTGGGTGTCTAAAGCCATGTTTAAAAATTAGCCTAGTTTGCTTCAAGGTACAACTTACCACGGACGTTGATACCACACACCACGGATGATCCACATAATTTGGGTAAAACAAACTCGGATGCGAAAATCGGGTTTAATAATGCAAAACACTTAAAATGACGTTTCTAATTAAAATACAATGACAAATGCTTGATTTTTATAAAGTAAACGTGTTATAACTGCATCCCGTTGACTTTTATAGTCGGTTATTTACTTTGCATCACACGCTTAAGAATTTTATCTTATGTACCAAACTGTGTTTTGGAATGATCTTTGTTCTATTTATTCCAGAGACAAAAGCCTTCCTAAAGAAGTAGTTCAGAGCGCTGATATTTCATTACCGCCCTCAATCACTTGATCATGTTACCGCTGTGTCTTGTGTGTGTTTGAGACCTATACAAGGCACACATGAGAGAAGCCAAGTTCTGCTTGCGGGTGTACCAGGTGATTTTTCTTGGGGTTCTCCTGCTTTCGCACCACCTACTGACTGTCCCGTCTCATTCGGGTTGAAATAATCTTAAAAGGGACGTAAATAATTTCTACAAATATAAAACAAAACGGGAAGTAGGCGAGAAAATAGTTATTTACGATTTAAAATCGCTTGTATCTATAGTTTACTCAAATCTTTTGTTATGAAACTGCAGCACCCTCAAGATAAACCATTTTGCATCAGCTCTGCTCAAATACTTTTTTATAAAACAGCAATTAAAATGCTATATGTTGATGTTTTCTTACCTTGTGTATTCCCGCGGTGTTGTTTTTCACATCCGCGTTTGGAAGACCAATCCGTGTTTTTTGTATCTGGATGAACGGTGTGGGTAAGAAATCTTGGAGTTCATCAATCTTAGTGTGTTAAGTAATTGTTTAGCTCGAGTTTGATTCCCAGATCGACCGTTATCCATCCAGATACGCAAATATGGTAGAAATATTTGATAAGCAACAGATTGACGTATTGGATATTTTGCGTGCTGATCTTTATCCATGGTGTTTTCAAAAGCCACCAGGGATCCGTTTCAAGATCAAACTCCTTTTCTGTTTGAAATGAGAAGACATGTCCTTGTAGATCCAGACACCCTCTCAATTTTGTTAGACATTCTTATAAAACGCTTGTTCCCTTTAGGAAAATGCCTGGATCCGCGCTTGTCCAGCATGAACCTACGCTGTCTGATTTGGATCCGTGTTATTATTAAAATCTGTTTCATTACATTTGATTGAGCAGCATGATCTTGATAAGGCTTCATTTCTGATCTTGACTCACGGATGTCTCAAAAGCCGTCGGCTAGGCCTGCCATTAGTCTGAACTTTTTCCATTGGACACCCAGACTCTTTTAACCCTTTCCCAAACAAGACCTGGTTTTGACGTCCCTGAAAAAAGGGTTTGGGAAAACATTAAGACAAAAGAGGAAAATGCTGATACCAGTATTTTCTCCTATGCCTCAATATTTTCTCTGCTATAATATAAACAAATCGTAAATTTAATTACCATTTGGACGCATGTAGCAGCTTTTGGAGTCGACCTACCTAAAATTTTGTCATTTGGGAAAGGATTTAAAAGTGTTGAAACAATAGAAAAAGACTCTATTGGCAATTTCTAATACTCAATATCAGCTATTTATAAATTGGTTTTTAGGTATTTACACATTGGTAACTACCGAAATCATTCCTATATACACGAAACTGAAAGTACAAAAGGAAGAGTATCCGGACAGTACATGAGTATCCGAATTTCAACCTTCAAAAAATCTATCAAGCAAAGGAATATTAGAAAAATATTGAGTATAAAAATATGCTAATTTATATGTGTTTCTCAACGTTTCATGATGATTGTTGCATTATCATTAAAAATGCCAGAAAGGCAGGTAGAACTTTTTTATAAAAGGAAAATATTGTTGGTGACAAAAATTACAGAAAATAATTTCTTTTTCGTAAATAATCTACCTTTCTAGAAACAAATGTAGACTATCGGATAAAATCAATAGAATAAATGCAAGAAATCCCTTCAAATGATATGTTTTCCCATAAAAAGATTCAATAATTTGTTTTACATGCTGTCGTAGAGGGCCTTTCAAAAAGACTTTCACTTCAACCCACACTAAAGAGTAAGAGAGACAATCATGATAAATATTCTTGGCAATATCTTCATGAAAGAAATGCACCCATATACCGTATGTTTACATGTATTAATTGACAGACATGCGTAATAGAGTTGGTGTTTGAATATCGAAGATGAAAACCTTTTGGAGCTCACTATCAAACTGCAATGAAACAAGATGATAATGAGGGTTTTAATCCTAGAATTTAAAGATTGAAAACAAAGACACGGACAACTTATATGTTAATATGCAGCTGATATTCGCCTATCTCTTTATAAAACATGTAAACATTGTTTACTAATGTCTTTACCGTCGAAAGCGCTCATCCACAAGCCTTTTAGTTTTAGTAAGCCAAAATAAGCCATAATTGGTCTTAAACCAAACATCTATTGACTCTAAACGATATAAAATTGGTTTTAACAAGGATGCAGCCAATTTTCCTTAAAAAAGACCGGAATTTGTTTTTTTTTATTATCCGTGTCGGTTGTATCGATGGGTCCGAGTTTGTTTTACCTGCTGGAGAATTTGCACCGTGGTATGTTGCACCATAGCAACTGACAGTACCCAATTTCAAATAGTTCTTGTTCTTTTTCTGTACTTTTTTATGGGTTCTTGTAAAGAAAACACTTGAAGCGATCTCCGATCCTCCGTGAAACATCAATTTGACAATAATTATGTGCTTTAATAATGATTTACAGACATTCTTACCAAGCTTTTTCTCTTTTCGTGCATCAAAGTCAGATTCAGTAGCATATATTTCTCTTACTAACAGATTTTATGAGACAGGATTTTAGGTAAACATTGGCAAAGTTATGTACGTTTTCATCGTATGTAACACAAAAATCAACTCGGTCGATATTCGTTGTAATTAAAGATAATAAATACTCACTCTTTTTTCCCGCCGTTCAAAATAAAATTGTTTACATCCGCGTTTTGAAGACCAATCCGTGTATATTGTATCTGGATGAACGGTGTGATACGGCAGCTAGTGAAACTACTCACAAATCTTTCATGACACCAGTACAATGTTCACAATTAATATACGAGTCATTGGGGGAAATGAAATGCAATAAAATTAGGACATTGCCTAAACTGCGACTCGAATCCATTATGAAAAGTATATCTAGTAAATAATGATGAACCCACTTATCGTCGTTTTTCTAAAGAAAAGCCTCATTTCTAAAGCTTGTTCAAGGCTGTAGCTATAGACGGGTCAATATAATGAAAATAAGGCCCTTACCCCCAAAAAATTGCAACGAAAGGTTTTTAAACTGTTTTGGTTAGTATAAAGGGTACTTAATAACATACTAAAAATCTACCAAAATCTGGGTCACGGAAAAGGGTTATTTTCAAGATGGCGTCCAAGATGGCCGCCAAAACACTAAAATCGCCATAGCTCCATTACTAATTGTGCTAGGTTGGTAAATTTGGTGTCTATCCATAGGTTTAAGGGGTCAAGGAATTCATTTAAAGCGTCAAAACTGGTACACATTGATTACGTAATGAGTAAACGGTATGTATGACCAATGCTGGTCACCGAGGCATTGCTTTAACTGGAATCAATTTACGGCTGGCTATGCATTAACTGAATCAGGTGTCAATATATATTCATATGAGCCATTACTTGAAAAGGGGTCCGATATGACATTTAAGACTAGCATTGATCCAGATCAGTCTGATCAAGATCCATGTTGTTCTGCAATAGCTTTATCGTGACAGATAGCAACTGTAAAATACCAGCATGGATCATAATCCATAATTTGGTGTCTATCCATAAGTTTAAGGTGTAAAGGAATTCATTTAAAATATTAAAACTGCTACAAGCGCAACAATAAATGAGAAAAATGATGTATCGGACCTTAGCTGATCACGAAAAATAGTTCCATAGCAGGATTTGAAATATATTTGTCAATACATATATGTATATTATAGAGGTATTTGTAGTCACTAAGACATTCAAAATGACAAGAAGGAGCAACATTTATATTAGTCTAGGAGCCAGCTTTTACAAAGGGGGTTAAATTAAAAGTTCTTGCAACCGGTGCCCTATAAAATTTTGAGTGGTATTTTTCAATACGTTATGGTCCCACGCTCTGGTCAAGGGTGGATGACATGCTTAAAAGTGGTAGGATTTTTTTAAAATCAAGGTCAAAGGTCATTCGGTGCACTTTTCATACATACCTCCTAAAATACGCCATAACTTACTCATTTATTAAGCTAAAACAATTATTTTGGTATCAAAATAAAGCTGATAAATTGCACTTTGACTTACATGAATAATACCCAGCTTTTAAATTTTGTATTTTTGTGAATATTCATAAATATAGCAAAAATTGGCTAAAAATCACCAAAATAAGTTTTGTCTACAATTGAAAAAAAAGTTTTTAAAATACAAAAGGTATGTTTGTGTGGTTGAAGTCATACTTAAAAATTGCCCAGAAACCTGTTCTTGAGTTATATGCATTTTTTCACAGAATTAGTCTTTGGCTTAGGCTTGTAGTCATATCTAAAAGTGGGTGGGGTAAATTTTCCCAAAAATTACAAAATATGCAAACATTGATGTAACAAAAAATCTTACACATAAATGTGATGTTTTAGTAGAAATTATGCTTTTGAAATCATATTTGCAGTGATTTGTAAAGCTTTTAATGCATATTCCTGGAAATTAATTAGAATTTTAAGAGCCAAAATAACAATTCAATAAAAAAGCATGTGAGATGGATACAGATTATATCAACACCATAATGTCAAAGCAATGACTCTTAAAACGAATATTTATCAAGTATCAACAATTTTTTTTATATAAAGCAAGACTCAAATTAGCATAATCGGCAGCTGAACATATTCCTCTTTCTATCTTACGGGCATATGACATTAGACCCATGCCAGATTTTCAGGAATCAGAACGACATGGGGCCAGTCAGAATCTGCTTTGTTGTGTAGTACATTGCTTTTACAGAGCCAAAAGGAAAGCAATTTTAGCTCTGGAACTAAATTTTTCACTATCAAGGTTCAGTGACACATAAATGTTACTATAAATATAAAGAGCGGGCAAGTTAATTATTTACACTAGAAATCGGCAGCTGAAAATATTCCCCATACCCGTGCCAGATTTTTTTAGGAATCAAAACAACATGGGAGTCAGAGTTTGCATTGTTGGGTAGTGCATTGCTTTTTTAGAGCCAAAGGGAAAGGAATTTAGCGCTGGAATCAAATAGCTCATACACAAAATTTTGCGGTTCTATCATGTAATTTTATATATGATGAATAACACATCACTTGAAACACAGTTTACAGTTTAAGTGAATAAAACAATATCTCTGGTATTACATACTTATTAGGGATACAGATACATCCTTTTTTCAAAATCATCTTTGTGTTTCGTCAAAAATGGCCAACTAAATTCAAGTTGACCCCCATACTTGTGTATATGTCGAAAATTTAATATAGATAAAAATAAGACCACAAATTAGTCATTTTGATGCCCCCTATCGATAGATCGATGGCATAATGTTTTACCGTTGTCGGTCTGTCTGTCTGTCCGTCAAGCCAGCCATCTGTCCGTCCGTCCGTCAGTTTGAAACTTAACGTGAAAACTTAACATTGGCCTTTTCTCCAAAAGTATTTCACACACAAAGATCAAATTTGGTATGTAACCTTCTTTTAATAATATCTATCTGTTCCATGCAATATGAACTTCCTCAAGCTCATCCATTAACCCGTATCAACCATTTACTTAAAAGCTTAACATGAAAACTTATCATTGGCCTTTTCAGAGGCATTCGTGCTTCACAAACACATCTTGTTTCAAGATTTGGCTGAATTATAAATGAATTCTTGAGAGATAGTCAGTGATGTGCATTTCATAAAGTAAGACCAATATAAAGAGTTTAATTTGTCAAATGATGACCAAAATGTCTTCTGCATGATACCGGTAGTTGCGTAAAGCAGAAGTCGTGCATAAACTCATTGTTTTGTTCATTTTATGTATCTTGTATACTTTACTAAATATAATGTTCTTATATTCAACACTATCCTCATCATCACCATCATCATCAACAGCAACAACAACAAAAAACAACAAGACACATGAAGCAATAACCAGACTTTTAATATCCATAGCTACCCTATTCTAAACACTTCAATTCACTTAACTCAGGCCATATATACTAATCATTATCACTGTCTAATGCACCAAGATACGTCTATTTATACACAGTTTTGACTCACAAACACATGCATCAGTGCATAAAAGATCTTCTCTTTGACACTGACACCTTCGCGTGTGGCAGTCAGTTTAACACGAGCATTTTGTGATGTCAATCAAAGCTAGGTGTGCAGGATCTTTTCGCGTTCTTATAGGAACTAAATTGTTGTTGTCATTAACATTGGCATTTTCTCCAAAAGTATTCAACATAAAAAGCTCATTTGGTTTGTATGAGGGCTGTTAATAAAGTATCAGGAATTATGGCATAACTTTTTCATGTACTAACTGTTAGGATATTTTCAAAATTTAAAATTTAGGAAATTATGCTTTTGATCCAGCAACAAAATCTAAGGTTTTTTTGCATTAAGGTGCATTCTACAGTTGTTATGGCAACGTAGGGTCATATTGAGCGGCGCAACTTAGGTCTGAGATGGATACTCAGGAACGTCTGTCTTACACATCTAATATTTACATCTTTTCTATATATTTGCCACTGCACGATATCCACATTTCCCACATATGAATTTATTCCTCAAAGAAGCGTCTGAACTGTAGTTGGGAAATTCTAAAGATAGTTTCTGGGAAACAATTGGCAAGTCATTGACGATTTCGCCGACGTCCAGATCTATTAAGGTCAGAAGCATCATGAGTAAATTCATTTATAAATGCATTATACCACTCATAAATGCTTTGTTTTTTCTCATAGAAGTACTGCTGTACGTGTTCATAATCATAAAGATCGTCTCTGATTTTAATTTTCCAATTTACACTCAAATCTTTATTGAATATCATTGCCCTAGCACCATATTTGCTAAGCTAAGCGATGTATTCACCTACGGTTGCAGTGATTTTTTACAATTTTAAGATGTTGAGTCCGGAGGACTCGCTGGATTCCACATCAATGAGTCCAGCTACTAGCTTAGTGAGTCCAATACATTATTTTTAATAGGAAATCTGTAAAAATTGTTGCATCCTGGGACTCGCTAGAATTAAAACTTTGCATCCCAGAGACCAAATTATGAGTAAATGTAGCTGGATGCGCAGGTAAAAAAATCACTGCCGTTGTTAACGAAAATTGACTCCAAATGTCAGCTGACCATGTTACGTTTGCCGAGAAAAATGTCCGCTCAAAAGTAACAAGCATTTTTGACAACTGTTGAAGTGAAAAATACAAAATATGATCGCTTTAAAAGCGATTGATAAGTCATATTTTTGCAAATTATCCAAAGTTTTCCCACTCAACTTGACCCTATGTTTTCATAGCAACTGTTTAATGCGCCCTTATCCAAACAGCAACGTTTTTGTTGCAGGATCAAATGTATAATTCTTCAAAGCATATCTGTTTAAAATTTCATCTCGGTTGGTTTACAAGTCAAAAGGTCATGCTACCGCAAACGACAAAATGGGTGATTTAAAAGATTTGATTTGTGTACAATATAGCATAGAAAACATTGAGGCAAAAGAAAATGCTGATAATCAGAATTTTCTCCTTTTGCATTAATTTTACCCAAGCATTTCTCCTAGGGACGTCAAAACGAGGTCTTGTTTGGGGAAAGGTTAATGATTTCTTTGATATCGATTACATACATGTATACACTTACAAATGATAGATGCACAATTGATTACAACAAAAAATATTACCAGGAATAGTTTTAGCCATGTAATAAGTAAAACATTGTCTAGATTTTTGTTAGGTATATTTTTTTGGTGTTAGAGCTATAACAACCGTAGGTCCGAAGATTTCCACTATTTCCATACCAAAAGTTTCTCTGTGTCTACTCAAATATGTATTAGTCGTGAATCAATAAACAAAGTTATGTTATCATGATGGGATTGTGAAGATGGATCAACAACTGCCGTATCTTTATTTTCTACTATTTACTTGTAACATAATGTCACATGCAATGAATGATTTGCATAAAAAAGATATAGGGACTATTGGGTTCAATTTCTTGTACAATTAAAGCTTATTGGGTCACAAAATTAATTAAAAGACCAGATACTCTGTTGTCCCTTTTTAAGGCATGCACATAAACAAATATACGGTACTAACATGTTCATGGTTACTCTTGGAGACCTTCATAACCACACATCATAACAACCAGATTCCAGACTGATGATAGTGATATGTATTCACAGAATGCAATATTCTGTTCCTAATTACATTTTATATATACATGTTCAAATGTTCGCTACCAGGTGTAAGCATTGTAATGATGGCAGTTTTGTTATTATCTTTAAAGAGACCCATGCTAGATTGTCGGGCAAACAAACATATATGAAATATGTTCACGAAATATTGTATGGAATGGTCGACCTGGATAGCTAGATCATTTCTGCACAAGGAAATTTCAAATAAAGTTCATTTAGTTCTTCTAAATTAAGTCTGTTCTTCTAAACCAAGTGTAAATAATTAACATACCCGCACTTTATATTTATAGTAACATTTATGTGTCACTGAACCTTGATAGTGAAAAATTTAGTTCCAGAGCTAAAATTGCTTTCCTTTTGGCTCTGTAAAAGCAATGTACTACACAACAAAGCAGATTCTGACTGGCCCCATGTCGTTCTAATTCCTGAAAATCTGGCATGGGTCTAATGTCATATGCCCGTAAGATAGAAAGAGGAATATGTTCAGCTGCCGATTATGCTAATTTGAGTCTTGCTTTATATAAAAAAATTGTTGATGCTTGATAAATATTCGTTTTAAGAGGCATTACTTTGACATTATGGTGTTGATATAATCTGTATCCACCTCACATGCTGCTTTATTGAATTGTTATTTTGGCTCTTAAAATTCTAATTAATTTCCAGGAATATGCATTAAAAGCTTTACAAATCACTGCAAATATGATTTCAAAAGCATAATTTCTACTAAAACATCACATTTATGTGTAAGATTTTTTGTTACATCAATGTTTGCATATTTTGTAATTTTTGGGAAAATTTACCCCACCCACTTTTAGATATGACTACAAGCCTAAGCTAAAGACTAATTCTGTGAAAAAATGCATATAACTCAAGAACAGGTTTCTGGGCAATTTTTAAGTATGACTTCAACCACACAAACATACCTTTTGTATTTTAAAAACTTTTTTTTCAATTGTAGACAAAACTTATTTTGGTGATTTTTAGCCAATTTTTGCTATATTTATGAATATTCACAAAAGTAAAAAATCAAAAAGCTGTTTATTATTCATGTAAGTCAAAGTGCAATTTATCAGCTTTATTTTGATACCAAAATAACTGTTTCAGCGTAATAAATGAGTAAGTTATGGCATATTTTAGGAGGTATGTATGAAAAGTGCACCGAATGACCTTTGACCTTGATTTTAAAAAACTCCTACCATTTTTAAGCATGTCATCCACCCTTAACCAAAGCACAGGACCCTAATATATTGAAAAATACCACTCCAATTTTTATAGGGCACCGGTTGCAAGAAAAGTTCCATACCAGGACCTGGCTCCTAGACTATATCTAAAAGGTTCTTGAAGAAAGACATGGATGTCATCAATCAGTTAGTATTAAGAAAGATTATGCTATTAATGTTTCGGCTCTCAGATGAAGTGCATTCCGAGATCATAAAAATGTTCAAAAACTCCAAATTGGACTTAGAGTTAGCCACTCTGCTATATGTTGACAGCGGATAATGTGCAGTAGATCAATATCATAAAACTAGCCGCATGTTTGCAATTTGCATGTTTACCTAATTATATCAAATTTAAACAGAAATAGAATAATTCCTATGATATGGCATAGGATAACGATGACATTTTTTGTATTTTGTTACAAAAAGACATTGAAATACGACGTTTTGCATTGTCCATGCATCGTAATGCTAAACAAGTCTAACAGAAAAACAAACTCTGAAAAACGCACATTTCATTTATATGAAAAAGCATCGTGATCAAGTAACCACAGACCGGTATGGATTTTATATTTACAGAAAATATATATAGCCATTCAATATCTTTTATGGAAAAGTCATTTGATAAATTCGCATATGACCTTCATATATTATACGAGTTCAAAAATTAATGTAAGACAGTAAAACGCCTTATGCCATTATTTGATATTTTAGATAGTACTGGTTAGTGCATTACAATTTCCTTTTTGGACAGTTGTGCTTCACGGACAAATAGAATTTAAAGATGAATTAACAAAGACGGGTAAAAAAAAAATCATAAACAGTGTGTCACATTTGCTAAATTACACCTTTTTCTCTTAAAACACATATATTCTATTGTTTTTATTGATCGGAATACTTAGTTATACTAGAAATGTAATTCTTAGCAGACATGTAAAATTTCAAATTTACTGAAAAAGGTCGATGCAAACAGATGAAAGATATACACAAAATATGTCATATGAGTTATCGTTTCTGTCCAGTGGAAATTGCCATCAATATGATTTATATTTAAATTTTAATAAAAGTTTAACAAATGGGCAAGAACAATTACAGCGTATTTTCCATTCTAAGGCAGATTTCATATCATATTTAATATAATTATTTGTCAAATTTTAATTGACACTTGTTATAATTGTAACTTTTAGCCCACGAGTTAAAATTCGTTATATTTCGCTATTTAAATCAATTTCTAGAAGGGACTCATGGGTGCTAGTTTGTTGAAATAAAAACATTTAAAATATACACGAGAACTTACTCATGAATCTTTAAACTTAAGGGTAGATCGTTTCTATGCAGTGAAAATTGGCAATAAAGTATTCCGACCATCATTAGATACCAACACTTCATGCAATTTTGCTTCCAACTTTGCCGTTTTCCGTGGCAATGGAAATTGACAAGGATATCCAGATCTGAAAACCACAGAATTGATGTTACACAAAGTTTTGGGTATCTAGTAACTGTTGGAATACTTATTCGTTCAGGTGTCAAGTCAGCTTTTTAATTCCAAGTAACCAATAAGGGAATGCAATTCTCGACAGAAGGTGGAAAATGCATTCCATGGTAGTGGTATGAATGTTGTCTATAAGATCCGAATTTTGAACCGTATTATAGCTTTTTTACCAATTTTAGAAGAAGACGGTGCGAGGAAAGCTATACTTGTGGTACAGTATATCTTTATTTGTTTTATTGTATCTTAGAAAATTATTTCATTTCAATTCCCATTACTTAATGACATAATGAATGTATTGTGCATGTTATAACATGTTATAAAATGAAGGAAAATGGCGAAAAGGAGAAATTGTCGTTTTTCAACATCAGCTTTTCTTTCGGCACTCTCTACACGTTGTATGTTACCCACTGTACACTTTGATGTATTTAATCTAAAAGCTCGTAATTGCAGCTTTAAAAGCCGTAGTTAAAGGTGTATTCTTGGCACGGACTGATGACATCAATAACTTTTTTCAAGAACGTTTCTGATGTTCAGCTGCGTCGCAAAAGCTTGTGTGCAGATCATACAAATATTTCAATTGCTTTCGTATATTTTCAAATTAAATGAAATGAAATTTAGTTTGTATTCTCAAGACATACTTACTTGATGCTCCTTAATAACAATGGAATGGCAAACTGACTCACAAGACCTCAAAATGTATAAGCCTATATTCAGTTTGATTGCAATCCATGCTGGTACTTTACAGTTGCTATCTGTCATGATAAAGCTATTGCAGAACAACATGGATCTTGATCAAGCTGATCTGGGTCAATGCTGGTCTTAAACGTCACATCAGACCCCTTTTGAGGTAATGGCTCATATGAATATATATTGACACCTGATTCAATTAATGCATGGTTCACCGTAAATTAATCCCAGTTATAGCAATGCCTCGGTGACCAGCATTGGTCATGCATACCGTTTACTCATTATGTAATCAATTTGTACCAGTTTTGATGCTTTAAATGAATTCCCTGACCCCTTAAACCTATGGATAGACACCAAATTTACCAACCTATCACAATTAGCAATGGAGCTATGGCGATTTTAGTGCTTCGGTGGCCATCTTGGACGCCATCTTGAAAATAACCCTTTTCCGTGACCCAGATTTTGGTAGATTTTTAGTATGTTATTAAGGACCCTTTATACTAGCCAGAACAGTTTAAAAACCTTTTGTTGCAATTTTTTGGGGGTAAATCAGTATATTGACCCGTCTACTAAGAGGTTTTTGAAGAAAAGCGATGATATCGGAAGGCATTTTCCACTATATCCGAAAACCTCGTAACTACATCTTAACGAAGCCTTTGATACACTGTTTGAGAAAACACCAGGGATATATTAACCCTTTCCCAAACGACAAAATTTTAGGGTGGTCCAAATTCAAAGGGGTTGCAGACGACAAAATGGATGTTATTAAAGATAGGAATTGTGTGTAATATGGCACAGAAAATATTGAGACAAAAGAAGAAACTGCTGGTTATCAGCAGTTTCTTCTTTTGTTTCAATGTTTTCCCAAGCCTTTCCTACTAGGGGCGTCAAAACCAGGTCTTGTTTGGGAAAGGGTAAAAGCACGGCCTACCCATATGACACAAAATAAATAGCAACGCGACAATTGGGTCGTATTGTGAAATAATTTCCCACGCGTCTCTGAATCTGTGCAATGTTGCTATAAGTATCTTGAAAATGCGAGATGACTTACAGTTTTATTGTACTGGACTGGAAAGATTCGCCGCCCCGTTTTCTGATCCGAAGTCTCATGAAATGTCTTTGTCATTGGCAGCACCCATGAAAATGTGAAGCGTCACATAAAAATGACATGAAAACAATGATAACAAAGCCAGGAGATAAAAAATCAAGTGAAAATCGACCTTACGCTGCTTTTCAACGAAATCCTCGTAACTGCAGCAACAGTTACTAGGTTTTCATTAAAAAGCATCGATTTATTGATATGTTTAAACATGACTTGACCAGGTGAATACTAAAAAGCAAACAAAACATTGTTTCAAGCCATAAAAATAAATGCAAGCATCACACAATCCTTGTATAAAATATATTCTGCGTTTCCCTTCACCTTGCAGGGCATTCGAGGTCAGTCAACGACTTCACTATTCAATACTTTGGTTAATAATGTAAGAGAACAACGTGCGGCAGGAACGTCTGTAGATCTATACATTTCGAAATTGGAAGAATGTAACACAATAAATACATTTACCGCTAATTGAAAGAGTAATTTTACTTCGGTCTAAGAGAGAGGTCCCATTCCGATTTGTATGTATTGGTGAGAAGATTTGTTATTCTAATTTGTTAATGCTATTTCTTTTTCTTAAATTGATGTTGATAGGCCAAAACGATTATAAAGCTGGGACGGTAACGACAAATTTGATGTAGACTTTTCTTACCAGAAGACTGGTTACCGCCCTTGAAACGTACTGCGACACATAGATAAATACGACTGGGTACCCATCATTAAAACACCACTCTCTAGCCGTACGAAATACATCAAATTACACACGCTTGTAAATATACTTCACATATGCTAATTTACCGTGCCGAATTTCAAAATAATGCTTCAAGAAGAAAATAATTTACAAATATTTTTTTACTAGATATATTCATATGATGCAAGGGAGGTAATTTTGAACATTTTTGTCAAATATTTCCATAAGTATGTATTAATTCAAAATTCTAAACCATGCAAAATGTTTATGTTTGTATTTGGAATGGGAATATAACACAGTTTAGGAATTACTGACACTTTTCAAATTTCGCCTCTGACTGTTTGGTGATGATGGGTAGTATACGTTAATTAAATTAAACAAGATGTGTTTGTGAAACACCAATGCCCCCCAAAAGACCATTTTTGTAAAATCGTATAGTAAAGGGTTGATAAGGGTTAACGGATGAACTTGGGCAAGGTCAAATTGCATGGAACAGATAGATATAGTTGAAAGGAAGTTGCATAACAAATTTGTGCCTTGTATGTCTAATACTTTTGGAGAAAAGGCCAATGTTAAGTTTTCGGACAGACAGACGGACGGACACGAGTAAAACAATATGCCCCGATCTCTCGATACGGGGGCATAAAAATATTCATCCTAAACGGCGTACTACTTGGACTTGATAATATCATAATTGTCATAACATAAATGTTCTTTCAGGTAAAAAGTAAAAGTAAAATTTATAATAGAACATGTATGGGATGTCTTTTTAAAACGCAACAAACCGTTTGCTAGGCCCCCATACCCTTTCATTACCCGAAAAAGCATATAGAATATCGGAACATATCGGAACGACAACTTCTTTCTTGTATGTTTTTACCATTCTTATTATCTTAATTGGTTGAGGTAAGTCGCAAGTGTTTTTTTTTTCAATAAATAAGCTGGTTGAGAAGTCCGTCTTTTATTTTAGACCGCAATGTTTCTAGAACAGTCTGTAATTACTAATTAGATGTGATTTGATAAGGTTTCACGCTGCTCTCGAAAAGTTGCTGCATAGATGACAAAGCTCTGGGTGACTAACATAGATTTTGATTAGACTGCGATTATGCGCAGGTTGATCTTTATCCATGTTTGTCTATAATGCTGGAAACGGCCCCTTTTTTAGATCCAGTCTGAAATGTGCAAGGCCAATATTAGCCGATTTGCATGTTTTCTACAGAAGTCAATAGTGAGTATGTATGTTACACCACTTATCACCAAATCGTCGCTTTTCAACGAAAAACCCGTAACTGCAGCTTGTTTTAAGCTGCAGTTACGAGGTTTTCGTTGAAAAACAACGAAATATACGATAATACAGCCCCAGAAGGCATTAGTTAATGAAAGAAAACAGCCAGAAATTGTGTACTTATAAGGGTATATTTTCAAACGAGGCCAAATTCTTATCAGCCGTGTCTTATAGGAAGGTACACTGACACTTCGGTCTTCAGTTAAACAAAAACTTGGTTGTTGATACAGGAATTTCGTGGTTATTTTGGTCAGTGAATCATGTCTTTTCATAAATAATATTCATAATTATAGCTCAAAATAAATGACCTGTAAGAGAATCTCTAGCTAACAGCTAATAGCTAATAGCTAGAGTTGCTCTGTCAGTTCATTTATTGTGAACTATATAACGCGAACAAGAAATCTACAGTTTGTATATCTTTATTCCCTATCCAATGTTTTCGGCGAATTTGCTTCTTCAGGGATAATCTGATTTGTCTTTATGTTAAATAATCTCGTATTTCGTTGCCTTTCTTCAAAACACAGGTTCAGTTCTTCGGCTTGTTTTAAGTTGTAGTTACAAAGTTTTTGAAGAAAAGCATCAAATGATGAAAATAAGGATATTTTCATGATTTTACAAATAATTTTTATTTCAAATCAATTCTATTCTTTGTCAAATTTCTTTTATTCATTTTTGTTTTTGTTTTGCTCTTTTTTCAAATGAGTTTCAGTTAGATCTATCACAATTTTGGACAAAATTAAATTTGGCAAAAAAATGTTATTGAGAATAACATTAATTATTTTGGGCACGTACATGTTCATACTCATTCAATAAAATTGTTTTTGAAACGGAGTATTTGATACCAGAATTAAACTCTTACACATGCATACAGACGATATTATTGTTCGTTTGGATATATTCTATGTACAACTACATGTACTAACTGATTAAGCAAATAAAATCAACATATAAAGTGCAAAGCTTCTCTGTGGTAAACAAGCAATAAAAGGTTACGATAAGCATGTACAAAACAAGATGGGTACGAGGACCGAACGTATTATTTAGAATAATGTATCTTAAACTCACGCCTTTTGCAAAGGGAAATCATATTAAGGTAGAATATCGTAATGTGGCCTTTTTGAGATTCTTAAAACATCGGATTTTTTTTCGAGCGTCGTCGTTACGTATCCGAACTTATTAGGACGCATATGGCCCGCGAAAAGGGCTAAAGTCATGATAGCGCTATACCTACATATACAAGAGATGTTTGTAAAACATATATGCCCCCTCAAGGGCCTACATTTGATGTAGGTCAAAGTCCAAGGTCAAGTTAACAAGGTCCAAGGTCATGGTCAAATATGAAAGGTCTTGGTAGGAGGTGTCTATGTGTGAAATATTAAAGCTGTATATGTAAAAGTAAAATGAAACATAGGCCAGTTAAAGTTTTTAAAAGTAGGCCAAATGCCAAGGTCAAGGTCATGGTCAAATGTGAAAGGTCTTGGTTGGAGGTGTCCATGTGTGAAATATCAAGGCTGTAGGTGTAAAAGGACATGATATATATGCTTGGTTTCAGTCTTTTTAAAAGTAGGTCAAACTCCAAGGTAAAGGTTGCAATATTCAAGGTCATGGTCAAATGTGAAAGGTCTTGGTAGGAGGTGTCTATGTGTGAAATATCAAGGCTGTATGTGTAATAGGACATAAGATAAAGGCTAGGTTAGATATTTCTAAAAGTAGGTCAAACTCCAAGGTCAAGGTCCAAGGTCATGGTCAAAGTGAAATATCTTGGTTGGAAGTGACCATGTGTGAAATATCAAGGCTGTATATGTAAAATGACATGAAATATAGGCCAGGTTAATGTATTATAAAAGTAGGTCAAACACCAAGGTCAAGGTCACAAGGTCCAAGGTCATGGTCAAATGTGAAAGGTCTTGGTCGTAGGTGTCCATGTGTCAAATATCAAGGCTGTATGTGTAAAAGGACATGATATATCAGGTAGGTTAAAGTTCTTTTTAAAGTAGGTCAAAGTCCAAGGTCAAGGTCACAAGGTCCAAGGTCATGGTCAAATGTGAAACGTCTTGGTAAGATGTGTCCATGTGTGAAATACCAAGGCTGTATGTGTAATAGCACATAAGATATAGGCCCAGTTTATTTTTTTTAAAAGTAGGTCAAACTCCAAGGTCAAGGCCACATGGTCCAAGGTCATAGTCGTATGTGATAGGTCTAAGTCGGAGGTTTCCATTTGTCAAATATCAAGGCTGTATGTGTAAATGGACATGATATATCGGCCAGGTTAAAGTTTTTTTTAAAAGTAGGTCAAACTCCAAGGTCAAGGTCACAAAGTCCAAGGTCATGGTCAATTGTGAAAGGTCTTGGTAAGATGTGTCCATGTGTGAAATATCAAGGCTGTATTTGTAAAAGGTCATGAGATATATGCCGGGTTTAATTTTTTTTAAAGTAGGTCAAACTCCAAGGTCAAGGTCACAAGGTCCAAGGTCATGGTTAAATGTGAACGATGTTGATAGGAGGTATCTATGTGTGAGATATCAAGGCTGTATGTGTAAAAGGACACGAGATATAGGCAAGGTTAAGAATTAAGTGTAAAAATCAACAAAGGGCAATAACTCCAAGAATTTGATTGGCAGAGTTACGGTTCTTGTGCACTGCACCTCTCCATAATGAAATCTATTCACCTGTAAAGTTTCATGATTCTACCTTACATATTTTTTGAGTTGTGCTCCGGACAAGAATCAAGTTATAAAATCAACAAAGGGCAATAACTCACAAAAGTTGATCAGCAGAGTTACGGTTCTTGTGCACTGCACCTCTCCATAATGAGATCTATCCACCTGTAAAGTTTCATAATTCTACCTTACATACTTTTTGAGTTATGCACCGGACAATAATCAAGTTTGAAAATCAACAAAGGGCAATAACCCAAAAGATATGATCAGCAGAGTTACGGTTCTTGTGCACTGCACCTCTCCATAATGAGATCTATCCACCTGTAAAGTTTCATTATTCTACCTAACATAGTTTTTGAGTTATGCTCCGGACAAGAATCAAGTTATAAAATCAACAAAGGGCAATAACTCAAAAAATTTGATCAGCAGAGTTACGGTTCTTGTGCACTGCACCTCTCCATAATGAGATCTATCCACCTGTAAAGTTTC
Organism: Fragum sueziense; assembly: GCA_963680895.1. Lineage (NCBI taxonomy): Eukaryota > Metazoa > Mollusca > Bivalvia > Cardiida > Cardiidae > Fragum > Fragum sueziense. The sequence goes on along the minus strand of OY804599.1, from coordinate 9,535,062 downwards.
ATGATTGTACCTTACATACTTTTTGAGTTATGCTCCGGACAAGAATCAAGTTATAAAATCAACAAAGGGCAATAACTCAAAAAAAATGATCGGCAGAGTTACGGTTCTTGTGCACTGCACCTCTCCATAATGAGATCTATCCACCTATGAAGTTTCATGACTCTACCTTGAATACTTTTTGAGTTATGCTCCGGACAAGGTTTGGTCTACGGACAGACCGACCGACCGACCGACCGACCGACCGACCGACCGACCTTCCGACCGACCGACCGACCGACCGACCGACCGACCGACCGACCGACACTTGCAAAACAATATACCCCCATTTTCTTCGAAAGGGGGCATAAAAATAGAGCTATACCGCTGAAAATAGCGGTAAATCATAATATTTTTAGCGGTGCATCGATAAAAATATATGTATACCTATGAAATAAGGGTAAACCGCTATTTTAACCCTTTCCCAAACAAGACCTGGTTTTGACGTCCCTAATAGAAAAGGTTTGGGAAAACATTGAAACAAAAGAAGAAACTGCTGATAACCAGCAGTTTCTCCTTTTGTCTCAATATTTTCTATGTCATATTCTACACGAATTATATCTTTAATAACTTCAATTTTGTCATTTGTGGCAGTTTTTGAAGTGGATCACCCTAGAATTTTGCCGTTTGGGAAAGGGTTAATTAACGGTGTACCGCTAAATTATACCGATGTACCGCTAAATTATGGGTAAACCGCTAATTCTTTTTTACCCTTCTGCTCGAAATCTCACCAGCCAATGAAATAGCTCGTTACATTAGCTACTTCCAAGAGTTATATCTACGGCTACAGTGGCAGCTCTGTGATTGATTATCTAAAAATGAAGGTATACCGACAAATATGTAGGTATACCTATAATTTGGCGGTACACCGTTAATTGAAATTGCAGTTTACCCTTATTTTATAGGTATACCCATATTTTTATCGGTGTACCGATAAAATTATCACGCAAAACCGCTAATTTTAGCGGTATGTCTCTATTTTAATTGTGGGTATAGCGATGTCGTGTCTTTAGACCTTTTTCGTGCGCCGCGCAAACGTCAGCATTCGACGGTGGAAAGCTCCAATGCCGAATGTTTTTGACGCCACCCGAATAATTCCGACGTCGCGCGAATCTCATTAGGGGTAGACTAACTCAGTGTTACAAATCGTCGCTTTTCAACGTAAACCTCGTAACTGCAGATTTTCGTTGCAAAGCAGCAATAAATAAATTAAGAGATTATGGTTATAATGTCTTATTGTAGCTCAGATATCTTTCTGTCTGTCAATCTTTCTTTCTCAGTTTGAGTTGCAAGTATGATATTTTTTCAGCAGCTGAAAAACCACGAATGGCGACCAGGCATCTGCCAACGACCGGTTGGTTCCTCTGTGCACTATTTGTGACGTCATGTTACGTCACTGGAGCACGTGCTCAATATCAAATACCGGACATGAACAATCTGAACATGACGAATGTGCTAGAGTTATTCGATACACTGGACATAGGGAAGTACATCCGGGACTTACAGAGTAATGGCGGACTGAACGATCTGAACATGACGAATGTGCTGGAGATATTCGACACGTTAGACATACAGAAGTACATCCGGGGCCTACAGAGTAACGGCGGACTGAACAATATCGTGCAGCTTATGCTGAGTATCGGCACTGCGGAGTATAACATCCAGACTGAATGTATCAAAGACTTCGTCACTACAGCTCAGGGACTTGCCAACTTTCAAATGTGGGCACTTCAAAGTAAGATACGGTTTGATGTTTTAAGCCTTTCTTGACAAAGTTCTGCTTTTGATATACCTTAGCGTACATGCGGAATGGCATATAAAACATTGAGGGCAAAGACAGATATGCTGTTAAAAATCAAATTCATATTTCTGCCATTAACAAAAGATTTGGCGTCAGAAATCCCTTTCACGTTTAAGCAAGATCAGACATAGGTAAAAGATTTAGCACTTCATCATTTTCCAGAGATCAAATTTCTGAATAAAAACAGAACAAAGTAGTTGCATACAGCAAGCTCGGTGCTATTCAAATTAAATCAGACAATTAAAATATGATGACATATGAACGCTTCCAAATGTGGGCACTACAAAGTAGCTCTAAGCTACGTTTTAGTTTCTATTCCAACGAAAATTGAGACTGGGTCTGTTCCGTCATGTGTTGTACAATCGCGGCATAGAAATCATAGAGTAAGAAAATAAAGCTGGAATAAATCACTTTTTGGTGACGTAATTCTAATCATAGTAATTACATCCTTTAGGTACTGTTTTCTTAAAGGCAATAAATTAGTCTGTTAGAATTTGAAATCTGTTTATAATATGGTTGAATTTCACATTTTCAGTGATCGACGCTATCGGTAAGCCTCACTCTGGTATAATCTCGGATCTGGACGTCACGTGGTTAGGATCCTATGATGAATGTGTTGGTGTAGAAGCTATTACCTTCTCTAATCTCAGTCTACAATCTGATCCCGTCCACCAGTTTGATGGAAAATATTGTAAAGTCGGAATACCTATGCCTTCGGCACTCAATTCTCTCAGTCCAATTGTAAGTACGACTTGTATAGTGTTCGTTTAAGGAATCCATTCTAGGACGCATGAAAAAACAGGGATCAATATATCCAAGACCTTTTCTAAAACAGCAAAGATTTAGAATTGCCCATCTTAAAAAGAACTTCAGCAAAAAAAAAAAAAAAAAAAAAAAAAAAAAAAAAAATCAAAAATATGAACCGTGTATGAACTCAGTATATTGTAGCATAGAAAATGTTGAGGGCAATGGAGAAATTGCTGATTACCAGCCATTTGATCTTGATCCATGAAACTGTCTGACAGTTGGCACAGCTACAATTGTTCAGAATCATAAAGAATCTAGATCTATGAGATTATAACATGGACTTTGATCAGACTGCGTCTAAACGCAGACTGATTTGCACCCATTTTGTTTTCAAAAAATAAAAAAGAAATTAAATTTTGTTGATAAGCACGTTCTTGGTGTATATTCGTATGAAGATTATCATTTTCATCAGATTCAGGCGGTCTCTAAAGGAACGATCAAGATCGGCGTGTGTATTCCGGATAGCTGCAACACCGATGATATGAAGAATATTATGTCATTTGGTAAGTGTATCGTTATTCCGATCTAGGTCTATATAAGACTCGGTATGCGAGTATGGGAAGTCTCTCAGCCAAAATCTGAGAAACCGATCAGAACCAGAATAGGTCAATCAGATATCGCATTCCGAACAATAACAACTAAACATACAGATCTACAATCAGATACAAGTCGGTAAATGATTTTCAAATCGCAATATTTCATTTATTGTTCATCAAAACGTATGTTATGTGTACTCATTTGAATAGCCTCATCAAGGCGATTCAAACGGGTACCCACATCATAGGTTTGGAATTTGAAAAAATATTTCTTTAATTTTGTATAAAGTATTTCGGGATGGTATTCGTCCACCGGTCTATATCTATGTTTACCTTTAAAATTACACGAAAATTCATCCATTTTGCCAAGACGTTTCGTCCAAACATATGGTTTGTAATGTATTTTGGATTTAAACAGTGGATATAGAAATGTTGGTGAATACAGCCGTAGATCCATATCAGAATGTATGTAGACACAAGTTATAGATCGAAGTTTGTCTCACATGTCATAATAACCTAGTGTCTATCAACATCTCAGTAGCAATGTTACAGGTTATATCATTATTACAATTGACAATATAATAACCATTTATCAACAATTTGAAAAAATGATGAATAACACGGAGTAGGCCTACGCTTAATCATATCCTGTGTCAGACATCATATAAATGTAACAATTTCAGTTGCCCACAGAATTTTCAACGTTTCTGACTACGAGCCGGAAGCGGAATGTCATGACGGCGTACCTTTGGAAGCAAAATCCATTGTAGCAATGTAAGTTCTAACTTCAATTCAACTTCTAACTAATTTATTAACGGCCCGTTTAAGGTAGAATACCCGTAATGTTGCCATTTTGAGATTCATAAAACATCGGATTTATTCCAGTGGCGTCGTTACGTATCCGAACATAATTATTCGCGCGCGGTCGTAAACATTCGGCAGTGGAGAGTTCCACCGCCGAATGTTTTCGATGTCGCCCGAACATTTCCGACGTTGCGTGAATCTCATTAAGGGTGGACTAGGCCTACCTTAGTGACTTCGTTTACAACTCCTGACGGTTCGTCGACTAATGCGTATATTTTCGTCCGAACTGTTTCTCAACACTAAATTACTAAAATTCATCAGTAGATTCAGTTTAAACAATTATGTGACTATCGAGTGATATTTAAAAATTATATAAAGTACACTTTTTTGCTTGGAGTTGTATTTTGTTGGTGCTAAATTGAATTGATTGCAAACTTGTGGAGGTGTAATCAAATTTACTGATTACTTAAGCTTATACACTTCGAGTTGTCGGAACTAATCTCCCCTCTAGGTCCGTGCTTCTATCGCCAAACTATTTACTAAACCCAAACAATGTAATATTTATAATGTTTTGTGTGTGATATAGGTTATATCTTTAGATCTCGAACGAGGACATGTCAACAAAGAAATGAAAAAGATGTGGCATGTTTTGTTGTTTTCAGATGTATTCTCGCCCTATTCGGTGTGATCGTCATGATCGGTACATTGTATGACATTTATCTGAAATTGACAGAGGAACCAGCCAGTAAATACGAAGCTAAAGACAAGCATGTAGGACAATCAAACGGTCACGTGAATGGTGACGTAAACGGTGATGTAAAAGTTGATGTGTTCACTGTGAATGGAGAGAAGGCGATACTGGACAACAATTCGACTATCGATAATGGTGTAATAGACACAAAACCTGTTACGAATGGGACGGTCACTAGCAGTGGAAATGTTGGAAGTGCACATAAAAGCACTGCAGGACAAAGAAGTAATAATATTACGAGTAAAGACAAATCGATTTATAGTCGAACAATAGGCACATTAGTATCGAGAAAAGATTATTTATCGAATCTTATATCGCCCATCCTTTTATTTTCTTACTGTGCGCTGCAATTGGATTTCAATAGAATGAAAACAATGAGTTATGCTACTACTTAAATGTATTTTAGAACCGGCCCGGAACCCCTTACCAAGTATAAGATTAAGTAAGAACTACTAAGATTAACTTTGGTTGTCAACCCAAAACAGATCGTGATCTGCATCTAAGAAAAAAAAGTTAATCTGTCCCTTTGTATTGTAACGAGCACAACGTTACCTTATTCTAACTTTATTTCCGTTTCTTTTTTTCAGGCACACTTGAGAAAATTTTTCTCGCCTTTTCTGCCTACACTAATGGTTTAAAGATCCTAAACACAAATCAGCCTAAAGGAGCCCTGACCTGTATTAATGGTATACGGTTCTTTAGTATGACTTGGGTGATACTTGGTCATTCACTGAGTTTCGAAGGTAAGCTGGTCCCTTTACTTCTATACTGAATCAATCATTTCCAGACGACAAAAAAGATCATAAACCTTTTCCACGTTGAAAGGTGTTGAAAACGATATATTAATGTTATTGATGAAGTAATCGGATGAAAAAATATGATGACGAAGGAGAATTGAAGATCATCAGCAATTTTTTTCTTTTTTCTCCATTTTTCCAAACATTACTGTATACTACAAACGTCAACTCCAGGAGTTGGCTTGTTTTGGAAAATGAGATTTAAACCAAAAAGACAAAATGTGATATTAAAGTCAAATTATGTACGGTTTCAGATCTTGTTGCACTTAGACATTTTAGTACATGTTATAACGTTAAACACTTTGACACAGGCTGAATCTGACAAATATACTATTTTGATATGATACATTTTTTCTGTTCACAGAAAAGAATTCCATTGCGTATTTTTTCATGAAGAAAGTGAAACAATGGACGTTTTACGGTATTTACAGTGCAACTGTATCGGTGGACACTTTCTTTACTATGAGGTAACGTCGATTCTGCCTTAAGGTAGAATACCCGTAATGTGGCCATTTTGAGATTCATAAAACATCGGTTCTTTTCCAGTGGCGTCGTTACGTATCCGAACCTATTCGGACGCGGTCGTAAACATTCGGCGGTGGAAAGTTCCGTCGCCGAATGTTTTCGACGTCGGTCGAATAACCCTGACGTCGCACGAATCTCGTTAAGGATGGTCTACCTTAACGTAATCATCATAACTGCTTGCCCCCACTTTTCATTACCATACCAGAATATAACTCCACTGCGTATTTTATCATGAAGAGTATAAACAATGGACATTTTATTGGATATACAGCGCCACAGTATCGGTAGATACTATTATTATTTACAATTATTGCCTAAAATGTGTGTTTTCAGTCCGTTATGAGCATTGGATAACGGACAGAAACCGGTCCTAAAGCGAGCGTTAACGTACATTGTATTTCTTGGGCCTCTGCGAATGTTAACGACCTCAAAAACGTGAATTAACCATATATTACGTCACGTTAATTAAATTGTGTCATAATCACAATCTGTTTAATAGTCAGTTATTTATATTTTCTGCAAACAATTTTTTGATAGGGCAACTCATGGCTATTTTAGATTTATAAAGACTGCCTTCTACAAAGATGGTAGAAAAATCCAATCCAATACAATTAAGAGTATTTCTATAATAATAATAATAATAATAATAATAATAATAATAAAAAAAAAAAAGAAACCTCATTTTCAAGACTATGTTACGTCTTGTACGGGTGAACACTTTTTCTAATTCGAGTCACTGTACATTTTTTTCTGGACAATGCTGATTTATTATCACGTACTTCTTTACCTTGGTTAATATCTAAATCGACGTTCTGAATGGTCGACAAACCCAGAAACATAATATTATTTTGTAAAAGGGTTGAACATTCAAAGCAAACCGCTTTAATCATCAGAGTACAGTAACGAAATTACATTTGTTTGTTTTTCAGTGGATTGCTTGTTGCATACCTCACTCTCCGTGAGATGTCAAGGAAAGGCGGGGCCAAAAAGATCAATTGGCCAATGTTCTACTTTCATAGATATTGGAGGTAGGTTGGGCGTCATCCATTCTTATTAAAGATCGAAAAGATACAAAAGACAGGGTCACTGTCCATGGAAATTTCGCTAAAGCTAAACAGCAGCAGCAGCAGCAGCAGCAGCAGCAGCAGCAGCAGCAGCAGCAGCAGCAGCAGCAGCAGCAACAGCAGCAACGACAACAACAACAACAACAACAACAACTTCAAGTCCAGATATATTGGTTGCAGTACACCCAGAATGGCTCATATATAACTCTATTAAAATCCCCCTTTTTTTCAGCACATTATTACACAATCCACAACTTTAGTTGAGTCAAACTGCGCCTAAACTTGTACAGATCCACTCTTGATCTGTGGAATTTCTGAGAAATAGACTCACCATCATGGAGTGGATTCTTCAAAAATTCAGCCAAACATATGTACCGTGTATTTTTCCACGCCAAAATAGAGACACCGGAAATGGTGGTCACGCGTATCCTTGCACCAAACACACCAAATAGTCCTGAAAAGAAAGATGGATTCTGGCTCAAAAATGAAAAGACATGTCACTCAAAAGCATCACATGAAAACCTTAGCTCAACATCATTCATGCAGAGAGCAAGGTATCACCAGATTAGGGGCCTCTTTAAAAAAACATCTATTTTAGCCCTCTACGACATAGGAAGTAGTTGTCCGGGTGACTTTACTCCATTGTCTCTTCAAAAATTCGAATAAAATGGTGGCAAATTTTTCTATATGTACAAAGAACAAGTATTTATCCACGATGTATATAGACGCATTTGATAACATGGGAAATAAGACGTTTAAGACGTTTAAGAGGGGTTGTTTTGTTCGTTGTCTCAAAATGGGGATTTAACTCCAAAAATAGGTATTGGTATTAATAAACAATTGATTGAAGACATGTGATATGAAATTTCTCTCGAATCGGGGTGCGATGCGGTTTAAAAACTTGCCTTTCGGACTTGTTTTTCAATCGTGTCACACGCCGTTCTTGCGAAATAATGTTTATATCACATTTCTGCAACTACATGTAGTTAATCTCTATAATCAACATTATAAAATGAACGTCTACACCGAGAGCGACTTCGATCTCGGTCAACGCATCTGTCATAGTCTTCCGATGAAATCTTTGCTTGAACAAGATATTGCTCGGACGTTAATTCAAATAAATAACTATAGGAGCTAATTCAAATGAATCCTTTTCTAGGCTGACTCCAGTGTACATGATTGTGTTGATGATCGATACAGTCCTTGTGAAACACTTTGGAGACGGACCAAAATGGAAGGACGTGAACAGTGAAGAGATAAATTGTGGGAAATATTGGTGGACCAATCTCCTGTATATCAACAATTATTATCCCGAAATAGAACATACGGTGCGATATATTACATTTTTTTTATATTTTTACTGTTCAATTTTGAAACATATCACAGATGATAAAATGGATACTGGAACAATATTATTTGTGTAGGCTACAATATAGCAAAGAAAATGTTGAGACAAAAAGGGTCAATGCTGATTACAATAAATCAAACTTTTTCTAAGAAATTTCCAGTCTGGGACGTCCACATTTTTTCCTAAATATTAGATTTAATTTATTTATTCATGTTTTATTTGTTAATTAATAAAAGATTCATGTCTCGCTAAACAGCTAAGGTCATATTGGATACGAGAACATAGTTTAGAATATCATCCGAAATAATAGAGAAGCATTTGCTCCTACAAACGATAACTTAAAAGTAATGTGCGTTAAGGTACCCATAATGTGGCCATTTTGAGATTCGTGATACATCGAGCGGCGTCGTTACGTATCCGAACATATTCGGGCGCGGTCTTAAACATTCGGGGGTGGAAAGTTCCACCGCTGAATGTTTTCGACTTCGCTCGAATAATTCCGACGCCGCGGATATCTCATTAGGTGTGGATTACCTTAAAACAATACCTGATTTACTCCCAGGTAAAAATTGGAACATTTACAAAATAAGCTTATCAAATGAGGACAAAAACGGAAATCAGTTAGGGAATGTTTATTATATAACAATGCTTTATTGTATGCCACATAGAATAATTCGTTGATTATTCAAACGAGTCCGCGGCAATGTCTTTGGCGCATTTGCTAGCAAGTGGGACTCTCAGTTACGAAGTCCAGATCCGATCCACGGCAGTAGCTCATATTCTTTCTGACATTTGTCTCCCACCAATGAGTGTATAATCATAAACCTATGTTTGAGGGCAGCTGGATGCTGGAAAGATGTAGTAGTAGTAGTAGTGCAGATGAGAGAGAAACGATAGGAATCCGTAGTAAGGTCCTGTAGCCGACGCGATATGATTGAAATACTTTTAAATGAAAGATCCGTTTTACACTGTTTGATCAATTATTCAAAGGACATAAATGAAAAATTCTATTTCACTGTTCTCTTTTTTGTCAGAGAAAATTGGATATTTCTGCGTTTGTTCTGTACATATAGGTCTTGTGTCAGCGATTGTGTACCACTTCTGTTTTCAGTGTTTCGGCTGGTCATGGTACCTCGCTAACGATATGCAGTTTTACGTGTTGTCTCCCCTGATTATCATACCTCTCTTCTAGTAAGTACATTTGACGATGTCTCTCTGTGACGGTATACTAACAATTCTTAAACATTTTTCAATTTTTATATTACATTAAAGGGACCCATGCTAGGTGGTCGGACATACAAACATGTACATAACGTCCCTTGACAGCCAGAAGTGGTTATCAGCAGTTAAATTTTAACTGCTGATAGCCACTTCTGGCTGTCAAGAGACGAATTATATAGTCATGAAATAGCGTATAAAATGGTCAACCTGCATATCTTGATTATTTCTGCCCAAGGAAATTTCAAATGAAGTTGATAGGGAACGAATATCGAGTAAACCGTGACGTAATTTCGGACAAACAAATAGTATTACGTTGGTGTTGTAATCAAACCTCGTAGCTACGGCTTGATTCAAGATTGTATAACGACACCGACAGTTTATCAAAACATAACGGTAAACATAGTCTATTTTTTGCACAAAATAGTTTTCAATTTAGTCCTTCTAAATCAAATCTGTATATGATCAACTGACCCTCACATTACATTTATAGTAACATTTAAGGGAAACTGGACCTGATAGATAGTGAAAGCTTGGTACCAGTGCTCAAATAAGGTACGATTTTATCCAGTTAGCCGTGACGTAATTTCGGACAAACAAATAGTAATTCGTGGGTGATGTTATAAAATCTTGTAACTACGGCTTGATTCAAGCCGTAGTTACGAGACTTTAAAACAACACCGACGGTTTACAAAAAAAAACCATAGCGGTAAACCCGGTTTATTTAAAGCACAAAATTCATTGTCATTCCTCTCCTTTTGGCCCTTGACAATGCAATGCAACACATGGTAATACAAACTCTGACTGTCCCCATGTTATTTTGTTATCTAAAAAACCTAACATGGGCCCCTTTAAAAGCCACCTTATTGGCAGATTGTTTGTAAATTAATTGCACTTGGGTTTAGATTGGTTGGTAAATTCTATCCATGAACGATTGGCCAACGAATGAACTTTTTATGTTATGTGAATTTGGTTTCGGATTTGCATGGATGTCTGATAGAGATGGATATCAAACCAGTGTTTTGCGTTCTTTTAAACAGAGACTTATCGACTGCTCATACCAATTGCTGCATCAAGGCATTGCAATCGCCCAAATCGATGTACTATCATCATTTAAAACATTATTAAACGTTGAAATATATCAATCAACATACATGCCATTTTATCATAAAGAAGTTCTTTCTATATTCAAATGTTCCTTTCATAGTTTAAATGTTGAAAACATGCGACACCAAATTTTTATTTTTAGATTTTGCAATTACTGTTTGACAAACAACATATACGCCGTAGAAGATGAGTTTCATTTTTTATTAATATGCCCTTGATACACAGAATTGAGGAATCCTTATTTCAAATGCGAACGGCAAGAATCAGCAAAAACACATCAAGTGCACGGAATTTAACATTTTTGGTATTTTTTTGTAGAAATCATTGTGGGAAATGAAAAAAATGCATGTCACAAGCAATTTCTTCATTTTCCACGATGTTTTCAAAAGCCTTTACTTTTGGGAGCGTCAAAAGGCGTCACTGTTTGGTAATGGGTTAAAAATCAAGAAATCCTTGACGTAAAATGAGAAATTAATCATAGCTTGCATTATAATTTCAGCAAAAATTGTTTTGTCCTCTACACTACCTTAGAATTTAGTCAATCCTAAAATGTTGTTATTCTGGAAAGGATTAAACCATTACCAGATCGCACTATTCTAGACTTAATGTTGCAGACAACAATTTTAAGTGAATAAAGGTCTAAACTTGTTGGTCATTCCGATTAGAAAAACATTTGGGGAAATAAAGACATTGCTTGTCATTAGCAATTTCATTTTCCCCACATTGTTTTCCATAGCCTTCATTTTGTATGGCGTCAAAAGACGTCAATATGTGGGAATAGATTAACCACGTACAGTCGACACTCGTTATGTCGACATCGGATAAGTCGAAGTTCAAATCTGGTCCCGTCCTCATCTATTGACATAATTTTTTCAAAACAAAATAATTTCGAACTGAATATAGCCGTTGAAATATAGTAGGCAAAGGATAGAAATTGCTCGACACGAGCAATTTCTTTCCTTTTCCTACTATATTTCAATAATATTCGTACTTGATAAGTTTAAAAAAACGGTTAAATATCAAATATCTCGAAGCCGAACAAAATCAGATGAATCGAACTCAGGATATGTCGAGGTATTTTGTCGGCCCCTCCGACTTCGACACAACGAGTGTCGACTGTATATTCATTCCTATTTTCAGTAACGTAGTAGCAGGAAGTGTAGTGGCGGGTATCTTCATGGTAGCAACAACCGCGGCTCGGGCTTACATCAGTAAAGAACACGAATATACGGCGCTGTTTGGTGGATTTATCGGACCTCGTCCGTATGTAACTATTAAACTGTACTGTCATGCCAGTTTCCTATTTTCAGTAACGTAGTCGCAGGTAGTGTAGTGGCCGGTATCTTCATGCTAGCAACCACCGTGGCTCGAGCTTACATCAGTAAAGAACACGAATATACAGCGCTGTTTGGTGGATTCATCGGGCCTCATCCGTATGTAACTATTAAATTGTATTGTCATGCCAGTTTCCTATTTTCAGTAACGTAGTCGCAGGAAGTGTAGTGGCTGGTATCTTCATGATAGCAACAACCGCGGCCCGGGCTTACATCAGTAAAGAACACGAATATACGGCGCTGTTTGCGGGAATAATCGGTCCACAACCGTACGTAAATATAACAAGACACCGTCACTCCCTTTTCTTTCGGACTCATACCTTTCCAAAACAGCAAACCGACAAATGTTCCAAAGTTTCTGATTCCATGGATTCTGAAGGAGACAAAATTGATATCGATATAAAATATATGACGTGTGTACAAATAGAAATGAGCCGGGATCTTGAAAAAACGTCCCTTATAGCATTTGAGACAGCCAGGTTTCAAGATCAGGCTGAGCCTAGACACAGTCTAGCAAGCATCCCTTTTACTCTCAAATGGTTTCTACAGACCATGAGGAAGCTATTGGAGAACAACATAGTTCCTGGTCAGACTGCGTGTATACGCAGACTGATCTGGATCTATGTTGGGCTCAAAAGCCTTAAGGGACGTTTTTTTCCAGATCCTGGCTCTTTAATGTAGATTTTCAAACCTTTAAAAGTAGTTGAAGTAGTTTTTGTGCGACTCATAGACGAACTACATGTGCACGTTATTATTGCATGAGTTGGTTCAAATCTTGCAGGTGTGAGATACCTGCAGAATTTGAACCTTCACATGCTAAATTATCAGGAGTTCGATATTGCGATGTTTACATTTGAGCCGGGATCTGGAAAAAGGTCCCATAAGGCTTTTGAGCCCAACATAGATCCAGATCAGCCTGTGCATACGCACAGTCTGATCAGGATCCACATTGTTCTCTAATAGCTTCTTTGTGACCTTAAGTAACTTAAAGAGAGCAGCATATATGCATATTGGACCGCATTTGACAACAGGCTGATTTTCGAATTCAATTTTTAAAATTGCTATAAGGGACGTTTTTCCAGATTCCGGCTCATTTGTAAATTTCGTAAAGATGTGACTGGACTATATATATTTGCAGGAAGGATCAAGACTTTATGACCAACATGTACTTCCCGGCCCACACCAGAATGGGCCCATATATCATAGGCTTGCTGGCCGGCTATCTACTGTATAGATACAAGGATTCATTCAAAATGAGCAAGGTATAGCCTAGTGGTTCCACAAATATTGAGACTTAAATGAACTTTTAACCCTTTCCCAAACAAGGCCTGCTTTTGACGTCCCTGATAGAAAAGGCTTGGGAAAACATTGAGACAAAAGAAGAAACTGCTGATAACCAGCAGTTTCTCCTTTTGTCTCAATATTTTCTGTGTTATATTATACACAAATTCTATCATAAACAGTGTCCATTTGTCGCCTGCTGCAGCTTTTGAAATGGAAATTTTGAAAATTGGCCGTTTGGGAAAGGGTTAACTACTGACCGATCCACGGAAGAGGAGTGATGTGATAACATCTAACGGTGCACGCTTTCTTTAAATCATTTAAATACCATACACATACACATACTCAGTCGGATCTAAATCACCATAAGAAGACATTTACATAGAATACATTTGTTGGTCAGCAACCAACCTGGATTATCTTTAGTTTGACATTTAAAAATGTAATTATAAAGCAGACCAAACATGGACATTAAAGTACGTGTGCTCTTCCTCTTATGAGCCACCTTTCCGTGCAGTGATAAATTTTAAGATCGTCCATCCCTAATCGGATTAATGCGACGTCGAAATCATTTAAACATTCGTTACGCATCAGAACCTATTTGGGCGAACACTCAGGACTCCGTCAAATGTTTACGGCGTCGCCCGAATAATTCCGACGTCGAGTGATTCTCATTTGGGGTGAATTACTATACACATAGTTCTTGTACGTTTCAGATCTGGAATTTCCTCGGCTGGTTCACGTGTTTTTCCATCATAGTACTGGTAATATACGGTGTGTACCCGGATGACGAAAAACACTATCTGTCCGTGAATGAGTCTGTAGCCTACGTTACGTTACACAGAACTGGGTGGGGTATAGCTGTGTCCTGGATTATATTTGCTTGTGCTACTGGTTATGGAGGTTTGTTATAACTATTTAGTAAATTCTTGTATAATTTGTAGCCTACGTTACGTTACACAGAACTGGGTGGGGTATAGCTGTGTCCTGGCCCCGGTTTCTCGAAAAAACTTAAGTGCATTCTCATGCTCAAATCTGAGCACCGTGCTCAAATCGCACGAAATCCACGTGAACTTCAATCGAATACCCTTCAACGTTGGAGAGTATCCCTTTGAAGTTGAGCATGTTCTCATGAGAATATACTTAAGTTTTTTCGAGAAATCGGGGCCTGGATTATATTTACTTGTGCTACTGGTTATGGAGGTTTGTTATATTTATTTAGTATATTCTTGTATAAATGTAGTCTACGTTACGTTACACAGAACTGGGTGGGGTATAGCTGTGTCCTGGATTATATTTACTTGTGCTACTGGTTATGGAGGTTTGTTATATTTATTTAGTATATTCTTGTATAAATGTAGTCTACGTTATGTTACACAGAACTGGTTGGGGTATAGCTGTGTCCTGGATTATATTTGCTTGTGCTACTGGTTATGGAGGTTTGTTATAACTATTTAGTATATTCTTGTATAAATGTAGTCTACGTTATGTTAAACAGAACTGGGTGAGGTAAAGCTGTGTCCTGGATTATATTTGCTTGTGCTACTGGTTATGGAGGTTTGTTATAACTATTTAGTATATTCTTGTATAAATGTAGCCTACGTTACGTTACACAGAACTGGGTGAGGTATAGCTGTGTCCTGGATTATATTTGCTTGTGCTACTGGTTATGGAGGTTTGATAAAATCATTTAGTATATTCTTGTATAATGTAGCCTACGTTATGTTACACAGAACTTGGTGGGGTATAGCTGTGTCCTGGATTTTACTTGCTTGTGCTACTGGTTTGTCATATACGATGTCGCATATTATTGTATAAATGTAGTCTACGTTACGTTACACAGAACTGGGTGGGGTATAGCTGTGTCCTGGATTATATTTACTTGTGCTACTGGATATGGATGTTTGGTTCATTTATTTAGAAAGACGCGTAGCTAGATTCCATGAGTTTTTATTTCATTTTGAAACACGCCATGTTCCGATGGGTCAAAAGTGGTAAGAATAGGGACTCTTTAGTTTCCGGTGTGTCTATTCTCCAATCTGTTTCTTTCAACGCGTTCATAATTTCAACACAAGTCATAACTAATGTATATTCCAAGAATGACCCGGGTCTTTTAAATAAATCATTTTGTAACTATTTTAGTATCTCTTTAATAACGGAAATAACCAAGGTTGTTTACATACAGATTGTTTTATGTAAACCAAGATTGATTTGAAGTACAAATTATTTATTTATTATTCAGGTTGGATAAATGACTTTTTATCGTGGAGTCCATTTGGGCCTCTTGGTAGGATGTCCTATTGTGCATACCTTGTACATCTGATCGTGTTGGGCTACTACAATGCGTCACTTCGTGCACCACTCTATTTGACAGACTTGCAATTGGTGAGATTCTTTCATAAAGCAACGTATAATTATGATAAATATGTAGACTAGAATTGGCATGCACAGAAATGAGTTCTGATCTGGGTCTAAACTGCCATAAATCTAAATGAGGCCATAACAAACAAACACTGTGTATATCGCTGTGCTTGACAAACACCAATTTGACGAGAGTATGACAATGAAACATTTCCATAGATCTGAGTAGCACAAGATCGAGTGCCAGTGAATTCAACATGGTCGAAATTTTTTATCCTTCTTAAATTTGTGATAAATTTCATACGGCTACATCGCCAATGATTTCTATTTTGATTTCTTCGACAGTACATGAAAAGCTTTTTACATTCTAGTCAAACTTCAAAGCATTTCTGTGCTATATTGTACGCTCTACAGAAGCTCTCAAGTTGGACCCCGTACAATTGTGCTGTTTGGGAAAGGGTTATATACTATTTCTATTATTTCTATTTTATTCCAAAATGGTAACAATATAATATTCTTATACCATTAAAATTACAATTGAGCCAGGATCTGGAAAAAGGTCCTTTAAGGCTTTTGAGCCCAACATGGTTAAATAAGGTCAGCCTGCGTATACACGCAGTCTGATCATAAACCATGTTGTCCTCTAATGGCTTCCTGGTGACCTGTAGCAACGATGAGACAGCAGCATAGATCCAAGTCAGACTACATTTAGGCACAGGTTGATCTGCAAACTTGGTAGTCAAAACTTGGTAGTCTAAAATGCTTTAATGGACCTTTCTCCAGATTTTCGCTCACATCAATTACGAGGGGCGTTCAATTAAAAGTGGTACTAATGGTTCACCAAACCTCACGGTTCTATAGAACTAGTGATGCTTGCGACTATTTGACGGGAAAATTACTGTCTATGCTTGGTCAAAATTTGAGACAAATTCGTTGACTCTTTCAAAAGTTATTAAAGTTTTAAGTTGGTTCAGTCATATACACTGGCTATTTCGTTGTGCGCAAAATGGAAAACGAACTGAAGTAGGATGTACGGGTCTATATTAAAGGTCGCATAGGCTTTGTAATATCTGCATCACATGTATATAATGAACTATATGAGATTCCTGGACATTCGAACGTTGAATATGTGTCAGTTTTTAGGAAGATAATGAAAATTAAACTTGGTAAAACTGACCTGAATAATGCACCCCTCTCAAGCAACCCGGGTAGAGCTAGTACCAAAGCAAATGTTGCTGTAGATTCCGACATGACCGAACAAGAGGCATGGTTCAATGTGCAAGAAATAGCAGATAAAGTTGGTTTTTCATAGGGGACATGTTATACGATTTTGACGAAAGGGTTGAAACACCGACAGGTTTATGCCCATTGGGTCCCCACCTGCTGCCTATGGACAGAGAGCCACCCGTGCAAAATATATTTTGAAATAATGCAATTTATGCAACAAATGTGGGCTTTCTCGGCTTTATACATATGATTGAACAATAATCTATAATTATGAGCACCAATGCCGTGTCATTAGCAAGCAATGGCTGCGAAAAGATCAGGTAAGGTCCGTAATAGCCAAAAAATTAAAAGCGCGGCAAAAGTTTTGTACGCGGTTATTTTTCAAATGTATTGGGTGTATTGTTCATTTTTCTGTTTCAAATAGTACAACTATTGCCGGTCATTCATACAAGAAATGTATGTCGGCCAAAGTAAAGAAATATCACGAAAAGGGCAGGTCTAGGACTGGCTAAAGAGGCATGTACCAAATCCATGACAGCGGAGCGAGGTGTTCCAAAAGAGGCCCATTTATTGGCATATAAGTAATGAATCTCAAAACTTCAGAAGTGTGTGGGTGTCAAAGAGGATTACTTCGAGGGATTGAAGAAACTTAAAATTGAATTGCGACATAACTATGGCTTATAGAACCCCAGTCCCAGAATTAATTGAACGTCCCTCGTATATTTGCAGATCTACTACTACATTGGGAACGTGGTCCTTTCCTACATGGTAGCTTTTGTGACGTCACTCGTACTAGAGGCGCCCATGATGGCCCTGGAAAAGGTTATCTTCAGAAAAACATAAACATTGACGGAAACTGACAGCAAGGAGGAAATAAAAGAACAAACAGGAAAAGAAATAAATGATGGTTTAAAGGCTGTAGCGACTATAAGAGTTTAAATTATATTTCCGTAAATAACAAGGCAGATCCAAAACGAAAGGTGTTTCAGACGACCTGGTGCCAAATGTGGAATTTGCATTTGGCAAAGACTTTAATCGTACAGGGTGTCCCAAAAGTAAGGTAACACTATGAATCTAATATATCTCGGCTAATTTATCATTTGTGTATTCCTTTTATCGCTGACAGTACAGAAGGTTATTTGTAGAAATAAATAAAAGAAATTTTATCAAATTATCATAAAATTTGTATATTTTATCTATGATTAATCAAACACACCATATTTCATCAATGACGTCAGTTTGATAGTAAATGACGTTCTCTAGATTACGTCCCTTCTGTTGCTTTCCTTGAATTATTCTTCTGCTAAAGCTTTTCATAACTGCCTAACACATGTCCATAGAAA
Source organism: Fragum sueziense (assembly GCA_963680895.1). Classification (NCBI taxonomy): domain Eukaryota; kingdom Metazoa; phylum Mollusca; class Bivalvia; order Cardiida; family Cardiidae; genus Fragum; species Fragum sueziense. The sequence goes on along the minus strand of OY804599.1, from coordinate 9,516,722 downwards.
GTTTCATACATTCTCTTTAAACGTATCATAGCACCATTGTACATGTTCAATTTAACATGTTCTTGCTTTGGGGATAACACTTTGGACCACATGCTTCTCCACAGAAAATAGTCTGGGGAATCCAAATCGGACATGTGTCCACCTACAACAGTCTTAGTGTTTGACTTGACCTACCAAAGTCTGTGATGTCATAATTTGAATATGGTATGGAACAATTTCAAATAAAATTACAAAATGCATTGAAAATAAAGATTTCAATGAATCTTGTTCTGGCGAAATTCTTCTCGTTGACTCTCCTGGACTTTGATATGCAGTCTCATGCAAACTTGAGATGTTTCCTGCGCTGTTGGATGTTTTCGGTCTTTTGCTTAGAACTATGTTTATCAAAATATGACCGAGATCGTTCAAATCTATCTATTATTGAGCAGAGGAGTTTTCTGCTTGGTGGACTTGCTGCTTTGAATTAAGATTGAACATTTCTTTGAAAACATATATTAGATTTAGATAAGTGATATGCTTTACATCATACATACACTGTGAGAACGTATGTTGTGACGTCATTTTGATAGTGGTACATATGACGCCAAAAACGACGCCATTTTAATCTGTGCGTAACGTTGAAGTGTATGGCAAACATAATTTCAATGAATTCCGCAAATAATGATAGTTTTCCGAAAGAAATCGGCCAAGAAATAGCAGAGATATCACACTTTATAAGTGTTACCTTACTTTTGGGACACCCTGTACATACATATTTTTTCTTTCGATTGCCTATCACTGAATCTTAATCTTAATCTTGGGTTGTAAAACGAATGCGAAAAAAATCTTTATGTAATCTATTAAAGTATTTATTTTTTTCTTTATTGCAAATCATTTTTAAGAAATCCTCTTTAGCAATTGTATCTGATCACACAAATTTCAAGAGTTTCTAATTGAATCGCATTGCAGAAAAAAGTGATATGTGATACCTGAACCATTGTTAGCTTACCTGAGCACGACGTGCTGATGGTGAGCTATTGTGGTCACTTTCCGTCCGGCGTACGTCCGTCTGTCAGTACTTATTTTCTTGTTAACACTATATCATCCACAAATATTGAGCAAACTTGGTTTAAAAATGTGAGACTAGATCTATAAATTCTCGGATAAGCTTGATTTTAGGTCAGAGTTATGTGTCCTTGAATGTCAAAAACAGCTGATTTTGACTTTGTTAACACTCTAGCATCAACAAATATTGACCAATCAAAATAAATATCGGCTACAAAGTCGGTAACCATAAAATCGCGGATGATTTCGATTTTCAGTTTGATCGGAATAGAAATTCTTTATTTATGTGCCATTGAATTTGAAAAAAATGCCGTTTTCTACTATTTTGTTTACACTCCATCATCTACAATTAGTGACCAATCAAAACAAAACTTGGACACAATATTTGGGGCTATAAGATCTCGAATGAGGTTGATTTTGATCGGACCAGAAAGTCATAAGTTATGTGCCATTGTATTTGACAAAGTTGTCGTTTTCGACTTTTTTCGACATTGTTTACACTAGCATCTTCAATCATTGACTAATCAAGGCGAAACTTAAACACATTGTTGGTTACCATAAGATCTCATATGAGGACTGATCGGATCAGAAAGTCATGAGCTATCTGCCCTTGAATTTGACAAAATTGGCGTTTCCGACTTTGATTTTACTTTAACAACCACAAATATTCACCAATCAAAACAAAACTTAGACACAGTGTTGGTGACCTCATGATATTAGTTAAATTTGAGTTTTGGTCTGAGCGGATGAAAAAGTCATGAGTTATATGCCCTTGAATTTGGCAAAGCTGCCGTTTTTTACTTTATTTTTTCCATAACAACCACGAATACTGACCAATCAAAATAAAGCTTGAACATAATGTTGGTTACCATAAGATCTTGGATTTTTATGAATTTCAGCATATATGAATTATAAGTAAGTGAGGTATCTGTCCTTGAATTAGACAAACTTGTCATTTTAAGCTTTGTTTTTACTCTAACAACCACAAATATTGAGCAATCAAGACAACCCTTGGATACAATTAAAGTTAGTGACCATAATTTTGTTTTCACTCGTAAAGTCATAGATATTGAAAAAATCAAACAAGACTGTTGATTGTGCCATCTTTGTTCAGTTGAGCGCTTTAGGGTCATCATGGTCCCCTTGTTTTTTTGTGATTATCGATCGGTATGTGTATAAGTGTTATAATGCATGGCATTTGTTGTTAACATTGAAAGAATCATGAAAATATTCAAATAATATTGTATGATTTCTGATATATTAATTTTGTACATGTATAATAAAACGCTTTTCAGATAATGGATTTTATTCTCTTCGTGTACTCGTACTCGTAAATATGCTTACAAATGACAGAGGAAAATATATTGAAGGAATGTGTGCAATTTTATTTTTTGTTCATGCAGGTATGAAAAAATCTAATCACACTGTATGATACAAAAGTGTGATAAGATTTTTGTTCATACTTGCATACTTGCATGAAAAATAGAATAAAAAAATGCAGTTCAATGAAGTATGAAAAGACATGTTGAGTACATCTAAACATGTAGGCCTATCTCCTGTTACCGCCTGTGTGACTGCGAGTTGTAAAATGTTGTTTTTCGATATTGTGTTCCCCATTTTGGTCACATTTATCATGTCCTTTTAAATCTATGTTCATTTGATATTGTGTCTTTATGACTTAGATATTAGAAATGGTTTGTAAAAAGAATATTTAGCTTATAAACTTAATAAATTCTCAAAAAATGGAAATTTCCAGTAAATATATCGAAGTAAAATGACATTGACTTTGCTTGTGTCCTTGACATCAATATGATTTGAAAGGTCAAACCACAATGTAAACATATGATGAAAAATTGATACCAAAGTATGCCTTATTCTTGAGTTTTACCAAAATCAGAATTTTTAGCTGGCAAACAGACAAGAACAATCTAGAAAACATATGAAAAATGCAAAAATCATAATTATATTTCTAAAATGACGGTACGTTTATGATATAAATTAGTTGGATTCAAGGACACGAATAACATAAATTTGATGGAATAAGAAAGAAAAACACTGAAAATCCCATGAAGTGAATTGTTCCATTCGTTACTGATTAGTCGATTTTTGCATTATTTTGCAAGCACACCCAACTAACATGTACATGATATATAATGAATAGACATATCACATTATGATTTCTACATACAATTCCAAGTAAAGTATGTCTTAAAATTTGCTTTTACATGTTTTACATGTTTTCTGAAGATAATACTCGGCGTCAAATAGTTGAATATCTTTCCTGTTACCATCTGTCCTTCCTGTTACCGTATTGTCCTTCCTGTTACAACACTTTAAAATGGAAATTGAAAGAAACAATTAGTTGCTAGGCAAATGTAAATATTTCACGGTTTATAAATGAAGTACAACTTTTGTATTAAATAGATTTGATGAAAAAAGAATTATTAGTTCCTTTGAAAAATACATTGGACTGTTTGAACATTTGTGACATTTTTAACATTTGTGACATTTTTAAAAAGCAGCTTTTAAGCAATCGAAAAAGTTTTTTTCTTGACATTTTTACAGAAAATCTGTAACCGGGAATCGACTTGAACCCCTTTGACTCTAGAAAACACACAAAAACACTTGAACTAGTTGTGGAGACGTTTGGATTCTCTAAAGAAAAAGAACACGTCACAAAAAACAAAACCCCTTTGCATGCAGAATAAAGTTGCCGAACTTTGAAAATCTATGGAATGAAAAGTACATTCTGTATCAGACATTGACATGTAAAATTGGTCTGTATAACCACGGTGGAGATGGTGTATCATGGGATAGATAACAACTACGGACAAAATAATCTCGATTCTGATCAGATATTTTGCAATCGTTTTTTTTTTTTTATTTCTGCGTCAATTTTCGAAAGGTTTATTGTACGAACCCGCCTTACAAAGTTCTTTTGTCAGATATATGAATTATGTTACTTTTTCCGAAAAATTGATCCCAACCGACCAGAAAACGAAATAACAATTACGGTCAAATTAGGCACGCTTCACGTAAGGAATTTTGTATCAGTCAATTTTCAAGCCGTTTGTTGCATGTATCCCGTCTTACTAAACTCTTTCCTAAGATGTATGTGTGAACTCATACTTTTTGCAAAAATTGATCCCAACCGACCAAACAAACAATTATTTGAATTTCTTGTCGTTTTTCTTGTCGGTTGGGATCAATTTTTGCAAAAGGTACACGTAAGTCATACACCAGAAGAAAGAGCTCATTAAGGCGGCGTACATGCAATAAACCGTTAGAAAGGATTGGTTGCAATAAGGGGTCAAAAATTAGATTTTCTTTAAATTTCGTGGATTGATAGGGTTACATAATATCTTTAATTTGTATGTGCAAAAAATCTGGTTTCGGCTTATTTTTCGAGATATGGGTAAATAAAGTGGGTGGGGTAAGATGGACTGAAACACAGTAGGGGTTATTCTAAGTCGCATTTCTTTCTTATTGCCCAAGATGCGTGAAAATTTGTATGCATGTTTTGTGATATATGCGTTAAACATTTATGGGCTTATATTTGATATTCCATGTATATCTTTTCCATAATACTCATTCTTCTTTCTTTCGAAGAATTTCGCTATTTTCTAACGACCAACTTTACCAAACTATCTCCACACGTTTTATTTAAAACCCGATTTATATGAAACTTTACAGATATATTGTCCAGATATTAATGTAACTTTGTGTGAAATTTGAAAGATAAGCATTGGCCGGTTGTTGAGATATTCAACCTTGACCTTAAAAATGACTTCAAAACTCGGGAAATGCCAAAATGTGATAGTTAAAGCGCCAATTTTTTTTCATAAGGATTGGAAACATGGTTTCTTTTTATTGTTCCTAATGAGTTTTGTAGCAATATTTACTTTTTTGTATCGTACAACCCATTCGGAAGAATGGGAAAGAAAAGAAATTCTTTTTACTTCTCAGTTTTCTTATGAAACTAAATATTGCACATGAAACATGTCTACGCGGAAAGCGCTGTGATTAATATTACTACCACAGGTGAGTGAAATTAAATATTAGCATTGTGTTAAGATTGCTAGAACTACCAAAAGCTTCATATGCAACTTGAATTGTCTTAAGAGTTTATATTCATTCACTCATCTCATAATGGACAAGAATTATCAATTTGCTAGGAGAAAACTAATCATTTTCAGATTGTATTTCTTATGTGGTTATAAAGAAGACGCATTGTGAATGATTTTACTAAATGACCAAATGTGCTTACAATTAATCAACTTAAGCTAAATATTTATATAACGTTATATAATATCAACAAAAAGAAAATAATGATAAATGCATAGACAGGCCTTAAACAAATATCTGTCTATCAATGATTTCATTAGATGAAATGACCGGGTAACTCTGAGAGGTGACCAAGTTTATTATATTGAGTATATCAATTTTAACGGTAAAATCATACAATAAAAACCCCAATCATGTGTGAAATGCATTCTTTTATAAATGGGCTGTCAAATGCCATTCAACCCTAACCATTTTCCCAACAATGCGTAGTTTTAACGGACATTCCCGAATTTGATGTTATTTTGAAGGTCAAGGTCAAATATCTCAACAACGGGCCAACGCTTTTCTTTCAAATTTTACACAAAGTTACTAGTCCGGCAGCCAAATGGCATTTTTTGAGTGAACCTGGATTTGCGGTATATAGAAAATGTTTTGACTTATTATGGTAGCCAACACCTTCAGAAATAAGAATCCGGTTGATGCCACCTTGGCACCCTTGGGCAACTCTCAGAAATCAAGATGGCGTCCAAGATGGCGGAATGCTATGGTACATGGTCATATTTCTGTTCAAATCTTTACATTTATGATATAGAAAAGCATGTAATATGTTCAGAAATGTTCAGAGAATATGTCTAAAGAAAATAAAGGGCGACATTCACAATATTTCATTGTATTTCTTCTAAAATCTGGAAAAACTGAAAAATCTTACCCCACCCACCCCATTTTACATAGAAAAATACAGTATTACGCAACACTATTAACATTTCCTGTTTTCAATGCGATTGAATACTCTGATTTTGACAATAAATAAAATAATGAATATAAAGAATGACAAACCTGGCAAAATGGTGTCTCTAAGAATTCAAAATGGCACCCAAGATGGCGGGAATCAAGTTATTATGATATCATGTTATAGGTTTAAACAAAGCATATGCCCTTAAAATACCAAAAACATATTTTAACCTTTTCATGTAAAGTGAGTGTCTAATATATATTGGTTGTATTAATTAGGAGTATATCTACCAGAAAATAGGACAGTCGTAAGCTCTTACCCCACCCACTACATTTTGCATAGAGAAAATCTTGAAATGTACACTTTAACTTACTATTTCTTTAAGTATGAAAAAATAACCTAGGATAGAAAACTACGGTATAAACTAAAAATATCGATGATCGATTGATTCGGGTTTAACGACCCTTTAAACTTATATAGTATTGTAGCGGCGGCAGGGGCACCTAACCATGAAATCATTTCGCTTCTCACACCAGTCCTACCACGACATCCTTACCGAGGCTTCAGCTGCTTGCCCACATAGGTTTATGATTATCAAAACATTGATTCGAGACAGTTTAGTCAGGAAAATACCTGCCGGGGCCGGGGATGAAACCCGGGTTTTAAATAGTGAGCGTCCGATACGTTACCAACTGCACTAAGGCCGCGGCAAAATATCTCAATAAAATGCAAGCATCTTTGATAATGACGTCTAAGATGGCTGCGTTTTGTGAATAACGTTTATAATTATAAATACTAATTCCGTATTTTAACTGAAAGATTTAATACAATTAAATATAGAATTGGGGTCCTGGTTGCAAAGAAAAAGGTTTATTTCCATAAAAAACTGCAAGTCTATTCCAAAGTTCAATGTCGTATCATATTACCCATCTTCTACATTGCATATTCGAAAAACAAAATGAAGAAATATGTGTTTTACACAGCGTTTTCTGTGTAGTTTTCAGATTATGTCATCATCTTTGTAGTTTTGACTTTTTAAATGGTAATTAAGTCCTATAAAATTGGAAGATGAATGAATTTTAAGGTTTCCGGAAGAAGTTATCATATTAATTGCATTAAAGATCAGGAGGTTAAAGTAAATGTGCGTGGAAAAATTAGGCTAGACAAAACTGCACAAATTTATTTGATTTGTAGCTTGATAATTTTAAAATGCTCCAGTAATACGAAAGCATGACAACTGTGTATATCTTATTCTTTAATGTTTATATCAAAAGGAATATTCGGGCGGCTGATACCTTTCCTACAAATGGCTTGTGTTCAACTATATTACTTAACCTTTCCTAAACAAAGACAATCCTATAAACTATATATCGAAGGAACATTTTAAAATGCTAATAATTTGCATATTTCTGTAGAGACATTACACAGATATTTTCTCATAAATTTTACTTTTATTTGTATCTGGAAGAGCATGGTTTCTCATGAAAACTAAGCTAAGTTATCGCACTGTTTATGTAGAAATATATTTTCTTCTTGAAATTAAATAACTGTGGTAAAGCATAATTCACATGAAAATGGAATTGTCATTTCCGTCTCAACTTTAAAGGCGTTTGTCTTTTTTTTATCAACAATTTAAAAAACTGATAGCATCAAATCGTAATTAGAATAACCCGTCTTGGCATCGAAACACACTTTTAAAAATTGTCCTCAAATCTTTATGATTCCAAACTGTATTAAAGTTAAGTCAGTTCGGAAATGGTAAATTAATTCTACATAAGCTGGATCATGAAAGAGTACATGATCTACTTTATCAATGCTCATTATCATTCATTTGCGTTTTCTTTGCACATGAAAACAGCGAAAGGAACACTGCAATACCTTAGTTCTAGCAACGCTTTGATTGCTATTATTGCTAAATATACAAATGGAACAGGGTACCAGTGCAACCGTAGCAATAGGGTGCAATCGAAATATTGCAGCCTCCAACAGCCAACGTGTATCATCTTTGACTTAAAGAAGTCTCGTTGGCCTGTGTCATCAAAGATTGTTATCTTTTTACATCACCTACAAAGTTCGGCTAAGCTATCCAGTATACACTCACCCGAACTTCTAAACGGCCACTTTTATTTTTTGAATAAATAAATCATATCAATTCACTTGGACTGTGTGTTTGCTTTTTGTACTTAACGAAGACACTTTCTATCATTTCGAACAAAGAACAGTAGTGCCATGTCAAAAAAGAAGCACGTGACGTCATTTTGATCGGAACCTTAAAATTGCACGCGTGTATTTTGAATTACGTGATAAATATCGATTCTGTTTTGATAATTTATCCATATGGATAGCTTAGACAGAATCAAAGTGCTGAGAGCACTGTAATTGGACGTCTCTGATTGATTGAGCGGGATTGTACATGAACGAAAGATATTTTATTCATTCTTCTGTGTTTAATTCTATAAGATCGGTTTCGGACATACGAAATCGGCTTTAATACCAGAAAACCCTTCTCAGGCTTCAAATTGATTTGATTGTCGTTTCAAGACAACTGATTTGTCGCTATGAATAATCACTATTAATTTGATTACCAAATTCAATTAAGGCCATGCGATTAGTACTTTTGTCTTCTTGTTTCGGTTTACTATGAGTATTGTCGTCAGTTATACTTTTCATTGATTTTATAAAGTACGCTACAAAGCAATTCAAAATGTAAGCCAACGCGCTACATAAATGAAAGCTGCGATAGCTCACTTAGCAGAGCACTCACCTTGTACTCTTTACACATGTCATATCCGGAAGGCCCTGGGTTCGAATTCTACTCAGACATTGTTCTTTTTAATCATCTTTTTTATACGCCGCCGGAGGCGGACGTATATTGGCGTCATCTTCTCCGTCCGTCCATCCGTCCGTCCATCCGTCCGTCCGTCTGTCCGTCCGTACGTCCGTCCACTTTTCTTGTCAACGCAACTCCTCCTAAGTTTCTGGATGGATCTTCTTGAAACTTGGTCAATGTTATCACCTCAATTGGTAGATGTGCATGAAGGAAGGATTTTATGGTTCGTTGATTTTTGCCCGAGTTAAGTCCCTTAAAAACTTAGTCTCTGGGGCTTATTGAAATTGCAGCCTTGTCAACGCAACTCCTCCTAAGTTTCTAGCTGGATCTTAATGAAACTTGGTCAATGTTATCACCTCAATTGGTAGATGTGCATGAAGGAAGGATTTTATGGTTCGTTGATTTTTGCCTGAGTTATGCCCCTTAAAAACTTAGTCTCTGGGGCTTATTGAAATTGCAGCCTTGTCAACACAACTCCTCCTAAGTTTCTGGCTAGATCTTAATGAAACTTGGTCAATGTTATCACCTCAATTGGTAGATGTGCATGAAGGAAGAATTTTATGGTTCATTGATTTTTGCCAGAGTTATGCCCCCTTAAAACTTAGTCTGTGGGGCTTATTGAAATTGCAGCCTTGTCAACGCAACTCTTCCTACGTTTATGGCTGGATATTAATGACACTTGCTCAATCACCTCAATTGGTAGATTTGTATGAAGGAAGGATTTTATGGTTCATTGATTTTTTCTAGAGTTATGCCCCCTTAAAACTTAGTCTCTGGGGCTGATTGAAATTGCAGCCTTGTCAACACAACTTCTTCTAAGATTCTGACTGGATCCTTATGAAACTTGGTGGATGTTATTACCTTAATTGGTAGATGTGCATGAAGTAAGGATTTTATGGTTCATTGATTTTTGCCTGAGTTATGCCCCCTTCAATCTTAGTCTCTAGGGCTTAATGATATTTCAGTCTCGTGAACGCAATTCCTTCCAGGTTTTTGACTGGATATTTATAAAAACCTTTTTGTGAACACAACTTTTTACAGGTTTTTGTGTGAATATTTATAAATCCTTGTCAATGTCATTTTTTTTTGTCTCAAGTTTTATAAGTGGCGGCGTATATTGTGACCATGGCACTCTTGTTCGACTTCTATCTCCACCATCGTTGGCGAAAAAACGACCGCAGTGATTTAGAATCGATCTTAACACAAATTCAACGAAATAAAGTAATGAAACGCCGATCATTTACATACAATTCCGCTCAATCAATGAGAGGCGTCTAAATATAGTGCTCCAAGCACTTTGATTTTTATTCCTGTTTAGAGTAAAAAAAGAAAAAAACACGGTAGCAGTTTTCCCTGGTTGTGGTTACAAAACAAATTCAATACATACTTTTCCTGAAACAAGATACCAGATGAATTGGAGCACCTAACCATGGATTCCTCATACAAGTACTACCGCAGCATCCTTACATCTACAGATGTGCATAAAAAGAAGAAATTGGGAACGTGCCGTCGGGAAAATGGCAGTGGAGTACAATAAGCAATTTAAATCTTCATATCATTATCAACGAAAATTTGAGAATAGCAATGTCCCTATCTGTAAACATATTCATACGATCATCCAGGTACCATCTGTTGCAGACCCATTGCTTCATCTTCTTAGCTCAATACACGTAAACGGGTCTCTTAAACGAAATAAATACAGATCGCTGTCACTTAGTCTTATACTAGTAATAATCATTGTTGTCATGATCATCGATCAGTATGTAAATAGGTCATGATACTGTCGAATATCAGTGATACAGATGCTGGAGAAAAAAAAACGTAAGAGCAACTATTTTTCTGAATAGGTGGATTTCACTAGTGTCTCATCTGAGGCTGTTCAGATGGAACCCCAATTTGTCATCGAGTCGAACCCGAGTTGCGAAATGAACTCACTCCCCGATAATCAATTTCAAAACCCTGGTTCCAAAGTACGTCTCGTGGAAACCCCGTTCCTTTAAATATGTCAAAGACTTAAACAACAATGATCAAAGAAAAGGAACCTATCATACACAATACGTGCATTAAATTGGGTAATCATTCTAAAATGTGTGTTTTCAGTAAACACATCAAGAAAAACAAACGTTTTACAGAAGGAATAATCCGAACTGGTTTTGAACCAACGGCGTTCCAAATTTCATACTGAAAAAGGTTGCGATGTTTATCCTTTCCCGTTTGAGCTTTCGCTGCTGCTGATGATATAGGGTGTCTGTTTACATTATAACCATAGTGTATGCATGTATCGCTTTCTAAAGATCTTACCCTTTACACAATAAATATTACGAAAGTCAAAAAACTACAAGAAAATGATTAAATCGAAAAAAGATCGTAAAGTTGGTTAAGACGTGGCATGAATTGAATCGGCCAATGAATCTTATAGTATTTGTTAGAGAACACATAGAAAGTAGGAAAAGATACGACAGTTTTCCTGTATGGTCGCAAAATCTATTTTGAATTTTGGTCAACTGGCAATTGAGTCTGAGAAAGGGTTTTTTGGTAATGAAAACCCATTTCGCCTGTCCAAAAGTGGTTATAAGAATTGTACGTCCTTTCGGACGTCCAATTAAAAACCTTTAACATGACAAGAATTATAATTAAAACGCGAGAAATGACCTTCGGAATGTTTGATGTTGGGGCTCCAGTCAGAAAGGTCAATTTGATAATTTCCTTTTCTAACAAAATCTTAATGCAATCATTCGATTTCTTTTGTTTCTGGAGTAAACATATCGTTTTTATTGTTTGTCGATGGATCGAATCTGATATTTGCAGCTTTTTCACAAATAAGCAAATTTAGGATGAGTGCATGCGTACCGGAAGTGTTCATAAAACACGACGACGGCCACACTTAAGGACTGCTATTCGTCAACAAGATGGACAGCTTTATAAAGAATTTTTTAGAAATAATTTCATGCATGTACAAATAACGATAGACGAAATTTGGGTAATCCTAGCCATCAAATCCACTACAAACGGCTATGAAACGCTCTAATAAAAGCGATCCTAGGCCGCATCGTCAACGAAATGTCAAAGCCGTAGCACTGTGAAACATATTTTGAAGTCTAAACTGTACTGAACATTCCCTATGTTATCAGAAAATGGATTGGACACAAAATACATTTCGTGATTAATCAAGAATCGCGTCTTGGACTTGTTAAACAGACGGATTCGAGCACTGCCAAAGTAAACGATTTAGAAGACCTGACTCGGCAAACCTGGTATTTCAGCACTGTACCATACCCTACAGTATCTTCAAGAATGCATATTATCCACGAGAATAGGATTCTTAGCCACGATAAATGCACACAATGATCACATGGGATATTAAGTTGTGATATGCGAATTTTTATTTATGGGGTAGTGCACTTCTAAACGTCACCACTTCATCAATTTCGAACTCAGCTTCGTAATACTTTGTCATATTTTTCAAAAATGAATGAATTTTACAAAGAATCAAAATAACATGAGTTTTCACCAGAGATGTTGATTTGAAGGTGAAAGAATGAAGTGGCCGTTTAGAAGTTCGGGTGAGTGTAAAAGATGTTTGAATATTGTATATTGTTGTGAATTATCATTTCAAGCCTATTTGATGAGAAAAGGCCTTTAAATGACTTAGTAAATGGTATATGTACATGTATTGTGTAGGCTTTCATGAAAGTGGTTTCGAATGTTTATTGGCGGAGAGAAACCCCTGTCTTTTCAGTCTTTAGTTTTTATGTCAATATCATTCCTTTTCCCAATTCAACATGAAGTTATGAATGGTAATGGGCTGACGTAACAATCGATATGCAATATGATAATGTGTTCTTTTTGGAAAGGGTTTAAAGAGTCACACTTCTAAGTGTTTGTCTGTCTGAAATTACAATGAAAACTTATCCGATTTTGTATAAAAATATATTAAATAAATTTCAAGCACAGTTGCTTAACGATTATTCTGTTAGTTGCGGGTTGATTAAGATTCGAATGGTTTTCAAATAATGAAAATTTGAGTGGGTGGGGTAAAAATAAAAGATCTTTTCATTTCTCTGTATGTCAATACTGAAATACAATAAGCATTTAATAGCAAATTAGATGTACATGCACTCACATATTTGAAACACAATGTTTTGGTAAAAGATTTGAATGCAAAAGACAACCTTTTTTATTTTTGTAAGAAATCACTTATATTTCCGCCATCTCGGGCGCCATCTTAGGTGCCATTTTGAATTCTTAGAGGCACCATTTAGCCAGGCTTGTCATTCTTATTATTCATTCTTTTATTTATGATCAAACTCAGAGTATTCAATCGCAACGAATACAGAAAATGTTTACAGTGTTACATAAAACTGTTTTTTTCTATGTAAAATGGGGTGGGTGGGGTAAGATTTCAGTTTTTTCCAGATTTTAGAAGGAATACAATGAAATATTGTGAACATCACCCTTTATTTTCTTTAAACGTATTCTCTGAGCATTTCTGAACATATTACAAGCTTTTCTATATCATAAATGTAAAGATTTGAACAGAACTATGACCATGTACCATAGCATTCCGCCATCTTGGACGCCATCTTGATTTCTGAGAGTTGCCCAAGGGTGCCAAGGTGGCATCAACCGGATTCTTATTTCTGAAGATGTTGACCATCATAATCACTCAAAACATTTTCTATATACCACAAATCCAGGTTCACCTTGAAATCTGCCGGACTATACATTAATATCTGGATAATACATATGTAAAGTTTCATAAAAATCAGTTTACAAATAAAACGTGTGGAGATAGTTTGGTAAAGTTGGTCGTTAAAAAATAGCGAAATTTGGCGAAAGAAAGAAGAATGAATATTACGGAAAAGATATAAATCGAATATCTAATGTAAGCCCATAAATGTTTAACGCATATATCACAAGACACGCATACACATTTTCACGCATCTGGATTAGAAAGCTAAGTGACTTAGAATTACCCCTACTGTGTTTCAGTCCATCTTACCCCACCCACTTCATTTACCCATATCTCGGAAAATAAGCCGAAACCAGACTTTTTACACATACAAATTAAAGATATTATGTAACCCTATCAATCCACAAAATTTAAAAAAAAATCTATTTTTTGACCCCTTATTGCAACCCATCCTTTGACAAAGAAATAAGAAAGTTATTACAAAATGTCATAGTTGAAGCAAGGCAAATGGGGGTCTCATTTGCGCCCACGCACATATTTCCTTGTAACTTTACATATAGAATGCCTCTGACCTGTGAACTTCAAAAATATATTTTTTTTTATCAAATATTGCATATAGGCCTATGCGCGGCACCTTAAAGTGTTCCCCGGTTTTCATTGATACGCGTCTTATAAAAACTCAATGTTGGCTGTCTAGTTTTGATATTAATCCACAAGTTTTAACTAAAAAAGCAAGAGGAGTCATTGTAGAAACTTTGGTACCAACATGCGTAAAAAATCTTAGAAATTAATTTAGTCAGAAATTGTCCAAAAAATAGCCGATAAATTTTCAAAACCTAAAATTCAATCTTTTTTTTTTGTATGTTCCCATCTTTTTCAACCTATGAAATTGATAAGAAAGTTGGCCATATATGTCCTGTTTGTATGCAAAATTTGGTGAAAATTTGAAACCGGTAACGTTGTCAAATAATGAAAATTGTGAACAACGGCACCTTAAAATACTCCCGGATTTCAATGGTACCCGTCTAGCAAAAGCCCAATGTTGCCTACCTAGTTTTCATATCAGTCCCAAAATTTTAAATCAAAATAGCAAGAAAAGTAATTGTAGAACATTTTGGTTACAACACTGATACCAACATGCGCAAAACATTCTCAGAAATTCATTTAACCCTTTCCCACACATTGACGCTTTTCGACGCCCCACAAAATAAAGGCTTTTGAAAACATTGTAGAAAATGAAGAAATTGCTTGTGACAAGCAATTTCTTCATTTTCCACGTTTTCTACAAAGAAAGACCAAAATGGTTAAATTCTGTTCAATGGAACTTGTCGTCTGCAACACCCATGAGTTTGGACTAGGCTAAAATTTTGTTGTTTGGTAATGGGTTAATCAGAAATTGTCAGTCCAGAAATTTTCGAAACCAGAAATTTTCGAAACCTTAAATTCAATCAATTTTTGTTGTATGTTCCCTTCTTTGTCAACCTTCGTCAAAAGGTTAGTCATATATGTCCCCTGGCCGTTTGCAAAGTTTGGTGAAAATTTGAAACCGTAACGCTGTCAAATAATGAAAACTGTCAACAACGACACCTTAAAATGCTCCCGAATTTCGACGGTTCACATCTAGCAAAAGCCCAATGTTGCCTACATAATTTTGATATCAGTTCCAAATTTTAAATCAAACTAGGAAGAAGAGTCATTGTTCAACATTTTTGTATCAATATTGTTCATACCAACATGCGCAAATAATTTCTCAGAATTATATTTGGTCAGAAATTGTCAGAAATATAGCCCAGATTATTTCGAAACCTAACATTCAATCAATTAGAATAAACCCATTACTTACATTTGAGTTTGCTACAGTCATTGTGTTGGCGTTAGTCATCTGTTTGGGATTTTTTGCGAAATACATATTTCCAGTCGTGAGTTCACTGCTTCACATGTTTTGACAAGATTTTTTGTTTTCATTTATTCACCTTTATAGGTTTAAGTAAGCCAAAATCAATTGTTTCTGTGTACCAGGACATATGTAGTTAACTTTTAAAGGTACATTTCATTTTTGAAAGTATGTCTTGATACAAAGATTGGTCATTCTTATGCGTAGAAATGCTATCAGTTTTTTTTAAGTTGTTATTTATAAGCCAAACTACGCCGTTAGAGTTGGACAGAAATGATAAATTCCATATAAATCTGAACTATTGTCCACAACAATTTGTTTAATTTGAGCACAAAAATACATATTTCTCGTAAACGGTCAGGATGTTCATAAGAAAATACGCTCTTTCAGATATAAAAAAAGTAAAATATGAAAATATAGATGTGAAATGTCACTTTAAAGCATTTGGCATAGCTTACTCCAGTTATAACTTACATATGATACATATTGATGAAAGCCTTAAGCAATAATTGAACATATCTATACCCTTTGAGGCTGTGTATCTCGCTCTGGTAAATAGACACATTTAGCCAGTATCGTCTACTAGCTGGGATACATGATAGCATGTGAACCATATAAATCAAAGCACTGAAAGTACTGGTGGTAGACGTTCCTATAAGCTAAGTAGATTAGTACTACAGCAGACAACATAATTGATGTCAATGTGCAATATATAAGGATTTCAGACCCTAATAAAAATACCCCTTTCTAGCCATACGAAATGCATCAAATTACACACACTGGTAAAGACACGTCACATAAAATGATTAACTCTGCCGGATTTCAAGATTATGCTTCAAGAAGAAGAAAATACAATTGTCACTGTACTCTATATTCATATAAAAGGGAGGTAATTTGGAACATGCTTGTCAAATATTTCCAAAAGCATGCATTAATTCAAAATTCTAAACCGTATAAATTGCTTGTGTTTGTATTTGGAATGGAAATGGAACACAGTTTAGGTATTACTGGCACTTTTCAAATTTCGACTCTTTTGGCTCTTTGGTGCTAATTTGGGGTTGAATACCTTAAACGGAAAATTTGACATACTTTCTTTTGGTTCTCAATATTTTACGTAGTAATTTCTATTAGGGGTGTCAAAACTAGGTCTTTTGGACAGAGTTAAGGTGGTCTGAATTGGAAGGTACGATAGAATACAAAACGATTACCTATTTAAAACGATTGTGTAACACAGAAAATATACAGACAAAACGAGAAAATGCTGATAGTTATATTTTTCTCAATTCCTTCATTTAGACATTTCAAAATAATACCTATAGATGCCACCACAGAGCTACAAAAACAATTTTGACCAATGTGGTGCAACTTCTAGACTGTCTTTACTTGTTTTTTTCCCAAACGAATTAAGTACCAAGATGAAAGCTTGAAATCCTTTCATTATCAATATTTCAATGCTCTCATAAAATATTTCTTTACTACACAGCTTAACATAATTACAAGACAAGAGCCGTCAGAGACGAATTATATGCTCCCCGAATAAGGCATTGTCTCAAAAATGTATACCATAAATGAAAACAAAAGTTTCTTATTGATTGCTTCTATAGGTTTAGGCATTTCCTAACAGGAAATGTGACCCATCAAGTTGTAGCCAATGTTATTTTATTGTTGAGACACAAAGAGCCAACGTTAAGGTAACAAACATTAAGCCCCCTTTTCTATGACATATTGTATTTGCATCTTTTTATTTCAAGTTTTATTTGATTTGAACCAAGGACTATTAAGAAATGGCTCTTGACAGACGGACGGATTTTCCAAATTTTAACCTTGTGAATTGGCATTGATCTTGACTGATGACCTTGAACTTGAAACAAACAGAAATGTCTTGTTACAAGAAATGCCACGTGAAATATGAAGGCTGTATCTCTTACAAAGTAATCAAAAGTTGTCGCTTATGTTAGTTTGTTGCTGAGATGTGGAGGACAACCGTAAAGCTAACAAACATTAAACCCACTTTTCCATGACCTATTTTTATACGCAAATTTCAAATACTTCATGGTCAGGGGAATCTCACTCGCTACTCAAATGTGAAATTTCATCACATTCTGCCCATTTGACTAGGAGAAATTAGAGAAAAAATGTATTTACCCTAAATCCCTTTTCCCCATCTTCGCTACCCAAGGTTGAACCCACCTACGTTTGTATTAACCCTTGGCGAATTTAGTCCGATTTTCTTGAAATCGCGAAACGTCGCCTAGCGGTTTCCTGCTGATTGTTATTGAGTAGCAACCAACCAAACGTCGTGTTCTTAACGCATTTCCCGTTATTTCGTCCATTATTGATGACGTTATTAACCCACGTTCTGATTCGCGTTTTACGCCATATGGGCTAGGTAAAAGTTAACCACATTTTGGTCAAGTTGTCACAAGCATAATAGTTCACTGAATAAAGATAGAAAATTATTGTCTATTGCACTGAATTATATGGAAAACTCGCGTTTTTTGAGTTGCAAACGCAATGCCTATTCCCACCTGTTGTCATGAATTGTTTGCTCATAACAAATATATGTATCGAGTCATCTGATTTGTTCCAGCGGGGTCTCGCTTGAACCAATGAAATTGCTTTCCAGGACACCGAGAAAATCGGACTAATTACGCCAAGGGTGAATACAGAAACGACGTTACGTCATATATTTCATCCTTTGATTGCAAAGATGCATTTTCCCATGACGAGGCAACAAATCCCAAAACCGAGAGAAAAGCATCGGCACTATTTCATAGGGAATTCACATGGTAAGTTTCTTTTGGTTTGACCCAAAGGTTATGGAGAAATCGCTCCGGACGGACGGACGGAATGACGGACGGATGGACGGACCGGACGAATTAGGTAATAGGCGACAGTGCACTATCGTTTTACACGGACGGACAGACAGACAAAGCGGCGACTATATGCTCTCCCTTCGGGTATTATAAAAATAACGCTGGTTGTAATTGCTTATTATTTGTGCCCATAGATACTAAATTGTTTACATTATGTTTTGTTCTGATGAACCAGCCTCTGGTTCGTTGACATATAAATTATTAACCAATTGAAGAATTATGCACAATAGGCACACCAATGTCCCATTTTGTCATGCCAAATGCTCTTTCTTAGTTGTAGGTTTTGGTAGAAAGAAATGCCTTTATCTAGTCTTTGCTCCTACAAAGCGTTTGACACAATAATAATACGATAGTGCACTGTTGCCTATTACCTGATTCTACCGGAACTCCGACGAGGCGCAATGCATTGTAGCATATCGTAATAAAACTAAAAACTAAATTGACCTAGACATACCCATTTTAAATCTGACCGACCGATTTTCGAATTGGTTCGATAAACCAAAACGGTTCGAGGAATGATTCTGAGTGATTATCCCGACACACGTGCGCCTGATTGGAATTCGAGTGTTGTTTGTTAAAAACAAATACTTCTTTACATATGGAATGAGTCGTACTGCAAGCTCAAATGACGCCCTTGTTAAAAATACAGCTACTTGGCGCAGACAAGCTGTGAAAATAGATGAATTTTAACCTAATTTTGGCACTATTTTTTCCATTTCCGTATCAATCCTTGTCCCGTTGAACATAAATTTGTTTCAAGCAAATTAATTGCAAATTTTAGAGTCATTTCTATCTGTTATCTTACTTTTTATGTCATAATGATAAAGTACAAAGCAGGCAGAGCAGGCTAAGATCGGACTAAATGTTTGTGCAGGCTAAATTAAGTATTTACTGTCTGTCAAAGCTCTTGTCAAAACAGGATTGTGAAGTAAATAGCGTCTAAAGGGTAAGCTTCCAAATGCGGTAATAGTGGTGGACTATGTCCACTATGTCTATAATCTTAAGGCTTGATCACACACAATTCTACGTCCATATCACGTACACATCGCGTCCAAAAATATGCTGTAGGACTTAACTTAAATTTTTTGGCTGAGCTCCGGCCGTGATGTGGAAGCGGAATAGTTTGTATGTGGCCAGGTCTTAAATTGAAGATCATTTTTCTATTCATCGATGTAGTCTCATTTTAGAATTATTAGAATTCCAAGAGCTGCAAGTGATTGCTTGCTTTTTAAGCTGAGTAAACACAGTTTGGTGGTTTTCACGATGTCCAATTACTATATTTTTAAAGGGACATTTCATTCCAATTTCAATCTTTTAAAGTATGTCTTGATGCCAAGATTGGTTATTCTAATGATTATAAATACTATTAGTTTTTTTAAGTTGTTGCCAATAAGCGAGAAACACGCATTTAAAGTTGAGACATAATCGATAAATTGCATATAAATCCTAACTGTTGTCCAAAACAATTTGTACAATTTTAACACAAAAATATTAATTTCTCATAAACGGCGCAATATTTTGGATTGAAGTTTTCAGAATTTTCATAAGGAAATATGCTCTTTCAGATAAAAATAAAAGTAAAATTTATGACAAAAAATTCTGAAATGTCACTTTAAGTAGTTGTTTTTGTTTTGTCATGATATGAAATAATAATTACTCAAAACTGAGAGAACGCATGCTACGTTGTGGATCGTACAAACGGATAAAAATAAATTTTTGAAGTCTTGTATGGATTGGTCAATCTATTGGATAGCTAATTTCCGCCTAGGAAAAATTCAAATCGTGTTCATTTAGTCCTTCTAAGTCAAGTCTGTATATGAATTTACCTACCCCAATTGTTGGTTTCAAATAGCATTCATAGGAAACTGGTCCTTATTGAAAGGTAAAAAGACCTGGTGCCAGAGCTAAAATGTATTTGGCCCTAGATAATATGATGCACTTCAAAACTCTGCAAACTCTCACAGTCCTCAAGTTCACCTGATGCCAGAAATATCTTACACGGAAAAATACTAAACCTACACTCATGAAAGGCAGTGTGGCATAACAAAATGGGGTATAAGTAAAATGCTGATGCATGTTCTTCACAAATTTGTGAATATTGAAAAACTAATATGTCAACAAAGCAGTGGCTAGTTCATCATTACTATAGAAATATTAGCAATTTTGCATTGAAAGGCACAATCATGAGCAGTGAAGTAAAGAAACAAATGTTTGTATTTATAGCAAAGTAGTCTAAGTGCTGATAAGCCATAAGGGAAAGTTAAATGGGGTGGCATAACAGGTAAAATATGTAACATTATTGCATTTCCTTTATTTTTCATCCCCACATTTTATAATTTACTCCGCTGTTTGGGATTTTTTCTTCCATTATGTTATTGGTGGGTGAGGTACGACAAGGTGCCATTTATTCTTTAAAATCATGTTTTTGTTATGCTAAAGTTAATACCATGTATAAGTTGGTTATGTTAAATAAACACACAATGAAGCATAACAAGCTATCTACAAATGTATATAAAAGGTATTAAGTAAAATCTTAGATTTTACATTCTTAGAAATCTGGACCTTTTACACTTAAAATCAAAAACAACACTGTTACCTGTTATATTTTTCTTCATAATTTACCATAATCAGGGAATCAAGCCGTAGTTACACCTGCCAAACACCTTTGCTTGTCCAAATTTACGTCACGTTTAACTGGATAAAATTGTTCCATTTTGGAAAACGACCTGCGAATGACCAAAGACCAGCGACTATAAACTGACGAGAGAAGAGGGATTTCGAATTATCAAATTGTTTGACTCGAAGCCATCACCCTGTAATAGATAGACATTATACTATCTGGGGACAGCTACTAAACTGACAACACGCATCCTGTGTTATTATTCGCTTGTATTGAGTGAGAAATAGACACGCCCCACCCATTTACACATATTGAAAGATACCGTAACATTTCTCCACGGCTCATGGTTCGATTTCAGATTATACAATGTGGACAATAGCATACTAGGCATCGGTATACGAGTCATCATTGGTGAAATGAAATCAATTGTGTCAAATGTCATAGACCACATCGACCAAATTACGGTTCGAATTCACTGTGAAACATATATCTGGTTGAATAACTGTAGTTAAGAGGTTTTTGAAGAAAAGCGACAATATAGGAAAGTATTTTTCACTATCCCCAAAAGCATTGTAACTTCATCTTAAGCCAGCCTAGATAAAATGCTTTTTTGAAAAAAAAAAAAAAAAAAAAAAAAAAAAAAAAAAAAAAAAAAAAAAACCCACACACACACAGATATATACTAAGCACAACAATATATGGAAAATGAAACTCAATGATAAATAAAAATTAAAATTCTAAGTTTCTGGGAAGCTGTTATTCTTTTTTTGATAAAACTATTACTACCTTTGCTTTGTGTGAAAATATTGTGCAGTCGCAGGTCGTTGATTTCATAATATAGGCATATACACTTAAGAGGGGTCAACATTGAAAAATCACAAATGTGCCTAATTGGTGCATACACACATGCGATTTCCGCATTTCTGGATGAAAACTAAACAGTACATATTCGCAAACAAGTCCTTAGCTGTGAAAAAATTATTCGACGTTGTCGTCTAACCGACCGCCAACACTGGCAGATGTAGGATAGCTCGAGCTTGCAATTAACCAAACTAATGTTGTATTGAAGATTGCTGTGTCACAAAGCGTATAATTGTGGGGTTGCATTGGCCAAGCAACCGATCGGCGCGTTATTCCGCTCTTTCGCTATCATAGAGGTTTGAAGTTCACTGATTGAAAATAACCGGCATCAACATACCGGGATCTTTCAGGACCACTTTAAAAATGAAGGCATCCAAATACAGGGATAATCTAAAGAAACATAGATTTGGACCCTACAAGTCGTATACACAGTATTGACACCATTATGCGATTTTCGAAACTGACAGTACTGCTACTGTATACGCCCGAGGATTAATCATATATAATAGTGCGATTGAAAACCTTTTGGAGTTCTGTTCTTTAAGATGTTAAGGAAAAAGCTTTTTGAAGAAAAATTTGAGTAAATTTTAGAAATTTCGTGGTAAAATATTAAACCAATTCCGATATCCCTATATTGTTGTGCTTAGTATATATCAAAGCACGTCCTACCCATATATACGAGTATATGACACAAAATAAATAGCAACGTGGAAATTGGGTCACATTGTGAAATGATTTCTCACGCGTCTAGGAATTTGTGTATTGATGCTTTAAGTATCTTTAAAAAGCGAGATGACTTACAGTATTATTGTACTGGGCTGAAAAGATACGCTGTTCCGTTTTCTGGTCATTGTCATGTGTTCATTAAATGTCTTTGTGTTTCACAGCATTGATGACGATGTGAAGCGTCGCATAAAAATGACCAGAAAACAATGAAAACAAAACCTGAATATTAAATAATTTATATAATCAAGTCAAAATCGACAGAGATAGATTTTGAACATGATTTGAGCAGTTGAACACCTTTGCAAACAAAACTTTGTTTCCAGACATAATAAGAGTTGCAAGTGTCCCATAATTCTCATTTGGTAAAATATATTCTGCGTTTCTTTTGACGTTGTATGGCGTCGCCAAGAGGCCATTCGACTCCTCCATATTTTTGTCGTCCTTTGGCCTTAACTGCAACAAACCGTTTACTAACCCCGCTCTGTCATCCGAGAAAGAATGCAAAATATCGTTACGGCAGTTTCATTTGTGTATTAATGCCACGTGTGACATATTCAGCAGAAAAAGATCCACATTGATAACAAGTTGACATTCAGCCTACATATTGATACAAAGGTTATAACTGCAAACAAGATGTTATGACTTGTAAAGAGAACATTCAGTTACATAGACACAAATATGTTTCTGATATTGAACAAAAGCCTGATTCGACCACACCTAGAATATGGCTCAAATGTTTGGTCAACTTGCTACAAAAAGGAACAAGCGAAATTAAAGAACGTACAAAGAAGAGCAACTAAAATCCTACCACACCTTAAAGATCTAAGCTATAGCAGTCGCCTGAGAAATCTTGGATTACCAACTTTACAATATAGAAGGGAGAGATCGGATCTAATCCAAGTCTACAAAATAATGAAAGGAATAGATAAAACCCATAAAAAATTTGTTTTCAACTTTACATACCCATCAAAATACCAGAGGTCACAAACATAAAATACACAAACGCTTCTCTAAAACAAACATAAGGAAGTTTAACTTCACGCAAAGAGTTGTCAACTCGTGGAACAGATTGCCTGAGGATGTTGTAAATACTACAAGTGTAAATAGTTTTAAAAGTGCATTAAATACGTATTGGAAAACAAACCCGGTTAAGTTCTCACCCGACTGTTATGGACCGGAGGAGGGTACATCAAGAGGACAGAACCATGAAGAAAATGACCAGAGAGGCAACAGCCTATAAGAGGTCTCGACACACAAGTAACAAGTAACAAGTTCAGATGATCTTAATTGGTTGGGGTAATTCAAGAGTATTTCTACAAAATAAGCTGGGTAATAATAATAATAAGTTTATTTTGGTAAAATAGTACAAAACATGGTATAGTAAAAACACAATTACAGCAATATTGCACATAATTAGTTATGAAAAAAAATGTAACAACCATGTTATGCGCTCCATTACCAAGGATAACACAAACAAGAGGCCTCGCTCCACTGGTTAAAATGGAAGAATTATCCCATGGTTTCTTGCAAGCCTTACACAGCGGCAGCCAAATCTTGATATTTGTGAATAAATTTTGAAGAGAGACTCAAAGAACATTCTTGCAAAGTCTGGTTCAAATTGGCACTATGGTTGATATGATTTCTCTAAGTCTGATAAGCCCCTTTCTCCCTGCCACGGCCACATTCTTTTGACAAATATAAAAAATTGTGAACAAATTTAAAAAAAGAACGACTTAAGGCACATTCCTGCAAAGTTTGGTTCAATTGGGCACACTGGCTGATTTTTAAAGAATTTTCTTATGATTTCTTTTAGTCTGATAAGCTCCTTCCTCCCTGCCACGGCCACATTTTTTGACAAATGTAAAAAATTGTGAATAAAATTTGAAAAGAGAGACTCAAAGAACATTCATGCCATGTTTGGTTCAAATTGGCCTAATGGTTGATTTTGAAAGAATTTTCTTATGATTTCTGATAAGCCCCTTTCTCCCCGCCACGGCCACATTTTTTGACAAATTAAAAATTTGTGAACAAATTTTGAAAAGAATGACTCAAGCCACATTCCTGCCAGGTTTGGTTCAAATTGGCCCAATGCTTGATTTTTAAAGAATTTTCTTATGATTTCTCTAAGTCTGATAAGCCCCTTTCTCCCTGCCACGGCCACATTTTTTGACAAATGTGAAAATTTGTGAACAAATTTTGAAAAGAATGACTCAAGGCACATTCCTGCCTGGTTTGGTTCAAATTGGCCCAATGGTTGATTTTTACAGAATTTTCTTATGATTTCTCTAAGTCTGATAAGCCCCTTTCTCCCTGCCACGGCCACATTTTTTGACAAATGTAAAAATTTGTGAACAAATTTTGAAAAGAATGACTCAAGGCACATTCCTGCCAGGTTTGGTTCAAATTGGCCCAATGCTTGATTTTTAAAGAATTTTCTTATGATTTCTCTAAGTCTGATAAGCCCCGCCCTGCCACGCCCACACTTTTTGACGAATCAAAAATTCGCGAACAAGTTTTGAAAAGGGTCACCCAAGGAACATTCCTGTCTAGTTTTGTCAAAATTGGCCCACTGGTATAAGAGGAGAAGATGTTTAAAGAAAAAGTTAACGGACGCACGCACGGACGCACGGACGCACGACGGACACAACGCCATGACAATAGCCCGCTGGCCTTCGGCCAGTGGAGCTAAAAAGAAGAAAGTTAAGTCCTCTTATTTCCATTGTGGTCCCAATGATTATATGTAGTTTAATAAGGATTCACTCCGCGTCTTATCGAATTTTTAGATACATAAAATCATTAAAAGCGCTCGAAACATTCCACAAAATCATTCAAAACGCCCATTGCACTCGTTCGTCCGTTTATAAATAAAGAAATAAATACATGAATCAATTCATTCATTCATTCTTCCATAAACCATTCCCATTCCATTCAGGATGTCAATTTCACGATGTTCTAAACTGTACGAGATAATGACAGAAAGCATTAATCTTATAAGGGTATATTTTCAAACGAGGCCAAATTCTTATCAGTCGTGCCTTATAGGAAGGTACACTGACACTGGGTCTTCAGTTTTAACAAAACCGTGTGATAAAGGAATTGAGTGGTTATTTTGGTCAGTGAATTATATGTTCATAAAAACATGATATTCGTAATTAAAATATAACCCGAACAAGAAATCTACAATTGGTATCGTTATTCATTATCAAACATTTCGACGGATTGGCTTTTTCAGAGATAATTATTAATCTTTGATTTGGATCTCTTTAAATGATTTATTCTCTTTTGTGATGAGGGGCGGAAGTAGTGCAGTGGTAACGCGCTAGACCTGAAACACGGGGATCGATGGTTCGATCCCCCGCTTCTCCAGTCTTTCGGACGACACTTTAAACCGAGGTCTCCATATGACCTTAGCTGTTGAGTGGGACGTAAAACTCCATTCAATCCAATCTCTTTTGTGATGAAGCCGGACTAACGATTATCGGTTTTTTTTGCAGAAAGCAGATACACTGGTGGTGAACTCGGCCAAAGCGAGGAATATTTTTTCACGATCAATGTATTCCGTTGGTGTTGTTTTAAAATCTCGTAACTACGGCTTCGATAAAGCCGAAGTTACGAGATTTTATAACAATACCGACGGTTTGTTAATACATAATCGTAAACCCGGTCTATATTTAGAACAAATTCATTGTCATTAGCAAAAAAATATATCAACTCATATTTGAACGCAAAATATCTATACCTTGTTGTAGCGAAAAAACGTCCCTTGCTTTGGCCGAGTTCCCCACCAGTGAGATACCAGGATCGGCCTCCCCAGACGTACAGTCTGTCCTGGTTCGACATTACTTGCTTAATGTTAATATACATCAAAAGTCTACACTTGTCAAAATTCAGATGTTGCAGATGACAATTTCAAGAAATTGTAATGATACATGATTGGTCTAATTGTGAAGAAAACATTGTAGAATTTGAATAAATTGCTTCCACCACAAGTAATTTCTTCATTTCCACAATATTTTTTTCAAAAAGTGTCATTGTATGGGAATGAGTAAAGATAGGTTTGCGTATAATATAACATAGATATCAATCCAATCACTGAAAATCCGTATTTTGATAGGGTCCACATGTATGTGAAAATGAATGAAGGGTGGCAGCACATTCTCCGATTTTTTAGCTTAAACCAAAGAAATCTCGATTTAATGATGACGTTTACCTTTCAATTGTTAAATTGTTGCTTCGTTTAAACGGAAGTTCCTAACATCATTTTTTATATAAACAAGTGTGTGTTTTAGCAGATAAGCGGTTATGCATACTAGTATAAGGATCTGGACCTCTTGACATATTTTCTTCTTCTTCGAATTATGGCGAATATTAATACTTTATAATATTTCCGCATTCAAAACCACAGAAATGCAACTATTACAAATATTGCAAAGAAGTGATTATACACGGTGTCCCCCTCCCCCCAAAAAACCGGAACCATAATTCAAATTCAAATATTTTAAAGCATAAGCAAATAATGTAATTTTTGAATTCGCAGTACCGAAGATACACTATTTTCTGTATAAGTGCTCCAAATTTCATATATTATATGCAATTCAATAATGACACTAAAAACGCCTTAATAGGATATCGATTCTTTCGTTTTGTTTGCTCGTAAATGCGCAATAACAATCAGCTGTTGAATTCTTTACTGGTGTACATGTACGTACCGATTTTCTCAAAATTTGATGTTTCCAATGATCTATTTTTATGTACTTATATCCTTTTAAACTTTGTTTGTTTTTTTTTATTTCTTTGTTAAATCAATTAAGTTAGGTAATAGGCACACTTATGCGACAATCTGTCATACACTTTGATATTTTGTTTATATTCATTTTCGTTACATCGCAGCTCTACATAACCAGTTTATTTGTTAGCAGAAAAGATTAAATGAAAACGCTATATCCGGTATTATAATTAAAATGTTTCAAAATCACTTTTGTATAGTGTTGAAAATATATCAACCAATTGTAAAGCGTAAAATTCAATGAGTGTACGCGCGCTGCATTTTTGCGGAAAGATCGATATCGTGTTCCAATATTTTCAAAACCAATGTATATTTTTAAACCAATTTTTTAACTGCTGACAGATAACTGTCGTTTCTGTTGCATAACTAAATTTGGTGGATAATATTTCTTTAAACATGAGCAATTCACTTTCAAAAATGGGTTCCGTTTTTTCTGGGACACCCTATATTATTGTATACTTTTATTGTATCAGTATCATAGTGAAATTGTAAATAATGAAATGTATGATTGCGCATATCAATTTTATATTGATTAAAACATGGTCCAAGACGGTTGGTTAATTTACATATCAAAATTATAAGGGTCCATACTAGTTTGTAGAACATGCAAAAGGCTACAATAGGTGAAAAAATAACGTATGGGATAAAACCTGCAGCTTACTTTACCTAATATCACTTTCCATTTCTATAAACATTTACAGAAGATTTGACCTTGATAAAAAATGAAAGATTTTGTTTTAACTAAAATTCATTTCTTTTAGGACATAGAAGGTGTAATGTACAACACAACTATACCAACTCTGACTGTCTTCGTGTTGTTTTGATGCATGAAGTATGGGTTGGACCTCTTTTATTTATTGTTAGGTTTGAGTGTATGAAACTTTTCTAGAACGTCCTCTTCAATTTAAGATTGCAGGTTTAGTTGCAATGATAAAATGTTTTCTTCCAGCAGCCGAAAAACCACGAATGGCGAACAAGCATCTGCCAACGACCGGTTGGTTCCTCTGTGGTCTATTTGTGACTTCATGTTACGTCACTGGAGCACGTGCTCAATATCAAATACCGGACATTAACGATCTGAACATGACGAATGTACTAGAGATATTTGACACGTTCGACATACAAAAGTACATCCGGGACTTACAGAGTAATGGCGGACTAAACGATATCGTGCAGCTTATGCTTAGTTTCGGAACTGCGGAGTATAACATCAAGAATGAATGTATTAAGGACTTCGTCACCACAGCTCAGGGACTAGCCAACTTTCAAATGTGGGCATTACAAAGTAAGTTACGATATGAATTTTTGAGCCGTTCTTGTCAATATACTGGTTACTTTTGACATGCCTTATCGTATACACAGAATGGCATTTAAAACATTTAGGACAAAAAAAAGAAATACTTATCAGCATTTTCTTCATTTCCCTCAATGGTTTTACACTTCATCTTACATATTTCTGCCATTTAGAACGAGGTTATTGAAGTCAGAAACCCCTTCCCGTGTAAGCGATTTCAGATATGTGATTAAAGGTTAAAGATTTCATATTTTTCAGATGTTATATTTCTTAATAAAAACAGAACAATTCAGTTGTATAGCCTACTACAGTGCTACTTGATTGAGACAGACAACTTAAATATGACGTCACAAAAATGCTTTCAAATATGAGCGATTTTATTCGCACAAAAATTGAGACAGAGTTCATTTCGACATGTGTTGGTCAGATTTCCTATCTCAATAAACAATGAATTTTATATCATGGCACAGAAAACACAGAAAAATACAGTAAAGCTGTTAGATCTAATTGATATATATCATATTAACTTCGATTAAACATAAATCGTTTGCCCAATTGTTTTTTATCAAAATATTAAACAACTTGATACATTTTCTGTGACACTATTTGGTAATTTTCATCCTTTAATTACCGTTTTACCTTGCTACAATGAATTAGTCTGTAAGAATTTTAAAAAAAATCTGCTAAATCATGGTTGAATTTTCAGTGATTGACGCCATCGGTAAGCCTCACTCTGGTATAATCTCGGATCTCGACATCACGTGGTTAGGTTCCTATGATGAATGTGTTGCAGTGGAAGCTGTCACCTTCTCAAATATCAGTCTACAATCTGATCCCGTACACCAGTTTGATGGAAAATATTGTAAAATTGGATTACCTTTGCCGTCCGCACTCAGCTCACTCGGCCCAGTTGTAAGTGTAGTATTTAATTAAGGAACCCAGGCTCGGACGCATGAAAAAATGGGGGAAATATACTCGGCAAAAGAGCTAACGCATCACTTTTTAAAACTGCTTAACTTTTTTTATTGTCAAAGATTTAGATTTAGAATTTTACATGTCTTTATCCTACAAGTTTTTGCACACAACTATAAAAGTATTGTAAGTTTTCTCTGTTATGTGACCGCGTCATACAAAAAGAGGACCAAAACAGTTTTTCGGCTCGTGTAACTGGTGATCTTTTCTAATTGTTGTTGTTTTAATTGATTTTGAAAGCAAGTCAATAGCGTAATTGAAGTTTGAAAAAACAGAATCCTTATCTAACGTAAAAGGGGCTGTTTACGACCAACGTAGCACGCATAGAAGCGCATTTTCGAAAGAAAAAATATATCTTTCAAGGTCAAGGTCACGGGGTGAAATGTCATGGTCTCAAATGAAAGGTCTTGGTAAGATCTGTCTATGTGCGAAATATCAAGACCACACCTCATATAGTTAATAAGATATTGACCGATAAGTTTTTGTCTACGTAACCGACGTCGCCGTCGACGCCAACGTTGACACCAACGACACCAGTGATGTAATATCACCACTACGGGCATAAAGTACGGACTCTAAAAAGTGTAAAAGCCGTCGGTTTATTTAAGGAGGGTAACTTTTCTACACAGAAACTCTTTCAGCCAATACAAATGGTTTGAAGGTTATGTGTGAATTTTACTTTTTAACTAAATTTAAGCTTTTTTGGAATTTTAGAATAAAGGGTATCCTTATAGAAAGTTCCATATTTCAAAACAAGCTGGAGCATTCACTATGAAATTTCACGGACTTTTTTGCAAATGGTGGTAGTCGGCATGTTTAAATTTTGGACTTATTCTGTCGATTCGTTCAAATAATATTAACAAAAACCTGAGTGATGCGTTAGCAGTTTTGCCGAGTATATATCTAAGACCATTCCTGAAACAGCAAAGGTTTAGAAATTGCCCAATTTGAAAACAATTTCAGCAAAAAAAAAAAAAAAAAAAAAAAACAAAAAACAAAAAAAAAAAAAAAAAAAAACAAGAGGCCCAAGAGGGCATGAATCGCTCCACTGGCTATATAGTGAAATAATTATCTCATGATTTCTTGTAAGCCATGCACTGCCAATCTTGAGCAGGGTTGCCCAAGGAACATTTCTGCCAAGTTTGGACTGAATTGGCCCATTGGTTTAATTCTAAAGAACTATTTCATGGTTTGTCCAATTCTGATAAGCCCTGCCGTATTGCATCCATATTTATAGACCAATCAAAATTTCACTAATAATGTAAGTAAAGGACTACCCAATGAACATTTCTGCCAAGTTTGTAATAAATTGACCTAATGGTTGTTTTTTAAAGAATAATTTTGTGATTTCTCCCATTCTGATAAGCCCTACCTGCCACGTCCACATCGATCAAGATTTCACAAAAAATTCAAATAAAGGGCCACCCAACAAACATTACTGCCAAAATTGGTCTACATTGGCCCATTGGTTGATTTATAAAGAATTATTTTGAGATTTCTCCAATGGGTCTGATAAGCCCAACCTGCAACGTCCACATTTATGGACCAATCAAAATTTCACTGACAATTTAAGTAAAGAGCTACCCAAGGTAATTTCTGCTAAGTTTGGTCAAAATTGGCAGAATGGTTGATTTTAAAGAATTAATTTGTGATTTCTGTAAGTCTGATAAGCCCCGCCCTGCCAAGCTCTCATTTATGGACCAGTCAAAATTTCACCAATTGTCTAAGTAAAGGGTCACCCAAGGTAAATCTCTGCCAAATTTGGTCAAAATTGGCTAAAAGGTTGATTTTTAAAGAATTATTTTGGAATTTCTCTAAGTCTGATAAGCCCCGCCCTGCCACGCCCACATTTATGAAACAATAAAACTTTTTTGAACAATTTAGGTAAAGGGTCACCCAAGGTAAACTTCTGCCAAGTTTGGTCAAAATTGGCAAAAAGGTTGATTTTTAAAGAGTTATATTGTGATTTCTCTAAGTCTGATAAGCCCTGCTCTGCCACGCCCACATCTATGAACCAATCACGCAATTTAAGTAAAAGGTCACCCAAGGTAAATATCTGCCACGTTTAGTCAAAACTGACCAATGGTTGATTTTTAAAGAATTATTTTGTGATTTCTCCAAGTCTGATAAGCCCCGCCCTGCCACGCCCACATTTATGGACCAATCAACATTCTTTGAACAGTCTAAGTAAAGGGTCACCCAAGGAACATTCCTGTAAAGTTTGGTCAAAATTGGCCAGCTGGTTTGAGAGGAGAAGATTTTTAAAGAATTATTTTGTGATTTCTCTAAGTCTGATAAGCCCCGCCCTGCCACACCCACATTTATGGACCAATCAAAATTTCACAGACAAATTATGTAAAGAGTCACCCAAGGAACATTTTCTGCAAAGTTTGGTCAAAAGTGGCCAAATGGTTGATTTTTAAAGAATTATTTTGTGATTTCTCTAAGTCTGATAAGCCCCGCCCTGCCACGCCCACATTTATTGACCAATCAAAATTCTTTGAACAATTTAAGTAAAGGGTCACCCTAGGAACATTCCTGCCAAGTTTGGTCAAAATTGGCCCACTGGTTTCAGAGGAGAAGATTTTTAAAGAAAAAGTTAACGCACGCACGCACGACGGACACAACACCATGCCATTAGCTCGCTGGCCTTCGGCCAGCGGAGCTAAAAATCAATAATATAAATCGTATATGAACTCTGTATATTGTAGCATAGAAAATGCTGAGAGCAATGTAGAGATTGCTGATAACCAACTACTTTGTTATTGGTCCATGAAACTGACATATGTTACAGTTACAATTGCTATGAATCGTAATAAAACTTTAATAAGATTATAACATGGATTTGGATCATATTACGTCTAAACGCAGGCTGATTTCGTCCAGTTTGTTTTCAAAAGGTAAACGATTCCCTTTTTTATCACTTGTTATCAAAATCCTTATTTTTCATTTGATAAACTTGTATCTCACGATTTTGGTGTTTATTCTATAAAGATAATCCTTTTCATCAGATTCAGGCAGTCTCTAAAGGAACGATCAAGATCGGTGTGTGTATCCCGGATAGCTGCAACACCGACGATATGAAGAATATTATGTCATTAAGTAAGTTATTTCCGATCTAGATCTATATATGACACATCATGCGTAAATATGCAAAAAACCAGCAAAGATCAACCAGAT
The DNA here is from genome assembly GCA_963680895.1 of Fragum sueziense. Lineage (NCBI taxonomy): Eukaryota > Metazoa > Mollusca > Bivalvia > Cardiida > Cardiidae > Fragum > Fragum sueziense. Next base: position 9,483,929 of record OY804599.1, on the reverse strand, counting down.
ATCGAATTTCGAAAACACTTTTTCCAATTTTCGTTCTTCAATAACTGTGTTATTACTGTGTGCAGGGACGTAAAATTAACATCCGACGATTGCTTTCGTTAAGGCAGGGGCATTCCACGTTAGTTTTTTTTAAATCGGTCGTGAATTGGCGGAAATATTTGATACATACTTACCTGAGTCGAGGAAACTATCACCAAAATTCTCCACAGCGGAGCCGAAATTACCAATAATGCAGTTCGAACGTTGAACACCCTGTTATAGGCAATATCATAATTGTCATTGGCAAAATAATCAGCATTTATCAGCAATTTTAAATGTTATTAAAATCACCGAGTACGCTGAATCATATTTTTATTTCCAAAATCATATCGCTAATTTTCAATGAAAGCCTCGTAACTACGGCTTGTTTAAAGCTGTAGTTTCGAGATTTTCATTGAAAAGCGCAATATACTCGTAAGTGTCATTATTTCAGTTGCCCACAATATTTTCAACGTTTCTGACTACGAGCCGGAAGCAGAATGTCACGATGGTGTACCTTTAGAAACAAAATCCATTGTGGCAATGTAAGTTCTAATTCATTTCTTTATGGCCCTTTCAGCACTCGGATAACAACAAGACTACAAAAGTCAGCTTGTTGGTTCGTCGAATAATATGTAATTGTGTATGAACCAACCTTCACCGGTAGACTCAGTATAAAACATCCATATCATGTGTCTATCGAATCATATTTATTGCTCGGGGCCTGTAGCGTCGAGTAAAGTACATTATAATTATTATAAATATCACATGGCTCTCAGGGCAATATAATACATATTGTCTACCCGAGATCGGTAATGTTGACCGAGGTGTTAGCCGCGGTCAACATTACCGGTTCGAGGTAGGCAATGTGTACTATTACCCTGAGATGCGTGTGATATTCATTTTATTATACTATTTATACTATTTATCATACAATTTATTATATCATTAATTATACCGAACAAAACAACAAAATATCGTCATCAACAATTTATCACAATAGAAAATCAACAATTCATTAAAACAACGCTAATTTCATCAAGTTAGCTACTGGAGAGTCAATCTGTACATGCAAAAGAGGTAATGAATAGTTTCATGTGCACACGTGGTAATGAACAGTTTCATGAATATAAAAATGCCTCAGATTTATGTAACTGTCTATGCATATCAAACGTTGTTGGATAGAATAGACGTGTTGTCAAAATTCTACTTAATATATTACAGGTAGAAGGGTAAAATATACAAATTCATTATGTAAAATGTGATAAGTTATGACGTTTATTTTTTTCAATGAGTGTTTGCTAAATCATTTATCGTTTATTAAACGTTGATATAGTATAAATGTTCGTAGGAATTGTTGTCGTCTTTATAATCCCCAGTAAAATATAGATCTACCAAATTATTGCCTAAAAAGTGTGTTTTTGGGCCGTTATCGGCATTGAATAACGAGAAGAAACCGGGCGGATATCCAGAGAAATCGTGCATTAATCGGCAGATTCACGTGCGATATCGGACCGGTTTTGCACTCAAATATCCTCGATTTGACCCTTCAAAATAAACAATTGTCTCTTTTCCCGCAAAATTTTCAACGTCTTACGTTAGATAAGCGACGTTCGCCTTTTGGCGCCAAATTATGACGTAACGTTGTTTTACCGACGTCACGCATAACAAAAAAATCTCGAAGATTTATCAGAACAAAACAACAATGGCGGACATTTTCTTATCTCACCTCGGTTCAATTTTTCGCACATATAAAGGGGCTTGGGGTAAGTAATTATTGGAATTGTATGCTTTTTATGCAATAATAGCGTCAATTCACGTATTTTTCGGTCGTTAACTTTCGCAGATGCCCGCAAAATACGACAACGACCCTCCTGCTTCGCAGTCGGGCGTTAACGTATTTCTTGGGCCTCTGCGAATGTTAACGACCTCAAAAACGTGAATTAACCCTATAGTATGGCGAGTACCTTATTACACCTACGATTTTGGTTGATCAACTTACATAATATCAAGGGGTCGTCTCAAACTGATCATGCTGGTGTATTGCTGGTGAAATAGACGAGTTTCTCATTTTTTTCAACTTAATTGATTGCTTGTACTTTTTCACTTCAAAAAACATTTTAAACTGATTTAATTTTCAACCAGTTTAAAAGTCTACATTCTGGCAAATCAATTCGGCGCCGAACATGATACTTGCATCACCAATTAGTCTTGTACATTATTTACGTACATAACTTTCGTTTTACATGGATTTGAAGACCATTGATGGTAAAATTCATTTTATGTATATAGAGGACGGGGTTGTGATCGCATTTATTGATAGCTTTAGCTATTACTGCTGTCGCACCAAACCTCCCCTCTAGATCCGTGCTTCTATCATCAGACTGTTCATGAAGATTGTTCAGTTTACTAAACTCAAGCAAAGTAACATTAATGTTTTTTGTTTTGTATAAGCTCATCTAGACATTTATGGTATAATTAGATCTCGAACGACGACATGGCTACAAAGAAATGTAAAGATGTGACGTGTTTGTTTGTTTTCAGATGTATTCTCACTCTATTTGGTGTATTCGTCATGATCGGTACACTATATGACATTTATCTGAGATTGACAGAGAAACCAGCCAGTAAATACGAGCCCAAGGAGAACCCCACCGGACTGGGTAATCACAAAACAAACGGTCACGTGAATGGTGACGTAAACGGTGACGTCAAAGTTGGTGTGTTCACTGTGAACGGAGAGCCGACGAAATTGGACTGCAAACTGGTTATTGATAATGGTGCTATTGATACAAAACCTGCCACGAATAGGACGGTCACTAATAATGGAAGCCCCGAAACTGTACAGAAAAGCATTGCAGGACAACGAAGTATATCATAAACAGACAATAATGATTACATGTGGACTTAGACTCTAAACATAGGCTTGTTGATGATTTTTAAATGATTTCTAATTTGAAAATCCTATTTCGGCTATTGTTATAAATATTTGCATACTGTTAGCTGTCAATGTAAATGTTGATAGATATGGTAGGGATAAAGATGTTGCTCTACCACACATTTATAATTTGATAAAGGTCCGTCCCTATAATCGGTCTGAAATCTATGATATTTTGAAAGGGGTTTAAACGTATAAGATAGAGACTCCAATACCAACTTTGAGAACCGTCTATTCGAAGATCGAGGAAAGTTTCTATAATTCAGATTGAGATCTACATCTATTGAATACGCCAATCTGTTCTTTTTTTGTAATTGAACACAGGACAATTTTGATCTTATACTCTATCTTGTTTTCTGTCGATTCAGGTACACTGGAGAAAATTTTCCTGGCCTTTTCTGCCTACACAAATGGTTTAAAGATCCTCAACACAAATCAGCCTAAAGGAGCACTGACCTGTATTAATGGTATACGGTTCTTCAGTATGACATGGGTTATTCTTGGTCATTCACTGAGCTTTACAGGTGGGTTGACACCCTTATATACTGTATCGATCATATTCAAACGGAAAAATTCATCAATCTTTTCAAGGTAAAAAGCTGTTAAAAACGAGCTACGAATGTTATATGGATGAAGTAATGGGATGAAAGAAATTTAGAAAGCATGAGCTATTGCAGATCATCAACAGTCTCTTCTCTTTTTTGTTGCTGTTTTTTTACAAACTTTATTGTACTACGGACGCCAAATCCAGGTCTGATTTTGAGAAGAAAGGTTTAAAAACAAGCATACAGAATAAAAGTATAATAAAGTCAAATTATGTACGGGTCCTGGGTGCTTATTCGCCAAAGAATTCTAAATTTCAGAATCACACTCTAATTAAATTCAAAATTGTTGGCTCAGCCAAGATCTTGTCGCAGCTTAGTACGTGTGTTTAACTGTATAATATGAAAGACTAAACAGGTTGAATGTGACAAAATATACATTTTCCATTTTCACAGAAAAGAATTCCATTGCATATTTCTTCGTGAAGAAGGCAAAACAATGGACGTTTTATGGTATTTACAGTGCAACTGTATCGGTGGACACCTTCTTTACAATGAGGTAACGTAAATAGGAATACATGTTGTGAGCGTATTGTGCTAAAAATAGACTGAGATCGCTTGTCCAGATAGACAAATCAGTGAAATAACAAATGAAAACATTGTATTTCTTATTTGTTCGATTAATCTATGTCAGAGTTTACTTGATAAAGCCGAACCCCTTTTTTGCCTTAACGCAATGCTCATAAATGCATCTCCTCATTTTGCATTACCATTACAGAATACAATTTCATTGTGTATTTTGTCCCGAAAAGTATCATATAGGCCTAAACAATGGAAATTCCACTGTATTTACAGCGCGACAAAATTGGTTGATATAAGCATTATCAACTATTATGTTGCGTTGTTTTAATTGTGTCGTAATCACAATTCGTTTAATCGTCATCTATTTATATTGTATTCAATAGTTAGGCAAATCAATCTTATTTTAAGTTTAGAAAGCCTGATATCTGCAAACAAAGGCAATACAATAAAGAAGACTATGTTACGCTTTGTAATGTTTTGTACGGATGAACAGTTTGCTTATATTTCGACAATGCTGATTTATCATCGTGAACTTCTTTTCCCTGGTTTAATCATTTAATGGAAGTTCCATTGGATCGACAAAATCGGAACATATTTTGTAAAAAGGTTCAACATTCTAAGCAAACCACTGTAATAATCAGAGAACAGTAAATAAATTACACTTGTTGGGTTTTCAGTGGATTGCTTGTTGCATATCTTACTCTCCGTGAGATGTCAAGAAAAGGCGGAGCGAAAAAGATCAGTTGGCCAATGTTCTACTTTCATAGATATTGGAGGTAGGTTAGGCGTCGCCGAACTAGAACATACAACACACAGAATCGGTGTTAATAGAAATTTTGCTAAAGCTAGCAATAGTAAAAACAACTATAACAACAAAACAATACCAAGTTCAAGTCCAAATACATCGAAATATTGTCACTTAAAAAATCGAACAAAATGGTGGTAATTTTGTCTATAAGTAGGAAGAATAAGTATTCAATGGCGATGTATATAGATGCTTTAGATAAGATGAGAACCAGGAGGGATTTCTTTTTTCTTTGTGTCAAAATGGGGATTTAACTAAAGAAATTAGTATTGTTATTAAAAAATATATTGACTGATTAAAGACATGTGAATTTAATATACTTTTAATATTTCTCAAGTATTGGGGTGAGTTGTAGTCTAAAACTCATCAATTGGACTTTTTCAAGCATCACATCCCATTCTCGTGAAGTAATATCGAGGGCTCAGTGCAAAACTATTGTAACTACATATTTTTCAGAAATTCACTTTTTTGCATTTTCTGAATCTTTAGGAAGGAATACTTCATGTGTTCTAATATTATGTTTCAATTCTGTATACTTAAAAAGATATTTAGGATTTTAAAAACATTTTTCCTCTATAACTTTGAGAGGGTTTTTCCCTCTCCTGTAAAATTTTACAAAATGTAGTTACAATAGTTTTGCACCAAGCACTCGAATTATTCAAATCACATTTCTCCAGTTAGTTAATCTCTAGACTTAACGATATTCATAAGTGATAACGATCATACGCTCAAAAAGTGATCATCCAATGAAATATTTTTTGTATGCTTTTAGATATTTATGTAGTCCACCCTTAATAAATGCGACGCCAGAATTTCTTGCGCGACATCATTAACATTCCTAACATTTCCGACCAACTCGTAAACATTCCGCGGTCGAACGTTCCGCTGCCGAATGTTTACGACGTCGCTTGAATAATCCCGATATCGCGTAAATCTCATTAGGGTTTGACTACCTTAATGCAAATAAATCATTATGCGCGCTTATTCAAATGAACTCTATTCTAGACTGACTCCAGTGTACATGATTGTGTTGATGATCGATACAGTCCTTGTGAAACACATTGGGGACGGACCAAATTGGAAGGACGTGAACAGCGAGGAGATAAACTGTGGGAAATACTGGTGGACAAACCTTCTATATATCAACAATTATTATCCCGAAGTTGAAAATACGGTGAGTTATTTATCAAATTTAAAGTGACATTTCAGACACTCTTTCATAAATTTTACTTTTATTTCTATCTTTTTTACGAAAATACTGAAAAATTCAAAATGATGTGGACACAAATACGGATTTATATGGAAATTTTCCATGTCTGTCTCAACTTTAAAGGCGTATTTTTCGCTTATAAGCAACAACTAAAAAAACTGATATCATTTATAAATACGAATTAGAATAACCAATCTTTGTGTCAAGACATACTTTAAAAAATGAATTTGGAATGTTTTGTCCTAATAACAGTATTTTGACTGTTGTCGCAGGTGATAAAATAAATACTAGAAAAATAGTGTTTGTGTACAATATGGCAAAGAAAATGTTGAGGCAAATAGAGCCAGTGTTGAATATCAAAATTTGTATTAGAATTTCCTCTCCTGGGCGTCAAAGTTTTTTCCCAAATACTAAAAACAGGTTCGATCCAAAACCGCGGCTAATATTCTGTGTCCCACCAATGAGTGCATATTCATACAACCATGTTCGGGGGCAGTTGGATGCCAAAAAGATGTAACGGTAGTACAGGTGAGAGACACGATAGGAATCCGTGTTTAGTTCCTGCAGCCTCCGTTAAAAAGAGGCGTTTAACATTATTTGGTCAATATTTCAAAGGCTTTTATTTTGTGTCATTGTTCTCTATTTTGTGAGAGAAAATCTTTGATTTCCGAGTTTATTTTGTAAATATAATCGCTTTTCAACAAAAACCTCGTACATGCAGCTTGTTTTAAGCTGCATTTACGGAGTTTTTTGTTGAAAAGCAGCGAAATAAATTGTACCAATCATTGTATACCACATTGTTTTCAGTGTTTCGGATGGGCGTGGTACCTCGCTAACGACATGCAGTTTTACGTGCTGTCTCCACTTATTATCATACCACTCTTCTAGTAAGTCACATGATGTCTTTTTGTGTTGGTTTATACCTAAAATGGCAAAACAAAGGACCTCTATGGATAAGGCGAGAAATCTCCCTAAAAGGCACAGTGGGAAGGATCAATTTTCAAAACAAGCAAATTGAGAAGCAAAATTAAGCTTTATGGTAAGGTTGATACATAAGTCAAATAAATACCGATTTCATGCCATTTAGAAAATTCTACAGGTGCAGATAACTCTTAAATAGTGTACCCACCTAAAAAGTCACACTTTGTACACTACCAATTTTCATAGAGCTAAAATGAAGTTTTCTTAAGTTCCATTTGCAATTCATTTTCTATAAACACAATGGTGTTGACATCATATTGCAGCTTTTTTGTCCGTTTTGAGCATGCGCTTAATTAAAACAACTTTAAATGCATATTTTCCTGCCCAAAACCTTCCCATTGACATATGTTGTGTAACTTGACGATACACTTCTTTGGTAAAAAGGATTTCCTGGGTCACGGGGGGCATACTTTTATACTATAAATAGTACTGCAATATTTTTGGCAGGAAAATATCGCATTTAAAGCCGTTTCATTGATGCGTATGCGGATCAAGGACAAAACAAAAAGTGGTATATGAAATCAACATCAATTGTCCTTGCTTTCACAGTAAAAATCTTGATAATTAAAGTAAAGAAAGCTTATTTTTGGTTAAATGAATACCGGTGGTGTAAGAAAATGTACTTTTGGGAGTAGGTAAAGAAACCAAGAGTTATCTGTCCATGTCGAATCTTTTTGATTGCATAAAATCAGTTTTCATATGATTTAGATATTCCTCTATCCATACAGCTAAAAGTTATTATCAATTTGCTTGGTTTGAAAAATGACTTTTTGATTTGAGCTTTTTATGGAGATTTCTCGCCATATCCATAGAGGTCTTTTCTGTATTATATTAAACGGACGCATGCTAGATTGTCGGACATACAAACAGGTAAAACATATTCAAGAAATAAGTATATCGTATGGAACAGTCAACCTGCATAGCTAGATTATTTCTACCCATGAAAATTTCAAATGAAGTTAATTTAGTACCTCTTAATCAAGTCTGTGTACAATCAACTTACTCGATCCATATAGGCCTATTTGTAGTAAAATCAATAGGAAATTGGACCTGATATAGATAGTGAACAATTTGGTACCAGCACCCCAATTCCTTTCAGTTTGGCCCTAGATAATGAAATGCACCACACAACAATGCAAACTCTGACTGTCCCCATGTTGCTCTGCCCCTTAAAACCTAGCATGTGTCCCTTTAAAATGAATCTGATTGGCAGATTGTCTGTCATGTATTTTTATTTGGGTTTAGACTGGTCGGTGATTTCCATCCTGGAACGATTGACCAACGAATGAGCTTTGGAAATAACAACTTAACTGTATTTTTCATTTAGAATAATATTCACTCACTTTCGAAGGGTTTACTAGTTTGAATTCACATCTATCTATGTGCAGAGCGGCAAATAAGAGGGGTCAAAGACACTGTCTGTTTTTTTTTCTTTCAAATACAAACCCTGTTATGGGGGTGCGTTTTTGAATCGTCTCGGTGATACGTTTCCAATGAATACCCACGACAAAGGATTTGCTTAACAATGAATGAAATACGGTATTGCATTTTGTAAAGCCACCACCCCCTTATTTGAGCTCTAAAGCCTTCATTTTATTGGACGTCAAAAGCGTCAATATGTGGGGATGGGTTTACTACGTCTATTTGTCCATATTTCAGTAACATAGTCGCCGGAAGTGTAGTAGTCGGTATCTTCATGGTAGCAACAACTGCGGCTCGAGCTTACATCAGTAAAGAACACGAATATACAGCGCTGTTAGGAGGATTTATCGGACCACAACCGTACGTACAGTTCTAAAACAAGACATCGTCACTTTTTTTTTCGGATTAAAACCTTTCCAAAACAGCAGTTTATCTAATATCACGATTCTGCAGGCAACAAAGTTGATATTGAGCATGTACACAACGATTTGCACGTGTTTATCCGCGCAAAACAATATGGACGAATCGGTGAGACAATTAGAGGCTATTGTAAGTTTTGTTATTTTATTTCTCTGACTGATTCTGAAGTTGGTATTACAATTCTTGGAGTAGAAGTTTTTTTGCCATGTGAGAATCGCAGTTAACGTTTTTTGAAGGGGACATGTACGGTTTATTTATGATACCATGAACATTTTCAATGGCTGTTCGAATTGCAATGACTTTTGTCCTAACAATAGAATGGGTTTCCGGTTAAATATTGGGTCTTTTCGTAATTCCGGTAATACAGAGTTGTCGTTCCTGCGGGACGGTATGTTTACTTCCATTTGCCTGTAGGACAAGCGGCAACTTTAATATTTTCATCAAATCAAAGAGTAATTAAATGAAAATGATTTTTATTGTAACTTAATAATGTAATCTAATAATACCTCTGCATTTTCCATAATTTTCAAATCATTCGGAGCTCTATAACAAAAGAAATCTCCCATAATACGATGATAAGTTATCATTGAAAATATTTTTCCCCGTGGAGTGCCTCAAATCAGGCCAGTGTCGATTTGTGACGTCATGACTTTGCGTTACTTACTCTAGTAATATGACGTCATAGAAATGAAAAGAGGGGCAACTGTGGGGAAAAATGATACATGTATATAGATGTACGCTGTGAGCGAGTTTTTCCAAACGAATAATCTGTAGTAATTATTGTTTGAAAGAACATTCCGCTCCACACGGTTTTTCACTGTCGGAAAACGATTTCTATCGAAAACAGAATAGATCCCATAAGAAGAAAAGTTTAGTGTAGATTGCAGAATAAGAAATATTGAGGGAAAAGCAAAGTCAGCATGGTTTTCTTTTCTCTCAAAACTTTGCTATTTCGTTCGAGTAGATCTATGTAATTCATTGTTTGTTTGTTATTTAGCGTTCCCAAAAACAAGGCCTGGTTTTGATGAATATTACTTATATATAAAGAGAAAATGTTTTAAAACGTTTTGGCAAAATTTAAGAGCACCCTGATAACCAGCATTTTCTCCTTCTGTCTCAATAGACTAGGTCTACTTTGATATGTAAGCGTTTAGTGTGTTGTGACTATTTTGTGATGGGATTTCTCTTTCTTCTCTTCGCTAAGGTTTCTCTATTTGAATCTACCGACGGTCTACGCGGCTCGGCTAATAGCCTACTGTCTCTCAGACTCGGACCCATAGGCCCAGGCCAGATACGATGTTTGGTTCTATAATTATACCCCCCAAATTCAATTTGGGGGGTATATAGGAGTCAGCTTGTCTGTTGGTCTGTCTGTTGGTCTGTTGGTCTGTTGGTCCGTTGGTCTGTTGGTCTGTTGGTCCGTCTGTTGGTTTTTCTTCAAAAATCTTCTCCTCCTCAACCATTGGTCGGATTCTTTTCAAACTTGGCAGGAATGTTCCTTGGGTGACCCTTTTCAAAACTTGTTCGTGAAATTTTGATTCGTCAAAAATTGTGGGCGTGGCAGGGCGGGGCTTATCGGACTTAGAGAAATCATGTTAAAAATCTTTAAAAATCAATTATCAGGCCAATTTGAACCAAACTTGGCAGGAATGACCCTTGAGTGATTGTATTCAATGTATGCTCATGATTTTTTCATTCGTCAAAAAATATGGGCGTGGCAGGGCGGGGCTTATCCGACTTCGAGAAATCGTTAGATAATTCTTCAAAAATCTTCTCCTCCCTAACCACTGGGCCAATTCTTACCAAACTTGGCAGGAATGTTCCTTTGGTGACCCTTTTCAAAACTTGTTCGTGAAATTTTGATTCGTCAAAAATTGTGGGCGTGGCAGGGCGGGGCTTATCGGACTTAGAGAAATCATGTGAAAAATCTTTAAAAATCAATTATCAGGCCAATTTGAACCAAACTTGGCAGGAATGACCCTTGAGTGATTGTATTCAATGTATGCTCATGATTTTTTCATTCGTCAAAAAATATGGGCGTGGCAGGGCGGGGCTTATCCGACTTCGAGAAATCGTTAGATAATTCTTCAAAAATCTTCTCCTCCCTAACCACTGGGCCAATTCTTACCAAACTTGGCAGGAATGTTCCTTTTGTGACCCTTTTCAAAACTTGTTCGTGAATTTTTGATTTGTCAAAAATTGTGGGCGTGGCAGGGTGGGGCTTATCGGACTTAGAGAAATCATGTGAAAAATCTTTAAAAATCAATTATTAAGCCAATTTGAACCAAACTTGACTGGATTGACCCTTGAATGCTTGTTTTCAATGTATGCTCATGATTTTTTCATTCGCCAAAAAATGTGGGCGTGGCAGGGCGGGGCTTATCCGACTTCGACAAATCGTTAGATAATTCTTCAAAAATCTTCTCCTCTTTAACCACTGGGCCAATTCTTACTAAACTTGGCAGGAATGTTCCTTTTGTGACCCTTTTCAAAACTTGTTCGTGAATTTTTGATTTGTCAAAAATTGTGGGCGTGGCAGGGCGGGGCTTATTGGACTTAGAGAAATCATGTGAAAAATCTTTAAAAATCAATTATTAAGCCAATTTGAACCAAACTTGACTGGAATGACCCTTGAATGCTTGTTTTCAATGTATGCTCATGATTTTTTCATTCGCCAAAAAATGTGGGCGTGGCAGGGCGGGGCTTATCCGACTTCGACAAATCGTTAGATAATTCTTCAAAAATCTTCTCCTCTTTAACCACTGGGCCAATTCTTACTAAACTTGGCAGGAATGTTCCTTGGGTGACCCTTTTCAAAACTTGTTCGTGAATTTTTGATTTGTCAAAAATTTTGGGCGTGGCAGGGCGGGGCTTATTGGACTTAGAGAAATCATGTGAAAAATCTTTAAAAATCAATTATCAAGCCAATTTGAACCAAACTTGACAGGAATGACCCTTGAGTGCTTGTATTCAATATATGCTCATGATATTGTTATTTGCCAAAAATGTGGGCGTGGCAGGGCGGGGCTTATCCGACTTCGAGAAATCGTTAGATAATTCTTCAAAAATCTTCTCCTCCTTAACCACTGGGCCAATTCTTACTAAACTTGGCAGGAATGTTCCTTTAGTATCTCTTTTCAAAACTTGTTCGTGATTTTTTTATTTGTCAAAAAATTTGGGCGTGGTAGGGCGGGGCTTATTGGACTTAAAGAAATCATGTGAAAAATCTTTAAAAATCAATTATTAAGCCAATTTGAACCAAACTTGACAGGAATGACCCTTGAGTGCTTGTATTCAATATATGCTCATGATATTTTTATTTGCCAAAAATGTGGGCGTGGCAAGGCGGGGCTTATCCGACTTCGAGAAATCGTTAGATAATTCTTCAAAAATCTTCTCCTCCTTTACCACTGGGCTAATTCTTACTAAACTTGGCAGGAATGTTCCTTTAGTATCCCTTTTCAAAACTTGTTCGTGAATTTTTTATTTGTCAAAAATTTTGGGCGTGGCAGGGCGGGGCTTATCGGACTTAGAGAAATCATGTGAAAAATCTTAAAAAATCAATTATTAGGCCAATTTGAACCAAACTTGGCAGGAATGACTCTTGAGTGATTGTAATCAATGTGTGCTCATGATTTTTTCATTCGTCAAAAAATATGGGCATGGCAGGGCGGGGCTTATCGGACTTAAAGAAATCATGTGAAAAATCGTTAAAAATCAATTATCAGGCCAATTTGAACCAAACTAGGCAGGAATGTCCCTTTAGTGATTGTATTAAAAGCATGTTCATGAATTTTTTATTTGTCTAAAAACATATGGGGTTGGCAAACTGGCAGGGTTGGGCTTAACGAAGTCATGAGAAAATTCTTTTAAAAATCAATTATAGGGCAAATTTGAACTAAATCTTATGTACCTTGAATGACTGTCTTCAATACATGTTTGTGATTTTTTTATTTATTGAAAAATGTGGGCCTGGCAGGGTGGGGCTTGTCCGTCTCTTACAATTAACATATTGATACTTTTAACATTCTTCATTCTGATGTTTCAAAATTTGAGTGTAAAAGTTGAATCGGCTTATGAAGATCAAACTGGAACAGAGGTTGATATAAAATAGTAAATATGTATGCAAATGCTACTAAATGCCATATGATTGAATGCTAATGATGAGACTTTATTGCATACATTGGAAATTATGAAAACTTATTTTACAATAATCTAATGTGACATTTTTATTTGTTTACAACAAAATTCATATTGTTCAAAATTCAAACATGTATACATCTGGCACTCTTGTTTTTTTCAGATGCTGTTTAGTGTTGTTTTGGACAAAGAAGAAGCTTTATCCTATATCATATAGCTGCAGGCATAGCATAGTTGGTAGTGCATTAGACTCTCACTTGTGAGGTCACAGCGTTGATCCCCAGCTGCGGCAAACATCCTTTCCGACAAAATTGTCTCCCATCGATGAAGATGTTAAGCTATATGGGCGAGCAGCAGGAGGCTCTGTAAGGGTGTTCTGGTAGTACTGGTATAAGAAACAACAGGAATCCTGAGTAAATAGGATTCCATGATTAGGTGCTCCAGCTGTGTGATATCACCATAGTATTTGAAAGAGGCATTTAACACCAATCAATCAACCTAAATCATACTTGATCACTATGATTGAGATAGGGGATGTTCATTATACTTTTGCCTGTCTGTCTGCATAAATGTATGTCAGAGACTTTGCTAATGTGTTAAAAGAAGATATCCTGTCATTCTGCTTCCTCCCCCCCCCCCCCCCCCCCAAGACATTCATAACAGAATTCCAATAGGGCATCACTTTTGACATAGGTGAGACTACTGTTTCAAAATGTTCCCCTGTACATATGAAAGTAAGTAATTCACATATGTCAATGTAAAAACTTTACATTTTACTGAAAAAGGCTATCGCAGATGTCAACCCATACCAGGTAAGTGTGTAGTGAAACTATCATGTTTCAATGACAAGCTTTATGATCTGCAGAATATTAAGTTGTTAATCATCTTTATGTATTACAATAGAAAGTGAAAAAAATATTTATATTGTAATACATATTTTAATGTTTCACTAGTTATGGATGGGGCCTTTTACAGGGTTTGAACCGCCTTGTTGATCACAATGCTCTTCTTTATATTTTATTTTTTTCTCATTTAGAGTTGAAATATGCAATTACAGTTTTTACCTTAAACCTTAAATTTCATTTTAAGTCGTGTTTACAATAACTGAATCTTTCGCTCAAATCTTAACCTTACTTTGGCTTCAAATATATTTTTGTTCTCTCTCTTCATATCCTAAACTGAAATTTTTCGCAATTTGAAACACTTTCTTAGCATTTCAAAGTTACTGATTATAATGCTCTCTGAAAGAGATTTTGGGGAGCATATAGTCGCCACACTGTCTGTTTATCCTCCTCTCCATCCAACCATGTGTCTGTAGCCAGATCTAAGCAACCCTTGGACCAAATCTATGAAACTTCCCATGTTAACTCTCTGTAGTATTTCCCAAAGATCTATTTCTATATTTCCCGATTCAAGGCTATGTCAGAGAAAAATGGGTCTTAATGTAGAAATTAGTTTTTCTTTCATATATTTTCATCCAATGGGCAGAATTTAATGGAAATTTTGTATTTAAGTGATAAATGAGATGTTTTAGGCCAAACACCATAATCAATGTGCAAAAATTTGTCATAAAAAAGGGGACTAAATGCAAGATAGTTTTGCATCTATTTCCATCATTCTTTCCAAAGCTAATTCTCCACAAGCCTTAGACCAAATTGGATAAAACTTCAATATGAACTTCCTGCAATACTCTAAATTTCAGAATGTATCATGGCAAAATGGGGTCTTAATGTAGAAATTAGCTTTTCTCTTATTTCTTTTAATCAAATTGTTAGAATTTAATGAAATTTCATACTTGCCTAATGAATCAGAATCTATAAACCACACACTTAAATCTGTCATGGAAAAAGGGTGCTTAATGTATGATAGCTCATTCTGATTTTGCAGTTCTCGAGTGATTTTTTTTTGTGACAAACACTAATTCCGGGAGCATAACCTTTCTATGATAGCCGTTGTTTTGTTTTATTTCACTGTCCTTCTCTTTGTTTAAGGTTAAAAATCGAAGATTAATTGATTGTGATTATCACTGTGTAAAAGCGTACAGTCGCGTATATCGGAAGTTGCGCCTGACTGTACGCAAAATATCACTAGTGCTGATAAACAAGTTGATAGTTTGACTTTTTAAAAGTATATTAGTAAAAATCGGAACAATCTTTCTTTGTGCGATTTTCAACGTTATGGGGTAGACTAAATGTACTTTCACCTTAGCGGTTACGATTTCTCGATCGGTGTCTATTTTGTTTATAAAATTGGATTTTACCTGTCAAATCACTGGTTTGTGCTGTTTTTTATCGTGTTAACTCGTGCAATTTAGACTGCAATCGCGTGATTTACACACTAATATACGCTTAAACTTGTGCCTGATAATAGCTAAACCTCTCTGCTATTGTGTCCATCAGTTGTATGCACATATTCATATTGTTTCACAAGGATATCGGCTTTGGAATGACACTGGTGTAATTCTTCCGACTCTACGCCTAGTGCAAACTGTACAGCATCATTAGTGCAGTTTGAGGAACATGTATCTGTACGCCTAGTGTAATTTTGTCATTCCGTTTATGTTATAATCGATTGAAAAAGTGGAATTGATTTTCGTTTGAAAAGCTTTAAGATGACACATGATCAACCATTCATTGCTTTTTTCAAAGATAGAACATTTGTAATGCGTGTTTATTTCAAATTACTACATGTGATTACAATAAAACGATCTGGTCTCAAACAAGTCGACTGCAAATATGACCACGAATTGCTAAAAAACAATTGTCTAAACATGCGTAAAAGCGACAGACGTAGGCGTAGACGTAGTAGATGTACTGTTGATGAGTTTAAATAGAAAAGCTTAGCGACAAATCAGTGATATAGTTGGAAGTGATTTAACATCCCGTTTAATACTACTGCAGTTACTATGCGTTGGTTTATTCAAAGCCATGTGTTCCCTGCAATTCTCTCAACAGCACAAAAGCAACATTCTAAACTTGATGTACCACAAGTTAACCATCCGACCTAGCCGATTCGTCCTATGGCGAGACGATCATTCTAGATAGTCAAAATTACGAAAGGAAATTGATATTGAACCCCCTTGAATCAAGATCCTTCAATGATTTATTGGATCAAGCGACAGATGGTAGCTAAAATAACTGAGAGCTAATCAGGTCGGATGTTGCAAAAGTGTAGATAATTTTCATTTTTATTGCTCATTTGAGTCTGGACTTTAACGCTCTACAACAACATTTTGAAATCCCGTTGCTATTGTATATATATTGTGCCGATTTTCGGATTTGCCGATTTTCGAAATTCGGCAAATCCCTGCAGAACTCATTTGCCTAATTTCGAAACTCGGCGAAATAGCTTATTTATTATTATTTTAAGGTATATCGGGCCATTTTCTGTGCAGAACTCATCTTCAAAATATCCGTTTTTAGGGAGGTATCACAGTTTGCACTTACAAAATCATTTTAAGCACTTTTTATTCCAATAAAAGTTCGGTACCGAACAGCTAAAGTTCCGTACCGAGCAGAACATACGGAACATTCTTCTTCCGTTTGCGCGGAAGTTGATTCGTACCCTAAGCATTTCGTACCTTATCTTTTATCAGCGATATAGATAAACATTATATTATATGTCTCTGCTTTTATCAATTTGTTTACACGTTCAGCAGTACATCAAAATTATAAATAATATTGCCATTAAAATCATATCTACACTCGATTCCATTTATTTAAGTTGAAGTTCCACATTTTTTCGGAGCCTGATTTAGATCCATTGCTTTGGGCTTTCTAACCACCGAAATTAAAATGGTTTCACTAAGTTAAATATCGGCATTTTAGAAATGGTTCTTTTAAAGCAAACAAGATTCATTATGAAGCTTTTCATCTGCTAAATATATTATGTGATCTACCATAGATCTGCATACTTATGTTAATTAATTTGATATGTTCTAATTTCATTTAGACTTTCAAGATAACAAACTCAAAATAATTAGTGAGCTGATTGTAAAACCATTTAAACAGGGGAAGCCCTTTCTGTGAAAAATACCATATTCAGCATTTTTCCCTGCATTTTTCCCTGCTCAATAAGCTGTAGAGGCCAAACTGTATCTTTAAGGGCTGTCAAAACAGCCGAACAAGCCGCTCCTCCCTACAATGCTAGCCAGAACTAGTGACCGACCCAGCCAAACAAGCCGATCCTTCCCACCATGCTGGCCAGAACTAGCAACCAACTCAGCGGAACAAGCCAATCCTTCCCACCGTGCTGGCCAGAACCAGCGACCGACCTTTCCAAACAAGCCGATCCGTGCCATCGTGCTGGCAAGAACCAGCGACCGACCTTTCCGAACAAGCCGATCCGTCCCACCATGCTGGCCAGAACAAGCGACCGA
Organism: Fragum sueziense; assembly: GCA_963680895.1. NCBI lineage: Eukaryota > Metazoa > Mollusca > Bivalvia > Cardiida > Cardiidae > Fragum > Fragum sueziense. The sequence continues at coordinate 9,466,493 of OY804599.1, read as the reverse complement.
CCTTTCCGAACAAGCCGATCCGTCCCACCATGATGGCCAGAACAAGCGACAAACTCAGCCGAACAAGCCAATCCTTCCAACCGACCTTTCCGAACAAGACGATAAGTCCCACCGTGCTGGCCAGAACAAGCGACTGACCTTTCCGAACAAGCCGGTCCGTCCCACCATGCTGGCCAGAACAAGCGACCGACCTTTCCAAACAAGCCGATCCGTCCCATCGTGCTGACCAGAACAAGCGACCGATCTTTCCGAACAAGCCGATCCGTCCCACCATGCTGGCCAGAACAAGCAACTTACCTTTCCGAACAAGCCGATCCGTCCCACCATGATGGCCAGAACAAGCGACCGACCTTTCCGAACAAGCCAATCCTTCCAACCGTGCTGGCCAGAACTAGCGACTGACCTAGCCGAACAAGCCGATACTTCCCACCGTGCTGGCCAGAACTATCGACTGACCCATCTGAACAAGCAGATCCTTCCCACCGTGCTGGCCAGAACAAGCGACCGACCCATCCAAACAAGCAGATCCTTCCCACCATGCTGGCCAGAACTAGCGACTGACCTAGCCGTACAAGCCGATCCGTCCCACCATGCTGGCCAGAACAAGCGACCGACCTTTCCGAACAAGCCAATCCATCCCACCATGATGGCCAGAACAAGCAACCAACTCAGCCGAACAAGCCAATCCTTCCCATCGTGCTGACCAGAACAAGCGACCGATCTTTCCGAACAAGCCGATCCGTCCCACCATGCTGGCCAGAACAAGCGACCGACCTTTCCAAACAAGCCGATCCGTCCCACCATGCTGGCCTTGAACAAGCAACTGACCTTTCCGAACAAGCCGATCCGTCCCACCATGATGGCCAGAACAAGCGACCGACCTTTCCGAACAAGCCAATCCTTCCAACCGTGCTGGCCAGAACAAGCAACCAACTCAGCCGAGCAAGCCAATTCTTCCCATCGTGCTGACCAGAACAAGCGACCGATCTTTCCGAACAAGCCGATCCGTCCCACCGTGCTGGCCAGAACAAGCGACTGACCTTTCAGAACAAGCCGGTCCATCCCACCGTGCTGGCCAGAACAAGCGACCGACCTTTCCAAACAAGCCGATCCGCCCCACCATGCTGGCCAGAACAAGCGACCGACCTTTCCGAACAAGACGATCCGTCCCATCGTGCTGGCCAGAACAAGCGACTGACCTTTCCGAACAAGCCGGTCCGTCCCACCGTGCTGGCCAGAACAAGCGACTAGCGACTGACCTAGCCGAACAAGCCGATACTTCCCACCGTGCTGGCCAGAACTAGCAACCGACCCAGGTGAACAAGCCGATTCTTCCCACCATGTTGGCCAGAACTAGCAATGGACCCAGTCGAACAAGCCGATCCTTCCCACCGTGCTGGCCAGAACTAGCGACTGACCCAGCCGAACATACCAATCCTTCCCACCGTGCTGGCCAGAACTAGCGACCGACCCAGCCGAACAAGCCGATTCTTCCCACCATGCCGGCCAGAACAAGCGACCAACCTAGACAAACTAATTGGTCCCCTGAAACCAGAAATGCCTAGTTCTAGTGTAAATGACCAAAAAGGCCCAGTTAAAAAAAGGCCCACTTTTTAAATTGATAAAAAAATACCCCAAAAGTGTATATCATATTTGAAATTAAATATGATTTATGAGAGATAAATGATTGGTAAATTGTTGATTTAATGCCCGGCTTAAATGCATTGGAACAATAATGATAATAAAATCAGAGCAAGAAATGGATCTTATACTATTATAATCATTTTAATAAGTATGCATGATTCCGCTTACAGTACGACCTCGCAACGTCATAATGACATCATTAATTTTATCCTGTGACCTAATTCTATCAGAAAATTCAGATAAAATGTTGCCGTATTTCTTTCTCGCATGTGGATAAATATCTATAACCATGTGACAGGTTTCGTTTATCCTTGAATGGCACTGTACTCTCGTTTTAAAATAGACTGGATTTTGATATCGACTGGGACCCGCAGATGAAGTTTTTACATTCTGGTGTACACGTTTACAATGCAGCGGCGTATCCAATGGGTAGGGGAGTTTTCGAGGTTCAAAGGAAACCCCTCTCAGCGGCGAATCCAGACTTTGTAAGGGGGTTCGAAATTACAAATAGGTGGTTCGTTCTCTTATTGTTACAAAATTCTGACTGGATTTTTACATGAAATTGAAATAATTAGGATTCAGAGGAGGTTTGTTTGACTCCCGCACCCCCCTCTGGATCTGCCACTGTCTCCGCAGCCTGATTATTTCATTTCAATGCAGAAATTCGGTCAAAATTGTGTAATACTTGGGAAAACGAACCTCTCTATTTGTAAATTCGAACCCCATCACAGACATCCTGGATCCGCGGCAGCAACGAGTACGTAGGAAGTATCAAAAATCAAAGTAAACCGTAAAATAATCATTATGTCGTTGTTCGATTCATTACTAATAAACCGGTGAGGAAAAAAACAAGAATAAATCGACAGAAATATTTCTGCATGACAGTTTCGCAGTAAACCGTAAATAATATTAACATTTCGGGCGTTGTATGATTCAATTATCAATAAATCGCCGAAAAAGATCGACAGAAATAGTTCTGCATGACACACGGAACTTACTGAATCATAATTTCGAAAATGGATGGCCAATTTCGAAATTGGGCAAAGTTCCGTGCCCAATTTCGAAATTGGGCATGCCCAATTTCGAATTTAGGCAAGAATCTTAAAATCGGCACAACATATATACACCATGGAAGGAGTTCGTATATTGGTATCATCTCGGTCTGCCCATATAATACGACGTAAGGTCACTCAGAGATATCCTTCCGGTTTGTGGGGTGCTGAAATAGTTCTTTAAAAAATGGCCCCTTTTCTGGTGATGCATTGTTCTCTCCATGAATGATTTTAGCTAAGGTTTTCATTGGTGCTTTTGGATGACATGTTTTCTCATTTTTGAGCCAGTCTCCATCCTTCTTTTCGGGACTATTTTGTGTGTTTTAGTGCAGGGATACACGTGGCCCCCATTTTGGCGCGGAAAAATACACGGTATGATTGATTGAGCGAGAATTGTGAAAAAACGAATCACATGAGGTGGATTCATTTTGTGAAAAGAAAATACAGGGCAAGGAAGGATCTATGCCATTTTATGTACAGTTTTGCTCATTGGGATGTTTGAAAATGGTGTAAAAATGTGTTAAACAAGAGCTTCACAGAGCGGCGCATATACGCCCGAGAGGGGCTTGTCAGTAAAAATGGCCATTTTTTCGATTCAAGGGCAGATAATTCAAACATGAAAAGTTATCAAAATTTTGTTTGCACAACAAGACACCATAGAGATTCATTGTGGCTAGTTTGGTTAAATTCTGGTTGAAACTGTAGGAGTTGCACACAGGAGAAAATGGACATTTTTTAGAAAATGGGTATTTTTTCTTAAATTCAAGGGCAGATAATTCAAGAACAAAAACAGTTATCTAAATTCCGTAAGCGGGATGCACAACTAGACACCATGGAGATTCATTGTGGCAAGTTTGATCAAATTCTGATCAAAACTGTAGGAGGAGTTGCGCACACAAGAAAATGGGCATTTTTTTTAATTCAAGGGCAGATAATTCAAGAACGAAAAGAGTTATCTAAATTCCGTAAGCGGGATGCACAACTAGACACCATGGAGATTCATTGTGGCAAGTTTGATCGAATTCCGATCAAAACTGTAGGAGGAGTTGCGCACACAAGAAATTGCTAACGGACGGACGGACGGACAGACGGACAGACGGACGGACGGACGGACAGACGGACAGACGGACAGACAGACGAGCGGGGCCATAACATAATACGACCCTTCGGGCGTATAAAAAGGGAATTTACAAAGAGTTATATAAGAGCCATTCTGAGTGACCTGTCACCATACGTCCTTATGAAGTTCACATATTTACACACCTACATTTATTGACGGGTTTAACCCTTTCCAAAACAACAAAATTTTAGTGTGATCCCCTTCAAAGTCTGCCACAAATGACAAAATGGATGTCATTAAAGATAGGATTTGTGTAGGCTAAAACATGGCATAGAAAATATTTAGACAAAAAGAGAAATTGCTGGTTACCAACAGTTTCTTCTCTTGTTTCAATGTTTTCCCAAACCTTTTTTCTATTAAGGACGTCAAAACCAGGTCTTGTTTTGGAAAAGGTTAACAGAACGTTCCTAGTTACTTGACAATACGTATATTGCCAGGTTTTGCCACATCACACTCCATCATCTCCTACATTTATTAAAGAGGTATATTTCATTTTTTTCTAATGTATATTTGGATGCTAAGATTGATTATTCTTATTCATCTAAATGATATTTGTCCTTATAAGTTGTTACTGATAAGCCCAAAAACTCTCTGAAAGCTGAGATGAAAATGGCATATTCCACAGGCTCGTAGGAAGCAATTTTATAGGGGGGGGGGGGGGGCTAAAGCATTAGTGTCTGAATATGGGGGGGGGGGCTAATTTAGATTTTCCCTAAATTTTCACCGTGAAAACTCAGCATTTTGGCCCATTTAGGGGGGTAAGCCCCCCTAGCCCCCCCCCCCGTTCTTACGGACCTGTTTCATTAACACATGTTTTGTGATAAATCACAGTTAATTTGATTTTAAGAAAAAAGCTTACCTCGTAAACGTCGCAATACTTAATTTGGCTTAGAATGTTCAGAATTTTCACAAAAATATTGTTATGTTCTTTCAAATAAAAAGAAGTAAAATTCGTGAGAAAATATCTATGGGATGTTTCTTTAACTGCCTTTCATGGGAAAATCACAGAATTGGAAAGTCAGAGATTCCACTGAAAATAAATGACTCAAGACACCAATGGTATCTGGAAATAATTGATTTCAATCAGTAACAAGCTGGACTGTGGTAATATTTGAACGGCCATTTTGGACTTTGGGTCATTAAGCCATGTGTTTAAATTCAGGTATCGTTTAGGGAGGATTTAATTCGGCTGCAATGCATGAATATAATGAATATAAAATTGCATCAATGGAGGAATGGCTCGTTGTGCAAATCTGAAGTATGTGATTGCATTTCAAAAAGAAAAGCTGAGTATGATGCAAATATTGATCCAGATTAGCGTGTGCCTAATCACATTGTTATGAAGATCCATAGTATTCTCCATAACCTAAAATAAAGATAGCACAGCATTATAAATCCTAATGCATAGACCTATCAGAATCCTTGTTTACCCCCAAAGTCCACCCCTTTTCAGATACTAGCTCAAAATGAATAGAATTTCTAAAAACTTTCTCTTTTTCGGCCTAGTATTTAATCATAACACTCATATTCACGAAAACAAACTTTTTTGTTCAAGTTTATATACTTAGCAAAAGTTCTAACGCGCCACGTTTTAAAATTACATAACTTCTTTGTTGTCGAAGATTTAGATTTAGAAATTGGCATTTGTTTATCAGCCGTTTCTGCACACAACCATAAAACTATTGTAAGCTAAATGGAAAAAACACGCAACAACAAATAAATTTGATCTTACGTTTTGTTTTTGCCTTTCTCAACATCACCCCCACTCTAGTAATTTTTTTTCAAATAAAATAAGCGAACGTTATGGTCCTGATGTCGTGACGTTAAACGTTGACGTCCGCTTTTTGGGCAACCGTCAGTTGTTCCTTTCGTTCTAAGACGTTATCTCAAGCAATATTTTGTCAACCTATGTACACAAAAGTCAGCAGCAATTGTAGGCTGAGATGTTCCATTCGTAAACATCACAATTGCTACCGGCGACGTCTTTGAATAAGTCGCAAAATGATATGAGGAATTAAACCCAAACAAAAATCATTGCTTTTTGTCGAGTCGACGTGCATCTACATAACTCAAACGAGTTTTATGTTAAATTTGAGTACCTAAAGGTTTGCACGTGAGAAACGTGTAAACGTGTATTTTGACGTTATCTCACAGGTAAAACAGGTTATAACGTAAACACAAAGATCAATATTAAGATACAGTTACCTGTAATAACCAGTAACAACTTTAACTCAATAACATAGAATAATTAAGAAAAAAACAACAACGTTTCTTCTTTCCTCTAGTATAAGTTTTCTCTCTTATGTGTTCGCGTCATACAAATCATTTTTGTATGAATTTATTTTGAAAACTAATTGATTGTGTAATTGAAGTTTGAAAAAGCAACATAGCTCGCATAGACGCACCTTTTTATTGCAAGTCGATCTGTCAAGGTCACGGTCACAAACTCAAATGTAACGGTCTCAAATGAAAGATCATGGTGGGATCTGTCTATTTGTGAAATATAAAGACAACATCATAGAAAGCTTCTGCCTATGTAACCGACGTCGACGCCAACACTGACACCAGCGACATTAGCGATGTAACATTGCCTCCACAGGCATTAAGTGCGAGCTCTCAAATCGATTAACTTTATGCACAGGAACTCTTTCAGCCAATAAAAAAGGTTTGAAAATTATGTGTGAATTTCCCATTTTAACCGAATTTCAACCTCTTGGAATTTTAAAATAAAGAATATCCATAATCCTTACTGAACGTTCAATATTTTAGAACAGACTGTCGCATTCACTTTGAATTTTCACAGGATTCTGTTCAAATGGTGGTAGTCGGCACGTGCAAAGTTTGAACCTATTCAGTCTGTAGATTCGTTAAAAAAATACTAACAAGGTCTGAGTGAAAGCACTTGAACAGCGTGTCACAATGGCATTTAAAGATGGAGATAAATACGTCAGTTACCGCGGTAACAACAAGAAAGCAAGAACGACAAACTATATAAGTCAACACTAACACGCAAGTATATATGTGATACAACCACACATACAAGCTATGCATACAATCACGCAAACAAACAACCGCATGGGCGTAAGGAAACACGCACGCACATACACACACATGTACGCATGCAAAAGTACATTTAGTATCGCACAAGGAAGAATCAAGGTTTATAGTAGCCTTGCATGATAAGCCTTTAGTGTATGTAGTTGCCCGTAACTATTGTTTACCAAGGCAAATTAATAGATACGTTCATTTCGGAATAGGAATGAACTTTGTGCTAAAGTGAGACTGTGCTTACATGACTATATTGATAAATTATCGATGTCGTTATAACACCTCGTAACTACAACTTAAATCACGCTGTAGTTACGAGGTTTTAGAATTTCGCCGACGAAATTCTATTGTATATCCGATATTACATTACGGGTTACTTGATGAAATCGTTTCCTATTGGTGTTCCTTTATCTAAATGTAGTTGGGCTGTTTTCACAATACCATTTACTTCTTAATCTCTATAGATATTCATTGTGGACAGACACATAAATTCGACCGCTATACTCGTGCAGCGTATGTTTTGCGTATGTTTGAAGTGAGCGTAACCCTTTGAGTGCTCTAATGAACATATCAAGTGCACTCTGATGCATGGTGTATTAGTAGTTAAACTAGTTATTGACATTTTCTGAACAGAGATTTTGCCACAACAGGTCAAGTAAAATGGCACTAGGCGTACAGAACACAATTTTACATTTAGCACTAGGCGTACAGTCGGAAAAACTACACCAGTCTCATTCAAAAGCCGATATCTTTGTGTAACATACCATATTTTTTATACACAACTGTTGCAAATCATAGCAGATAGGTTTAGTTATTAGCTGATGCAAGTTTAAGCTTTCAATATTGTGTAGTTCGCGAGATTTTAGTCACTATTGTGCCAGTAAGCAGGACGAAATACAGCAAAAACTAGTGATTTGACAGTTTGACCCAAATTTACACACAAAATCCGTTGACATACTAGAAACCGGAACTACGTCAGGTAATGCCTATCCAATTCTCTCTTCAAATTTGAAAACCCCGTCAAGAAAGATTGTTCCGATTTTTACTTATTTGCTTTTAAAAATCCAAACCATCAGCTTGTTTACCACCACTAGTGATATTTTGCGTACAGTCAGGCGCAACTTCCGATACACGCGACTGTACGCTTTTACACAGTGATTATACTGTATAAACAGTTCTATATGTGAATAAACAATATTGTTAAAAAAAGTGTACTTCATGTGACTAAATTAGTTATATCAGTTATTCATGTGACTTGATGTGGAGTTATTAGACAGTTGGAATTAAAAAGTGAATTTCATGTGACTTAATTTGTGATCAGTAACTGTTATTCATGTGACTTGATTCCAATGATGTGAAGTTACTTGACAGCTGCAATAATTGTGCCATTTGACCCTTGTACAGTTGAGTTTGAACAAAGGAGGGAATAGTGAAGACAAATTATATTTAGTAAACGAAAGGTAAATGTCATTATTTGATGCCCATCTGCATTGATTTTTTTGTTTGTCAAATACCTTTTAAGGAATGCAACCCATCATTAGCACCACAGAGCCAGAGGCTAAATTTGAAAAGTGCCAGTAATTCCTAAACTGTGATACATTTCCATTCCAAATAAAATACAGACATGATCATTTTGAACGGTTTAGAATTTTGAATTAATGCTTACTTACAGAAATATTTGACTAAAATGTTCAACATTACCTCCCTTGCATTTGAATAAAGAGTAAAATAATATTTGAAAATTATTTTCTTCTTGAAGCATAATCTTTAAATTCGGCATGGTGAATCAACTTATATAAAGTGTATTTACATGTGTGTGTAATTTGATGCATTTCATATTGCTAGAAAGTGATGTTTTAAGGTTTACAAACTGAGAATGAAATGCAGAGCCAGAGCCGAAATTTGAACACTGCCAGTAAATTTTCCTAACCTGTGTTACATTTCCATTCCAAATACAAACATAAGCATTTTGTATAGTTGAGAGTTTTGAATTAATGCATACTTATGGAAATATTTGACAAAAATGTTCAAAATAACCTCTCTTGCATATGAATATAGAGTAAAATGATATTTGTAAATTATTTCCTTCTTGAAGCATAATCTTGAAATCTGGCACGGTGAATTAACTTATGTGAAGCGTATTTACAAGTGTGTGTAATTTGATGCACTTTATATGGCTAGAAAGTGGTGTTTTCATTCTCAGTTCATAAACCTTAATGATGGGCTGTATACCTTAATTGAACTTACATCAAGGTAATGCATTGAGGTAAAACTAAAAGTCATTCTGTTGGTGGTTATCAAAAATGTATTGAATAGTACGTTTGGTCTAATGGTTACATGATAACAACATTAATAGTAACTCTTTACCAAACATTCATTACACTGATGTTCATTTTAGTATAGTGTGTTTCATAATGTATGTTACAATTTCAAACAGATACATACAATACTATGTACAAACTTAGCGCAGTTAAATTTACAGACAGATTAGCATAGATCATTTAAAAACATACACACTATATATGGTAACATTAGATAGATAAGTAATCCATTTCGGTCATTTCATTTTACTGAATATACTGTTTCTCATTATAGGCTCAAAATAACATCAATTTTGATGTTGCTCTGCATTCAGTTTTGTTCTGATATTCTGAATTGCAGACCTTTTTGTTCTATTGGGGATCCCATTGCTTTAAAATTTTTGATAAGTTAGTTCACTTTTATTCTACTGCTAAGTTTTTCACTTGTTAGTTGGATACATACTTTTCATTTCTTCTATTACATAAGTAACAGATTTTAATTCAAAACTGAATTTCAGAATGTTTTAACTTTTCCCACTATTTTGAAGAAATGCTTACCTTTTGATGACGTCGAAAATGGCACCATGATGTCAATGTTTTCTAGTAGAAATTAATTACATAAAACTGTCTTCAAAATTATGTATAAACTAATTATGTACGAAGATAATGAATATCCTTTTATTTCATTTGAAAGTGTAACATATATTATAAGACACCCTGTATATCTAGAACTGTTACCTTTTTTGTCCCTGTATCGAAAGATCAGGAGGATATTGTTTTATTGTTGTCTGCTGTCAGACAGTCCAAAACTTAATGTGAAAACTTAACATAGGCCTTTTTTGGGGCATTTGTGTTTCACAAAGACATCTTCTTCATCTGAATTTTTAGGTACAATATTTATATGCCCTTGTATCGAAAGATGGGGGGGCATATTGTTTTCCTCATATCCGTCTGTTTGTCTGTCTGTCCAACTGTTAGTCTGTCTGTCCAAAAATTTACCTTTGCCTTTTTCTCCAAAGTTATTCATATAAAAAGCTCGAATTTGGTATGTAACCTTCTTTCAATGATATCTATCTGTTCCATGCGATATGTAACCTTCTTTCAATGATATCTATCTTCCATGCGATATGACATTCATCAAGGTCATTCATTAAAGGGCGACGGTATCAGATGGTCTAATTGCAAAAAATGAAATTTTTTGAAAAAAATATGCAAAACTTTTGTGTTGACCACCTCGGGATGGTTAATAATATGCGTTTCAGACAGAGAATGGGCCGAAATTACAAGACAGATAGCTGAATTTAGGGAGAATCCAAACCTAAATTCAACCCCGTCTCAGATGGGGTTAGAATTATTTTTAAATTGTTGCGCATGCGCATACAGCGCGGACCATGATTCAAACGAGATTCATACTTGAATTTCAATATGACGTCATCATGTATGTTGTGACGTCATTTAAGAAAGTCGCATGTCCTACTGTTTTGACCTACTTTCGACATCGCTTCATGAATTTGGTATCAAATTGCGAAAAAATGAGTCGTTGCTTCAATAGTTTGTCGTAATCATTTAATCAGGTCATATAAAGCGTAAAAAGTGTACATTTCGTTTGTATTTGACAATTTTTGGGTCCAAATCTGGGAAATAGTAGCTTTAATCCTTATCAACCCTTAACACAAAAACTTAACATGAAAACTTAGCATTCCCATTCTGGAGGCATTCATGTTTCACTAACACATCTTTTTTATTTATCTCTAATACTTCTTAACGTTATTCATTGAAACTTACATGTTACATGTGTTCAGAGTCATACCCATATAAAAAAAATTCTGCCATTCATGTTGTGGAATTATGCCTAAAGTTGTCATTGAATTGCCAGTACTATGCAGCATTTACAAAATTCAAGTATTGCTGGTCACTGGCAGCTCTTATTTTCTATTTCCAGTCAAAACGAAGATGCCACGAAAGAAGAATTGGAGAAAGGCTGAAGTGATGAAGTCAAAGAGAAGCATGACAGATGATAGTTTGGGTGTCTCCAGAATATCAGATGATGGTCCTTCGTCTCCATTAGGAGTCCCACCTGTGTGCTTAGAGGGTGTCTCTGGAATAGTGCCGGATGGGGGCCTAGCCCACCCCATGTCTCCTTCGGGAGTCACATCCGTGTCACTAAAAACTGAACTTGAACATGGAGTTGAACATGGAGTTGAAATTGAACATGGAGTTGAAATTGAACATGAACTTGAATTTGAACATGAAATTGAACATGAACATGAAATTGAACCTTAACATGAAATTGAACAACCTAAAATTGAACAACCTAAAATTGAACAACCTGAAATTGAACATGAATTTGGAATTGAACTTGAAAATGAACATAAAATTGAACTTGGAGATGAATTACTTGGAGATGAACTACTTGGAAATGGACTACTTGGAAATGAACTACTTGGAGATGAACTACTTGGAGATGAACTACATGGAGATGAACTACTTGGAAATGATCCACTTGGAAATGTGATTGAAACTGTGCCCGAAACTGTGCTTGGAAATGTGATTGAAACTGTGCTTGATGAAACACATAATACTGTGCTTAAATCTGTACCTGAATCTATCTCGCTTGATCCTAAGCTTGTAGACAGGAGCACACTACCTCAAAGGAGAAAATATGATTTTTCTGCCAGAAGGCACTGTCAAAAAATACTCTCATTGATAATGTAAGAACAGATCAGTTAAAACTTTCACATCCATTCAATGCAAACTACATCAGCCTTGGATCATTTCATCAAGGTGATTTAATGTTTTCCCATTTTTCTAGAGGAAATCAATGTGTTGCCAATTCTCTTTGTTGTTTAATTAGAGATGGGAGTGAATACACTCAAAATGAGCTTGATGAAATTTTGAAAGAGGGAGATTGTTTGTATAGAATGATAGTGAGCAGTAGAAACGATTCTACAAAGCTTTGTTCCAAGCTTGTAAGTTTTGATGAAATACCCTCTATTGTAACTATCTCAAGAATTAAGTTTAATTTATACAAATCTGAGATAATTTCTGGCGTAGCAATTCAAACTGACCCAAGTTCCCCTTTACCAACTCTACAAGAAGCTCTCCAAATAGCATTTCAGAAATCTAAAAATTTACTTGTTATGATCGGTGCAATTTGCTCTGCAGTGTTTCTTGCCAAGAACATGTATTGCTTTTTTGACTCTCATTCTCATGGCAGCAATGGCTTGGGTGCCCCAGATGGAAGATCTATTTTGTTAACATTCAAAAACTTACACGATCTTGTTACATTCATGTATGCATTATATGAAAGCATGAGCTTAGATTTAGGCAATCAGTTTGAAATTCTTCCTGTTACTTTTTCCTGCTATTCTCAAATTTCTGACTCTAAAGTAGAAATTACCGTTTTAAACAAATCACAATGTAAATATCAGGATAGAACAGATATTGAAGCAGATAGAACATATTTTGAACAAGATAGAACATATGTTAAGCGAGATAGAGAAAGTATTGAACAAGATAGAACATATATTGAACATGATAGAACAAATATAGAATCAGATAGAACAAATATTCAACAAGATAGAACAAATATTGAACAAGACAGAACTAAAATTGAACAAGACAGAACAAAAAATGAACAATATAGAGCAAATATTGAACAGGAGAAAACAAATACTGAACAAGAGAGATCAAACTTTGTTCAAAGAAGAACAACCAATGATCAAAATGAAGCAAGCAATATTATTAATGAAACAAACACTGATAGAAGTCAAATAGATGATGATCATAATAAAACAAATAATGATCAAAATAGAGCAAATACTGAAACAAAGAGCAATAGAAATGGAATTAATAATGAGCGAAATGAACAAGACTTTGGTCAAAGTGGGACAAGCAATGATCAAAGTGTCAAAAATCGAAATAAAAATGTAAAAATCAATGATCGAAGTGAAACAAACAATGATCAAAGTGACACAAATAGTATAATCCAAGATAATTTAGTTTGTAGAAGTGCAGGTAACTGGCTACGATTCTACAAGATTCCAAAACAGAGTTTAACTAAAAATCCAGAATATCCTGTATCAGAGGAGGAAAAACTGCTACAAAAAAAAAAGAAATAAAACGTACAATTGAAAGGGAGAGAATAGCGTTAAAAAGAAAATTACTTACAGAAGATGAAAAAATGCAAAAAAGGTAAAAAGACAAAGTTTTAAAACAAAGACTTCGTGGAATTGCACACATAAAAGAGGCAATCAATTCAAGAGAATCTGAATTAAAAAGAATGAAAAGGCAAAATCCAGAAGTACGAGCTAAGCATAATAAAAGAGAAAGTTCAGCACACAGGAGGAAAAGGGAAGATCCAGAAGTCAGAAAGAGAAAGAATGAAAGGGAAACTCCCGCTAAAAGAAATATAAGGGAAAATCCAATGGTTAGAGCCAAGCATAATGAAAGAGAAAGTTCAGCACAGAGGAAGAAAAGGGAAGATCCAGAAGTCAGACAGAAAAAAATGAAAGGGAAACTCCCGCTAAAAGAAAAATAAGGGAAAATCCAATGGTTAGAGCCAAGCATAATGAAAGAGAAAGTTCAGCACAGAGGAAGAAAAGGGAAGATCCAGAAGTCAGACAGAAAAAAAATGAAAGGGAAACTCCCGCTAAAAGAAAAATAAGGGAAAATCCAATGGTTAATGCCAAGCATAATGAAAGAGAAAGTTCAGCACAGAGGAGGAAAAGGGAAGATCCAGAAGTCAGACAGAAAAAGAATGAAAGGGAAACTCCCGCTAAAAGAAAAATAAGGGAAAATCCAATGGTTAGAGCCAAGCATAATGAAAGAGAAAGTTCAGCACAGAGGAAGAAAAGGGAAAATCCAGAAGTCAGACAGAAAAAAAATGAAAGGGAAACTCCCACTAAAAGAAAGATAAGGGAAAATCCAATGGTTAGATCCAAGCATAATGAAAGAGAAAGTTCAGCACAGAGGAAGAAAAGGGAAGATCCAGAAGTCAGACAGAAAAAAAATGAAAGGGAAACTCCCGCTAAAAGAATGATAAGGGAAGATCCAGAAGTCAGGCAGAAAAAGAATAAAAGGGAAACTCCTGCCAAAAGAAAGATCAGGGAAGATCCAGTGGTTAGAGCCAAGCATAATGAAAGAGAAAGTTCAGCACAGAGGAAGAAAAGGGCAGATCCACAGGTCAGACAGAAAAAGAATGAAAGGGAAACTCCCGCCAAAAGAAAAAAACGTGAACCTTCTTCAAATGTTGATGTAGCCATTCATGCATTTCAGGAAAGCATTCAGCATGGACCAACTTTTATTTGCACCATTTGTAATAGACTTCTGTATCGTACCTCTGTAAAAAAATTTCAACAAACTTGAACATGAAGACATGCAATTTTGCATTACAAACACAACATCAAATGATGGTGTAGAATACATTTGTTTCTCCTGTGAAAAGTACATGAAAGCACACAAACTCCCACCTTTAGCTGTAAAAAATGGACTAGAACTGGAAGAAGTCCCTTACGAAATCAATCAACTAAACTCATTAGAATCAATTTTCATATCTAGACGGATACCATTTATGAAATTACTGGCATTACCACGAGGAAAACAAAGGGCAATCCATGGTTGTGTGGTCAATGTTCTAATTGAACCAGAGCAACTAGCTTCTGTATTACCACGTCTACCTTCATCAGATTCTTTCATAACAGTTAAAGTGAAACGAAAACTGAAGTATCGAGGGCATTCTTACATGAGCACTATCAGACCAAGGAAAATCATTAATGCTCTCAACATATTAAAAAACCAACTGCACAATCCACATTATAAAGATGTGCTATTGAATGAGAATTGGATTGAAGACAGTGAAGAATTAAACCCAGATCTGTGGGACTCCCTTGTACAAACTGATCAAAGTGATAGTAATAAAGATAATGAACAGTTGTCAGGAGAAGAATCAGAAGACACTGATGACGAAAAAGAAGATGAAAGATCTAAACTTAGTGGTATAAATTTTGACTCTTGCATACAACCAAAGGACTTGCTACATGATGGTGTTCTTAGTATGGCTCCTGGAGAAGGAAAAAACCCCATCAGTTTTATGCATGACAAATTTGCAGAAGAAATGTCATTTCCTCAACTACTTCCAAGTGGAAAATTTGGATTTTCGCATGAGCGTTCTTCAAAATTATCCTTGAAAAAATACTTTCAATGCCGACTATTGAACTGTGATAGACGATTTGCAGGAAACATAGATTACATCTTTTTTGCTCAGTACAGGGTAGAAGCAAAGGAAGTTTATGACAGTATTTCTATGAGTCTTCGTAAAGGAAAGGAACAAAAATTGACTGCTGGTGATTTGAAAAATAAAGTAACAGACTTTGCTAGAACAGACCTTGGAATTCATTTCTTGCAGAAAATCCGTGGTTCTCCAGCATTCTATAACAAAATGTTTTATGATCTACTTGGTATGATAAGACAGTTAGGGCCTTGCACATTGTTTGTTACACTGTCTGCTGCAGACTTGAAATGGACTGACACAATCAGTATTATAGCTAAACAAAGAGGCTATGTACTCTCTAAAGAAGACATTGAAATTTTGTCTTGGGAAGAAAAATGTCATTTTCTACGCTCTGACCCAGTAACTGCAGCTCGGCATTTCAACAATCGTGTGAATCTATTTTTCAAGCATATCCTTCTCAATAAAAACCTGAATCCCCTTGGAGAAATCATTGACTACAAATACCGAATAGAATTCCAACAGAGAGGGTCCCCTCATTTACATATGCTGGTTTGGATAAAGAATGCACCAAGTTTTGAAACCCATGATGAGGCAGACATAGCCGAATATATCAATAGAACTATCTCATGTGAACTTCCAGAAAATGACCCGGAGCTATTGGATCTTGTACAGACTGTCCAGAAACACACTCACTCCGTTGCATGTAGAAAACATGGGAAAAAGTGCCGCTTTGATTTTCCAAGACCCCCATCAAACAAAACGCTAGTGCTGAAGCCATTGGAGGAAACGCCTACGTCTGCAATGCAAAACGCTTACTCTGAAGCACTGACTGCTGTTTATGAACAACTTACAGAAGTAGATGAGACAACTACACTGAATGATATACTTCAAAAAGCTCGAGTTTCAGAGACACTTTATACAAAAGCTTTGCACTGGATAAAGACTAAGAGTGGTCAGCCAGCAGTGGTGTTAAAACGAAATCCAATTTCTGTCAACATTAATAATTACAATCCAACTTTGATTAAAGCATGGGAAGCAAATCTGGATGTACAGTTTGTTACTAATGTATATTCCTGTATAATGTATTTGGCTTCTTACATTTCTAAGCCAGAAAAGACTTTAGGTGATGTGCTACAGTCAGTGTGCAAAAGTTCCCAAAACTTGGGTGCAAAACAAACCATGAGAAACGTTGCCAACAAATTCCTTACCCATAGAGAGGTCAGTGCTCAGGAAGCAGTGTATCGACTAATGTCACTTCCACTTACTCAAAGTTCAAGGGAGATTATATTTCTATGCACAGATATGCCACAGGACAGGACAAGATTGTTCAAGCCTATGGACATTCTTCAATCTATGGATGATGAAGATGAAGATGTTTATTTAAAAAATATTCTAGACAGATACATGGCCAGACCTAACCAATAAGAAGACATATGCTTAGCAGAATTTGCAGCAAAATACAGGCCATCATACAACCAAGCTAAACCAATGGACACATCAGAAGAAGTGACATCAGAACATACACCTGAAAAAATAATTCTCAAAGATGGATATGGATTCATGATAAAAAGACACTTACCTGCTATTATCCGGACACATCAGTGGTCAATCAAGAAGGATCCAGAAAAATATTTCCACTCACAACTATTACTGTATTGTCCCTGGAGAAATGAAATTAATGACTTGCTGGTTGAAACTTACCAAAACAGTTATCAATTGAATCTGGACATTATTAATGGAAACAGACAACATTATGAACACAAAGCAAATGAGGTTGCAGACGTTTTGGAGCAAATAGATGAATTTGGATTCATTGAAGATAACTGGATTACTGTTGCTCCACAAACAGAACAAGCCAGACTTGAAGACTCGAATGAAGGTGTTGAGTGTGAGCCATCTGTCCTTGATGCATATGACACAAGCGCACATAATACAGGTATTGATGCAAGTGCAGTACCACATGAGTTTATTCCCTCCACAGAAGATGTTAATAATACTGACTGGAAATCCATGATTCTCTCATTGAACACCACCCAGTACTGTCTCCACCAGTTCATAGTTACTTGGGCTTCCTCCCTGCTACTGTCACATACAAACCAAAAGACAAAGCCGTTTTATATTTTTTTAACTGGCGGTGCTGGAGTTGGCAAAAGTTTTCTTGTCAGAACCATTGTTCAAACCGTAAAAAGACTTCTACAGAGAGAGAACCAGATAAATGATGTACCCATCTTGGTATGTGCACCCACAGGAGCAGCTGCCTATAATATAGCAGGTCACACATGTCACTCGCTTTTTCAGTTACCAGTCAGAATGAGAAAAGATGATGATTATATACCACTGTCTAGAGAAAGGTTAGCTACTATGAAGGAAACACATGGAAATGTTAAGCTCATTGTTATAGATGAAATTTCAATGGTCAGTTCAGACATGCTATTGACAATACATAGAAGATTGTGTGATATAATGACAAATGAAGAGCCATTTGGAGGAGTATCTATTCTAGCAGTCGGTGATTTGCTGCAGCTGCCTCCAGTTGCTCAGAAACCTGTATATAGTCCCCCATCAGATCAAATGGCCTCCATATATGGATCTCTGTGGCAGAATAATTTCAAAATCATAGAACTGACTGAAATTCAGCGTCAAAAGAATGATGTAGTATTTGCTGAACTTTTAAATAGAATTCGAGTTGGTGATCAAAAAGTTGATGACATCAAACTTCTTCAGTCCAGAGTATCTACAAATTTATTGGAGAAATATCCAGAAAATTGCACTCATATGTATACCATCAACAAACTGAAAAATGAACACAATTCCAAAATGATAATGAATCTCAATCAACAAATTTTCTTGTTTAAAGCTGTAGACACAAAAACAGATGAACAAACAAAGCGAATCATTCCTTCTACTTTTGAGAAAGATGCTGGAGGTCTGCTAGAAGAGCTTAATGTAGCAATAGGTGCCAGGGTGCTACTGACAAAAAATCTTGATGTTTCAGATGGCTTAGTGAACTCTGCCACTGGTACTGTAACAGGCTTTATTCCCAATTGGACTTCAGAAACGAACCCAGAAATGTTCAAACCAAAATACATTTTAGTCAACTTTGATGATGAACGTGTCGGCAAAATGTCTCGCTCACACTCAAGGGGCCTTCTATTAGACCAAAGATCTACTCCAGTACCTACTGTCGAAGTTCCAATTTACATTGCAAAAAGATCTTCAAAGGTAACATGTAAACGAGTACAGTTTCCTCTTTCGCTTGCTTGGGATGTTACAATTCACAAGGAACAAGGCAAGACTGAAAACACAGCAGTTATTTCTACAGAAGGAAGATTCAACAATGGCCAATTCTATACAGCAGTTAGCAGATTGAGTAGATTAAGTGGGCTTTACTTTCTTGGTGATGTCTCTGATTCACTTATAAAGGTTAACAAAGAATCTCTACAAGAAGTCAATCGTATGAAACTAGAAAATTCATTTGTACCAACAATTCCCATCACGCTTACTAAATCTACTGATTTATTCTTGAAGTTACAACTGTTCAACATAAATTCAGTAAAACCAAACTTCAGATGTTTTCTCAAAGATTCGCTGCTACAAAATCATCATGTCATTTGTATTCAAGAAACATGGCTTACAGAAGAAGATGACACTCCTGAAATTCCATGCTACCACACTGTCAGACACGACCATATTAAAAGTGTGAGAAAACACAGACAAGGGGGACTAATGATGTTTATACACCAAGACTTAAGACAAATCGAACAGCATCATATCACTAACTCTTCTCTAGAACATCAGGCTATCATTCTGGAACACTCAAAAGATAAAACTCTACGAATTGCTGTTCTCTCAGTATACAAAAACCCTAAGATTTCACTTACAGAATTCCTCCCACAGTTTGAAAAACTCCTCCAAATAATACCTCACAACATACCATGTTACATTATGGGAGATTTCAATATTGACATGAGACGAAACACAAAAGCTTCTAAAGACATGCTTTTCCTCTCTAGATATTATGGTTTCATCCAACTTATCAAGCAACCAACACACAGAAGAGGAGGACTACTAGATCTGCTATTTGTAAATCGTGAAACCCATAGCACCCATACAGATGTCATTCAAACATATTACAGTGACCATTTTGCTGTATCATCTGCAATACCTCTTCAAAACCTTCGTAAGAAGGACCTCTGTGCTGACAATTAATTTTACATTTGGACCACTCGTCAAAAACATACTGTTGTATGAATACTGATTATCTGGGTTCCTGCACTGCAATATACGAGAACAAGTACATAGCCTTGAAGATCTGCCTGATGTTCCTTTAAAGCGTTAAACTCATTTTATGAAGTATTTTAAGAATGATACAATGTTCATATACTTGAAAACTTTTCTGATTCAATTAATCATTTTACAGTTAATATGAAAATATCAAAATGCACAAATACAGTGCTTTTGGTGGGTATGATCACTTTCAGTGATATTCTAGCAATTGAACCAAACTTGACAGGAACGACCCTTGAGTGATTGTTTTCAATGTATGCTCATGTTTTTTTCATTCTCCAAAAAATGTGGGCGTTGCAGGGCAGGGCTTATCCGACTTCGAGAAAGCGTAAGATAATTCTTCAAAAATCTTCTCCTCCTTAACCACTGGGCCAATTCTTACTAAACTTGGCAGGAATGTTTCTTTAGTGACCCTTTTCAAAACTTGTTCGTGAATTTTTGATTTGTCAAAAATTGTGGGCGTGGCAGGGCGGGGCTTATCGGACTTAGAGAAAATCATAAGAAAAATCGTTAAAAATCAACTATTTGGTCAATTTGAACCAAACTTGGCAGGAATGTCCATTGAGACATTGTATTCAACGCATGTGTTTTCATTCGCCAAAAAATGTGGGCGTGGCAGGGCGGGGCTTATCCGACTTCAAGAAATCATTAGATAATTCTTCTAAAATCTTCTCCTCCTTAACCACTGGGCCAATTCTTACTAAACTTGGCAGGAATGTTCCTCGGGTGACTCTTTTCAAAACTTGTTCGTGAATTTTTGATTTGTTAAAAATTGTGGGCGTGGCAGGGCGGGGCCTATTGGACTTAGAGAAATCATGTGAAAATTCTTTAAAAATCAATTATTGGACCGTTTTGAACTAAAGTTGGCACTAATGTCCCTTGAGTGATTGTATTCAGTGTATGTTCATGAATTTTTGATTTGTCAAAAAATATGGGTGTGGCAGGGCGGGGCTAATCCGAAAAATTGTCAGACAATTCTTCAAAAATCTTCTCCTTAACCACTGAGCCAATTCTTACCAAACTTGGCAGGAATGTTCCTTGGGTGACTCTTTTCAAAACTTGATCGTGAATTTTTGATTCGGTGTTTTGTTACCAAAATTGGCAGGAATGTTCATTTTGTGACTTATTTCAAAATTTGTTCGTTAATTTTTGATTTGCAAAAAATGTGGTAATGGCAGGGCAGGGCTTATCAGACTTAACGAAATCATGAGAAAATTCTTTAAAAAAGCAATTATACGGTAATTTGAACCAAATCTTACAGGAATGTACCTTGATTGACTGTCTTCAATACATGGTTGTGAATTTTTGGTTTATTGAAAAATATCAGCATGGCAGGGCAGTGTTTTGGGATTGTTAAGCTATGTCCTTTTGTTGAAAATTCGTATTTTTTGCAACATTTACATGTGTTGTTTGGTCTGTTGATTTTTTGTTAGCTCTATTTCCCAATTAAACAGCTGCCAGTGCAAATGAAATCAACTTCTCAAAATGCACAAAAACTGAGCTTTTGGGGGGTATGATCACTTTCAGTGATATTCTAGTTCTTGCGACTTTTTACACGAATCCAAGCTCTTCTTGTATTTGCCTCTTCGATAAAGCTTGTGCAGTTCAAAATTTCCAATTCTATCCGCAAAATTATGTCATACAAAAATGCTGTAGCGATTCATTCCCACTGATAGCGCTTGTTTACATTGACACCGGAAGACGGCATACCGTCCCGCATGAACGACAACTCTGTCACGACGGAATTACGAAAATCCGGAATGGATAAATCGTAGGTGTTGTTATAAAATCCCGTAACTACAGCTTCAATAAAGTTGAGTTTGTGACGTTTTAGATTTAAACCGACGAAAAAAATGTCTATAGGTCACTAGGTCTATATATAGTAGATAAAAGTCATTCTTTTTCAAAATGGTATACACTAATCATTTCCAAAACAATAGGCCCATCTGGTATTGCAGCCCCCAATTAGAAGGCTTTCAGTAATGACCACCATATAGATAGTGCTTCGTTTGCCCGTCCGTCCGTTTTTCTACCCGTCCGCCAATTTGTCTAGCTGACTGCTCTAGATGTCAAAAAACACTAATTTTATATGTTGAGAAGTTAAAATGTGTGTACTAAATAAGAAAATATGAAAGAAAAATATTAAGAAAAAAGGAGCCAAATTATTTTCAGTATAGATCTATTCTTCTTTTGATTCAATGTTTTTCCAAACCCTTCTGATGGGGGAAACTGTTTCGGAAATACATAATGTATATAGTTGCTTCGTCTTTGAATAGGGATCAATTTTATCGAGAAAACAGTGATGTAATTTCGGACAAACGATGGCATTCCGTAAATGTAAATGTAAAACGTCGCAACTAGAGCTTGTTTGAAGCTGTAGTTACGACATCTTATACCAATTCCGACGGTTTATAAAAACAGAACAGTTAACCAAGTCTATTTTAGCACACAATTGATTGCCATTACCGATATCTCTTATTCACGTGTTCTTCCTATTGATAGGTGCCTTAAAGGAAAAATATCATCATCCTTTCCCATGAGTGAAACATTTGAACCCTTTTCCAAACAATGATTTTGTGGGTGATGTACAATATTGTAAACGCGAATCTTACCCTTATCCACTTTCAGGAATTGTTACGGTAATATCAAGTATAGATCTGGAAAAGTTCATTTAGGCTTTTTCGGCCAATGCCAGGGGGGAGGGGTCCCCGACCCTCTCTAGATCCGCCCATGCAGTTTGATTAGAAATGTTAATTTATTTCTTCGTTGAAATCGAAGGTTGCCATGCTAGTGTCGTCACTGTTCTGCTTGCACCACCTATTCTCCGGGAACAAGTAGAACAGGTTCCAAACATTGTTCTGTGTCATTCCATTGAGTACTGGACTGTTCGGCACACTCGATACAGCCAATGGAACGCACCCTATACTATGCACCGATTGAACCCTCCTGATAAGCATTGCACTCATTGAACCCTCTAAATATCGATTGAAACCGTACCGATATGGATTTTTTTCCAAATCAAGGCTGCAGTACATAAGAATCCATATCATGGTGAAAGAGAATATCTTTTATTGTTATTTTAAAGGGAAGATCTAGATATTTTCAAAACAATTCTGCATTGTAGGGCATTAAATTTGCAGCAATGATATAAAAATCACACTTGGCCCTTTCCCAAACATGGCCTGGTTTTAATTTCCATTATAGAAAAAAATGATGTAGAAAAAAGTTCTAGGAGAAAAGGAGATTTGCCGATTATCAGCAATTTCTCATTTTCTCTCAATAGTTTAATTGTTGAATTTTGCATGATGCGATAGAAGGTCTATATGACAAGTTTCATGTACATTTCGTATTAGCCTTTGACAGTCTATTCAACCTTCTAAGACAAACATTAATCGATAAATATAGATGAAATGTCAGATGCCATGTAAATTAAATTTCAACTTAATAGAAATGCACATGTAGTCTACATTTTTTTCGTGAGACAGGTTTTTTTCTTAGATCACGTCTTTGGAATTCTATTTAAACGTAATTAGATCTAGATCTTATTTCTATTAAAAACATAATCTTTGTCATGTTTTGTGTGGAAAAAAACATGATGTGAAATAAAGAGGTCATTTAACATGTCTTCTGTCGGCTCGTTCTGCAATGTACTCATCCAATAGAATTCAGTATTGCACAAAGACATGTGAAATAACCTATATTATTTCACACCCGGAAATAGTAAACCGATTACATCGCCCTATTCGTACCACGTGAGTATAAGATTATTTTAAAAATGTCACATTTTAAGATTTTGGGCCAAATCTTATCATAAAAATTAGTATGTAAAATATTTTTTTTTAAAAAAATGATGTCATTTTCATAACATCCTTGTTATAACTACTTAGTTCAATGTAAATTTTATGTTTGATCCTGACCTTGACGCACATTATAATTATGATTTTTTGAAGAGGCAGGTGAACAATTTCCCTTTCAACAACCAGTTTTGTTCTGTATGTCAAGGTCAAGGTCTACTGTGAAATTAGCATTGAACTAACCTTGAACAGCAGGAATATTATACCTGTAGCTTTATTTATCAAAATGTACGCTATAATCCTATTTTATCTCAATTTATAGCTGAATATTATAAAAATCTGAAATTTTCAGAATGACCTTGAAAGGTCAAGGTCGAATAACTTTGGTTCTGTTCTTTATTAAGAATTGAACTGAAAAATTTCAATTATTTACCTTTATCATATAGGTACATGTTCACAAAATATCATGACAATTCATTGAACAATAAAGGCTGTAGAGGTAGTTTCGTAAAGTTAGTACATCAAAAATAAGCAAAATCTTAGATTGACAGAAGAACATCAACAAACTAATGTATATGAATTAATGCTTCCTACGATGTTCTGTCCTTTGTCCATTGAAAGTACATACAAACTTTCCCTTTGGTATTACATATACAGAAAAAATATTTAACTTCAAAGTTAAAATTTGCTTCTCGTGTCAATTTGCCCAACCAGCTTTGTCCGTCATTATCTCCAAAATAAATGCTCATCAGATTTATTACACATATAGATTAAAGATATCATGTTACCCTACTATTCCACAGTATTTGAAGAAAAACTATACTGTGCAAAAAAAGTTTAGCACACTCGGGAATCGTTGGTTCCTTGTCAAAAACTATTCCAAAATCCTTAAAAAGAAAATACTAATGTGTTTGTAAATACAATTTTCTGGCGCTTCCTGAAAATTTTGTTTCAAAATTCGAAAGCGTTAATTAGGTATTTTACGTTAACTTGCACAGGGGTCAGATGTCGAAAGTCAAGCAAATTTCAATGACGCGAATGTCCAGCATTAGCAGCTAGGACCGCAATTCAATGTCTTCCCATGTTGCAGACAAGCTTCCTGACCACACAGAAAGGAATTTTACCCATTCATAATGCAGATGACGCTCAAGGCCACTGACGTTACAGACGTCATTACTTTCTCTAGCCTGACGTCCATCAAGGTTCTTCATGTGTTCTTTTGCTGGTTATTAAGCAGATCATGCGTAGATCATTCTGTATGTTCATTGGAGTAAGTGGGCGGTGATTATCATACTGAAATATCACAACGTTATGTCGTTGTAAGACGGTCCAGTAACAGGATGTATGATTTCATTGCAGTACCCTTGCACCTTCTGGTTGCCATTAACTGAAAAGATGTCTGTTTAACTGTTGCCATCCATTCCTGCCAAATTAATGACGCTGTACTCGACGTAACTGTCTCGCTGATGACGTTATTGGTATCCAGCCTTACGCATCTTCTCCAAACACAAATCCTGCCGTCAGTTAATGACACGTAGAATGAGATTCATCCCGAAATCAGACCAATGTCTCCTCAATCAATATCGATGTGTCCATGCCCACTGACGCCTTGCCTGTCGAATCTTAACGCCATTGGCATAAGATCGGAGGACCTTTGATGCAAGTTGTGCTGAGCTTGTTCCAGACAGCCCGGTCACTAACGGTATACCCTGTGACGTCCTGGAGGAGTAGCTCTAAATTCTTACTAGACAGGAATCTGTTACGTCGTCAGGACGTCGCTGTGAACGTCGTTTTACACGGTTTTTAAGATTAAGGTCGGTCGTTGGCGGTTAAAAATGCATACACCAAGTGCCGTAGCTGCGTAATTGTCAATTCGGGCCAATTGAAATGCAAAGCGACATCTCTAACAGACATACCTGCTTGGAGCATGCAAAGAGCTATCTGACGTCGAATTTACGTCATCATTTCTCGCCTTCCCATTATCAATTTCAAAGCATATGTAACAGTTAAACTGATTCTGCTAACAGATCTGTGTAATCGTGTGTTTTTGTACAAGCTAGACATTATCGATGTCACTTCACACGTGCCGCACGTGACTTTTGCTAATCTGGACTTTGTCCAATACACTGAATGTTCACTCTACACATGCACTGTATGCCTAATGGTTGTCGATCGGGCAACTGAACAGCACAAAGCAATGTTCATGTAATTATCATAAACTGAAAAAAATAATGTGTTTAAAAACGTGCTAAACCTTTTTTGCACAGTATATTTTGACCCCTTATTGCAACCCATCCTTTGTCAGTAGATTTTCTCATCCCATAATGCACTATCTCCACCTTGGGATAGTAGATTGTACGCGAATCAATGGTCGTCTAGAAGTTCAAAATATACTGCACATCCATTGGTTCAAACACTAGGCTGAACACTAAGTAGGTCTATATTTCACCGTAGATAGAAATGTAGCCTACAACAATTTTTTCGTGACATAATATGCATTTGTTCACTTCTTCGGAATTCTATTTAACTAGATCTACTTTTTATACAAAATTAACCTCTTTGTCATGTTTTGTGTGGAAAAAATCATGTGAAATAAAGAGGTCATTTAACATGTCTTTGTACAATACTGAATTCTGTTGGATTCGTACACTGCAGAACCAATCGACACGAGGGGTGATAAAAAAAATTCCCGGAAAAGTGCTACTTCTTTTCCATATATGAATAAAATTTATACACAAGGTAGAATATCATAGTCTGCATTTGTCAATAATAATTCATCCAGATATCTGTAGAGCTTAGAAAATATGGTTGCCATAGTAACGCCGCTCATCGCTATGCGGCCCAACGTCGTCCTAAGTCTATTTACAAGCAGTCTTTGTGGTCTTTATAACGTAACTGCTTCGCATATACAGTGGAAATCCGTTAGATTCTTTGTAGTTATCTGCATTTTACATCTGTTAGAGATATTGAATAATGTTGACCCCAGAAAGATGATGCTCCCATTACTTTAAAGGAAAATGAAAAAGCCACGCATGTTAGCTCTAGCGTCATGTTATTGATGTCTGTCGCTTTGCTCGCAACCTCCACATTACGGAGTAGACGTTTCATCGTGCATTCGATTATTTTAAAATAAATCTTCTAACAACTGAATCACCATGGTCGAATATGTCCGATGAAATTTATCTTTTTGTTTTTTCGTAGTAATACAGAATACGAGCGTATGAATACTCGTTTCTCGACATGAACAAATCATAACTTATTGTCTCGCACATGCTTTAAAATGATGGTAAACAAACAGTCAAAAGGTCGTGCTTTTCAAACACGACGTCACTATGACTACTTTAACACGGGAACGCGTAACAATATTTTCTTGGAATTTGTAAAAATAATACAAAACAAATTGTTCTTGACAATTTATCAAAATCATTTTTACATTATGATTTGTGAAAATTAAGACACTTGTCCGGGAACATTTTGATCACCCACGTATTTAGACTAGCATAGATCGGCTCTTCCAAATATAGCCTAGTTCTGCAATGTACTCATTCAATAGAATCAAAGACATGTTTAATCACCTCATAGAATCTGTGGTTATGTTTGATACCATGATGGTGTGACCGGAATCTGATATTTGCAGGAAGGATCAAGACTTTACGAGCAATTTGTACTTCCCTGCCCACACCAGAATGGGCCCATATATCATAGGCTTGCTGACCGGCTATCTACTGTATAGGTACAAAGATTCATTCAAAATGAGCAAGGTATATTGCTGCTTTCAAACAAAAACCGCGTAACTGCAGCTTGTTTTAGGCTGCAGTTACGAGCTTTTTGTTGATGCGACAAAATAGTTTTTTTTAAATGTTACAAATCTAGCATAATATTTATTCAAATATTATTGTTTAAATATATTGTTAAAATTAAACGAAGTAAAAGAATCTTGTGGGAAAAGAAAAGAATTTTACATCCGAGGGGCGTTCAATTAAAAGTGGTACTAATGGTCCACCGTACCTCACAGTTCTATAGAACTAGTGATGCTTGCGTTTGTTTGACGGGAAAATTACTGTCTATTCTTGGTCAAAATTTGAGACAAATTCGTTGACTCTTTCAAAAGTTATTAAACTTTTAAGTTGGTTCAGTCGTATACACTGGCTATTTCGCTGTGCGCAAAATGGAAAACGAACTGAAGTCGGATGCACGGGCCAACATTAAAGGTCGCATATGCTTTGAAATATTTACATCACGTGTATATTATGAACTATACTGAAAGAAACTTCCAACAACGCAAAACCAGCTTCAATGTTGTATATTTCATTTATGTTTGTATAACTCGTAACCAAAAATGGCATATGCAAAGACTAATTCTTTATAATGCCACTGACAATAATGAAAGTACTGAAATGCACCGTATCACACAGCCCAAAGCACCAATACACACAAGGGGTCAATTTTGAGATTCCCAGGTATCAGCATCACATTGAGTTTTTTGTCTGATTTGTTGTGCCCCAGTAGTTACTCCACCTTTGCAAATCAGCCATGTGATCTGAAAGAGCAGAAAATGGGTCTAAGGCATTTCGTGGTGGGTGGGGGTGTATGGACTAATAGTGCAGTATTTTGTTTAATGCTTTGATCAGCTAATCAGAATTTCATTATGGTGTGTCTACCTGACGTGTTTAACGTTTGCCAAAGTCTGCCGACGGTAGATATTGCACAATACAACAAAACGGCTACAGTTGCGAATGTTATTCCCGCCTGGCGCATTCCAATGGCGCGCACTCTGACTTCAGTGCTCAATCTTGGCATATTGTGAAGAGGAACTTTGAAGAAATGATTGTAGCTTAACTCAGCTATCGTTTAACAAAATCGCTGCATACATAAAGGTTGAAATCGGTGTTCGAATTGCACGTGCAACACAAAATTTGATATTTGTGCACAGCCGCACATGCGCAATGATGCATGACAGGACACTCAAGTTTTTAGTGAACAATCATAGTGCATGTGTAGGGATAACAATTGCAACAAGTAAAAAATTGCTGTAATGTACAGCAAAATGAATTGTATCGCGCTTAAAAAATTATACCAAAGTACTGAATGGTACAAGTGTCTGGTTAAGTCAACATGCAATGAAAACCGAAACAGGATTGCATGTCTGCATATGCTGGTGCTAGATCTAGTCTATTTTTGTGTGTTCAGCCAGATTATACATTAATCAAACAACATAGGAGGGGAAGTAAGCAAATACAAAAGTGTTAAATGTTGCAGTTGAATAAATGGGGATTAAAATTAACTTAAACAAGAAAAGAAACCGAATATTTCAGCAAGGAATTAGGACCAAGATGGTCCTGAATCGTTTCTCCGTGAAATTATTCTTTGGAAAAAAAAGAAGGAAAAAAAGACACACACAAATAAATTGAAAGTGCACCATAGTAACCACAGTTCACTATGAAAATATTTTTCGAAAAAAAAAAGAAAAGAAAAGAAAACAAAAACAATTCGAAGGGCTCCATGCAAGGAAGATTCCTGTTAGATTCCTATGTTAGAAGATTCCTGTTTGAATCTTGATTGAAACTGGCCTAGTAATTTTGGAGAAGTTTTCACATGAACGCACGCCGGAAACAGGACCGTGGCATAAGCCCCGCTAGCCTTTGGTCAGAATAGGTAAAATACTTTAATTAAATAGAAAAAAAGTACTTGTTTATCCATTAGCCTTCTGAATATAAAAATCGTATCAAGTAAATTTTCCAAACCGGAACATTTTGACCACTATAGCTTATTTGTTCTTCGTATAATCATTCAATAGAGAACAGACTGTGTTGAATAGATCAGAGTGCACGCTAATCTTAGTCTATGGAATCTAAAAATGCTTTGATAACAGCAGGAATAGGAAACGTTTATGATAACAGACATAGATGAACGAACGCACAGCAGCCACAATGCCACGGATATGATCCTTATTACTTTTGCAATAAATTAAATGTAAAAAAGATAAATACAGAAATGCCATATAAAGTGACAACTACCAGCCGCTAATGTTTAGGATTTAAGCTGTAACACAATACAAGCAATACCATGAATATGTCTAAATAATTCACCCGGCAGATCATCTCTGCCAGGTCATAAATCGGGACCTATATTTGTACTTATCACACACAAAAAACACAAAGAACGAGCGACACATACGAGGAGA
The DNA here is from genome assembly GCA_963680895.1 of Fragum sueziense. Taxonomy (NCBI): domain Eukaryota; kingdom Metazoa; phylum Mollusca; class Bivalvia; order Cardiida; family Cardiidae; genus Fragum; species Fragum sueziense. The sequence goes on along the minus strand of OY804599.1, from coordinate 9,436,832 downwards.
TTTACTAGAGTGTAACAAAAAGTACAGGACTAAAGTTTTGATTGTGGCGGCGAATTGATTGCGCATAAAGTATTCTTTTGAACGGTTTTGAAATCCATCCAGTCAAAAACTGTTGAGACATTAAAATTGGGTTGTTCTTTTATGTGAAAACCCCTAACAGTTTGTAATTTTTAGAAAAAAAATTGAGAAAACCTATTTGTTCTACTAGTTATACACATGCCTATTTAGTTCAGACGATCCCTTGAAATTATGGAATCGAATCATCCATAATTGTACATGCAGTGTTCATTCAATACTTACCGGGTAAGTCTTTTTCGTGCTTTGATTTCTTAGGAAGCGATGCAGTGAATCGGATAGGCCATGGGCAAACCGAAAGTAGGAATTCACATTGTAATGCAATTTTGAAAAACGCTTGAGAAAACCCATTTGTTCTACTAGCAATATACATATCTAGTCAGATAATACGATACCTGGTAACAATGCAAGTTGACCAGTCCAAATTCAACATGTAGTGGTCATTCAATAGTGAGGTACTTCTCGTTCTTTGATTTCTTATTGCGATTCGAAATGGTACGGTTGGGCTAAAAAAATTTGATGCGATGAAAATTCAAAATTAAGAAGTTTGGGCTGATATGAATCTCCTTTGCGCCACCGCAAGCTCATTTTCGCACGTGAGTATAGCCTATGAAAATCGGAATTAATACAAAAACCAGACACTTTATGTTCTAACATAAACATTATTGATTAGATATGATCTTACAATACATGAATATAGCAATTTAATGCAATAAAAATTCATGATTTAGGAGTTTATGCTGATTTGAATCTCCTTTGCGCCACCGCAAGCTCCTTTTCGCCCGTGAGTATAGCCTATGAAAATCGGAATTAATAAAACAAACAGACACTTTTTTCTAAAGAATACATAATTATTATTGAATAGCTATGGTCTAATAATACATAAATATTACAATCAATTGTGACGAAAATCTATGATTAAAAAGTTTATACAGATACAAATCTCCTTTGCGCCACCCAGCTCCTTCTCGCCTGTGATTAGCATATGAAAATCGGAATTTATACAGAAAACAGACACCTTTTGTCAAAAAAATAAACATTATGGATTAGATATGATCTTAAAATACGTGAAAATTACAATTTAAATGCGATAAAAAATAATGATAAAGGAGTTTGGGCTTATATGAATCTCTTTTGCGCCGCAGCCAGCTCCTTTTCGTCCGTGCGTAGCCTATTAAATCGGATTCAACACAAAAATCAGACACTTTATGTCCCAAAACAAAGATTACTGACTAGATTTAATCGTAAAATACACGAATATAACAATCTAATGCGATAAAAAAATATGATTAAGGAGTTTGGACTGATATAAATCTCATTTGCGTCACATTCATGTCCTTTGCGTCCTTTGCGCCAAAAACAGGTCCATTGCGTGTTTTAGTCCAACCCGAAATGGTATGCATAAATGCGTTGCATTTAAACGGATAGGAAAAATACATGTCCACCATGGGCAAACCGGAAGTAGGGACTTTCCATTGCTATGCAAAGTATAAAACTATACTAGAATTTCGTTTACACGAATTTTCAGCGTGGTCTGAGATTAAACGAACTTCAATGTATACTTATAGTACTGCTTGAAAAATTATACCGTGTAAACAGTTTATGTGTAGGTTATATATACGACTTTCAAGTACAAATAATTATCCCTCATGACGTAATTTCTAAAATTAGAATATGTATACCACAATATGTATCGCGCCATAGGCGCGATACAATAAATATTGTTGTCAAAAATTCAAGCAGAAAGATTTTGCACGCAAAAAAGCATCTTGCGTTAGAAGTTTCCTTCAGTATATATAAGATTCATGGACATATGAACGTTGAATAAACGTCAATCTTTAGAAAGTTAACAAAAATTAGAATTTGTAAAACTGGCCTGAATGATGCCCCCTCTCAGTCAACCAGGGCAGAGCTAGTATCAAAGCAAATGTTGCTCTAGATTCCGACATGACCGAACAAGACGCATGGTTCAATGTGCAAGAAATAGCAGATAAAGTTGGTTTTTCATCGGGGACATGTTACACGCTTTTGACGAAAGGGTTGAAATACGGAAAGGTTTTTGTCGATTGGGTCCCACACCTACTGCCTAAAGGACAGAGAGCTACTCGTGTAAAAGTGGCAAAATATATTTTGAAATAATGCAATAAATGCAACACATGTGGGCTTTCTGAGCTTTATACATATGATTGAACAATAATTTACTATTAGGAGCACCAATAACGTGTAATTAGTAATCAATGGTTGCGAAAAGATCAGGAAAGGCCCGTAATAGCCAAAAAGTGAAAAGCGCGGCAAAAGTTTTGTACGCGGTAATTTTCAAATGTAATGGGTGTATTGTTCAAATTACTGTTTCAAATAGTACCATTATTGCCGGTCATTCATACAAGAAATATATGTCGGCGAAAGTAAAAAAAAAAAAATATCACAAAAATAGCAGGTCTAGGACCAGCTAAAGAGGCATGTGCCAAATCCATGACAACGGAGCTGTACACAGGTGTCCTCATGTCCAAAACTTCCGGAAAGAGACACATGCTGCACAGCGTCTTCATCCACCCTTATAGGGGCTTAAGCCCGTGAAGCTTTTTCGTCTTCACCATGATGACGAAAAAATGCCTCTGGTCGTTGGTATAGGCCTTCATGTTCCATATGCAGAGCAATTTACCAGTGCCTGTGGAGTGTTCCAAAAGAGGCCCATTTATTGGCATATAAGTAATGGATCTCAAAATTTCAGAAGTGTCTTGGTGTTAAAGAGGATCACTTCGAAGGATTGAAGAAACTTAAAATTGAATTGCGACATCACTATGGCTTATAGAACCCCAGTTCCAAAATTAATTGAACGTCCCTCGTGCATATTTATTTACTCTAAAAAAACAACACAACATTAAAAACCTTGCTAGAAAAAACGGAGAAATTGTTTGTACCAGCGTAACTAGCAATTTCGCAATTTCTTTATTTTCATTCGTGATTTTAAATTTTGAACCAACATTGGGTGCAAAACACCATAAGAAGACATTTGCAGAAAATACATTTGTTGACCAGCAACTGTCCTTAATTACCTTTACTTTGACGTATAAAAATGTAATTATAAAGTAGACCAAACATACACATGAAAGTGCATGTGCGACGTCAAATCATTAAAACGTTCGTTACGTATCCGGATCTATTCGGATGACGTCCTTAACATTCGGCGAATGGACGTTCCATCACCATAATTATGTTTACGACGTCGCCCGAATACGTCCGTCAAGCGAATCTCAATAGGGATGCACTACCTTAACACAATGTTTGTACGTTTCAGATATGGAATTTCCTCGGCTGGTTCACATGTATGTCTATCATAGTACTGATAATATACGGTGTATACCCGGATAACGAGAAACACTATCTGTCCGTGAATGAGTCTGTAGCCTACGTTACGTTACACAGAACTGGGTGGGGTATAGCTGTGTCCTGGATTATATTTGCTTGTGCGACTGGCTATGGAGGTTTGTTATGATTATTTAGTATATTCTTGTATAAATGTAGTATATGTTATCATAAACAGAACTTGGTGGGGTATAGGTGTGTTCTGGGTTATATTGGCTTTTGCTATCGGTTTGTTATATACTATGTCGCATATTATTGTATAAATGTAGTCTACGTTACGTTGGTGGGGTGGGGTATAGCTGTGTCCTGGATTATATTTGCTTGTTGTTGGTTATGCAGGTTTGTTTATATACTATATACATGTAGTATACCAGGTCGTCCTGAGACGGGCACGTTATCGACTTCTCCAATCCTTTCTATTCATAATACATGCTCGTCAGGACTAGCTGTTTCTGCATCCTGCATCAAAACATCCACCAGAGTTTTGCTGGGGCATCCTCTGTTCCTCTGTCCATGCTTAGGGGTCCAAAGCACCTTTTACTAACAGGCAGCTCTGTGTCTGTGGTAATGCCCGGCTAGCCCAATCCTCCGAAAGGCGAATTTGTCTGTGAGTTTGTTTTTTTGACTTTCTGATGTAGTACATCATTACCAATGAGCTCATGTGGGCTTACGTTCAGGACTTGTCTGATCATCCACGTGTAGCAGCCATCTACAGATCCTTTGATGGAAACCGTAAATGCCCGATATTCCGATCCATAAAGTAATACTGACCTTACCGCTGCAAAGAAGAAGCTCCGTTTGACTTCACAAAGCATTTGTGATTGCCAGACTGTTTTCATACCGTTGAGATCTCTCCATTATAGACCTTTCCTGACGTTGATACCGTTCTCTGCTGTTCCAGTCCATGACCCCAGTTATTTGCAATCTTTAACCTCCTTTAGGGGTGTCCTTTCAATGGTTTTCAGAGGGGGTTGGTCATGTATCTGTCCGAGAGAGATTACCTCTGTTTTCTTGGCATTCAGTGCCAGTCCAACTTTCAAACATTCCTTTTCTACTCTAGTAAGAAGTGCATGACTGTGCTTGGTTTTTGTTATTTTATAGGAGGCTTATGTCGTCAGCAAAATCTAGATCAGTGAGAGTGACTTCATGTGTTCTTGATGACTTTCTGGGAGTGATTGGTAATCCTGGGTCCACCTATATCCCCTGTATGACTTGTCTGATGGCAAAATGAAATACGATGATGAAAAGGTATGGTACGAGAGGGTCTCCTTGTAATACCCCTGCTGTGACTTTGAACTCTTCGCCTTCCCCATCAGGCGTTATCACTCTGGCTAGCGTGTTCGAGTACATGCACTCAATAGCCTGTAGCAGGTTTAAAGGGACATTATAGGCTCTTAAGATCTTCATTATCTTGCCTCTATGGATGGAGTCAAAGGCTTACCGGAAATCTATAAAACCGAGTACTGCTGGCAAATTGTTTTTGTTCAACTCTTCAATTCTTCAATTCTTCAATTATTCTTCGGAGTGCCAAGATTTGGAAAATTGTTTTTCGCTTTTGTCGGAACCCATTCTGATTCTCCCTCAGGTTGGGTTCAATGGCTGTTCGTAGTCTATTCAGGATCATCCGGTTTCTCACCTTTGCTGTTGTACATGACAGACTGATACCCCTTTAGTTGTCTGATTTCGACAGATCGCCTTACTTTGGGATAGGTATACATTATATTAGACTTGGACCACTGTCTAGGGCTAGTGCCTTTTGCCAGCGACAAATTAGAAGTTTCCTAAACAATGTCATCTAAACAAAGTCACAGCTCTTCAGCACTTCTGGAGGTATACCATCTGGACATGTGCTCTTTCCAGACTGAAGTGATGCCTTCGCCATGTAATATTCCTCTTGTGTGTAAGGACCATCATCCACAAGGACCGGGGGAATCTCGCTGTCTAGATCCTCTACTACAGGAACATTTCCAAGTAGCTTGCTTAAGTTTGTTGCCCAAGTGACAACCCTTTCTTCTGGACTATTTTCAGCAACTTGCCCCTCCTTCAACCGCTTCCTTCCTGTCATTTGATTGTTGGCTATCCAGCTTGCAGCATAGTTTCCATCACCATATGCAGCTTCCAACATTCGCACCTTTTCCTCAATCGATTCCCTATATTATTGTATAAATGCAGTCTACGTTACGTTACACTGAGCTGGGCGGGGTATAGTATAGTATGGATACAACGAGATTGTTTATTCTAAAACAAGTCAAATTCCGGTGGGTCAAGAGTAGAAAGAATATGGATATTACAGTTTTAGTTGTGTCTATATTTCTATTACGCTACAAACATGTTACTTTCAACACAAGCATGGTTTAACCAATTCCCAAACAAGACCTGCTTTTGACGTCCCTATTAGAAAAAGCTTGGGAAAACATTGAAACAAAAGAAGAAACTGCTGATAACCAGCAGTTTCTCATTTTTTCTCAATATCTTCTATGTCATATTTTTACACAAAATCTGTCTTTGATAACTTCTATTCTGTCATTTGTGGCAGTTTTTGAAGTGGATGACCCTAAAATTTTGCCATTTGGGAAAGGGTTAAACACTAGTCAAAACTAAGGTGTATTCCAAGAGGGATACGGATCGTTTGAATAAATCAATGCGTTTGTACACGGTGGATAATCACGTGATACAATATTTTCAGAAAATTCTTAAATAATTTTGTTAATATGCGGCCGATAAGATTTCGGTTTGAAGCAGAGAATGTGGACAGACGTCACGCATTAGATGGACGTGATTGATTTTTGAAATATCAACTGATAAAAAAGTAATTGAAGATAAACCAAAATTTTGGTTTATCTTCAATAACTTTTTTATCAGTTGTTTTTTTTTTTTCAAAAACCCAACACGTCCAGCTTATTCCTGGCCCTTTCCCACCTTCTCTGCTTCAAACCGAATTCAAATTGGTCAAGTTTTAAAAAAATGAGGATTAGATTGGAAATCCTAAGTCACGTGATTATACACCGTGTTGTAGGTAATCTTTAGTACCTCTGTGTAATGAAAATGGCCTAGCTTGTCTACAATGCAGCTTGTCATCTATAAATACAAATTGATTTTAAGGGGGAATGCTCCAGTTTTTCGGAACACTCGGTCTTTTCTGTAGTAAATTAAATGTTTCGTACAGATATGTTTCGCTACCACATTTTCAATAATATAACACATCATTACAATTTACCATTTTCGAAGGTAAAAGTGTATTTATTTTGCGAAACTGATTTCCTCAAGTTGGGAATCGATTATTTAGAGCAAGACAGTCGTATGTGTGTATGCAGTTACCACTGTTTTGCGTCATTTTATTCATGTGTAGCTGATAAAAATTGCTGTAATTCACTATTAAGTGCGCTGACCTATACATTTTCTTTTTGAATTATTACCAGGACATGTTGCTTAATACAATGAGGGAGTTTTATCAAATTCTATTACGTAGAACTTAAAATATTTCCAAAAATATATATGCAAATTTTGACATAAAACACTCCAGCTTCGTTGATCTAACCGAACACGTGAGCATGCTGTTTTATACATTTACGCGTTTAAAGTAGCACATTTTTTGGGTTTTCTGTTCTTATTAAATGTAAGACGTTACTTCAAATCCGTTTTCGGGACTAAACGATGAATATACAGCATTTTATAAGCATTTCAGTGACCTTGGACAGGTGCAAGAAATTGCACATTTTTTCGATGTAGGGGTATGTGATACGAATGCCTATAAAATTCAAACAAGATCGCTGACCTTCCATTTTTATTTTATTTCTCAATTGGTAATAACATGTAATTTCAACATACAAAATATAAACAAATTCTTTTATTGGGAAAACATTTAGGAAACTGGAGCATTCCCCCTTAAATACAAATTATTGATTGATTTCACAGGTTGGATAAATGACTTTTTATCGTGGAGTCCATTTGGTCCCCTTGGTAGGATGTCATATTGTGCGTACCTCGTACATCTGATCGTGTTGAGCTACTACGAAGATACACTCCGTGCACCACTCTATTTGACAGACTTGCAATTGGTGAGACACTTCATATACTATTATGATAAATAATTATGTAGACTAGAATTAGTTTGCACAGAAGTTTGGCTCCAAATTGCCGTACATCTAAATGAGTCAGGTTACAACGAAAGAACACCCTATTTCTTTCTGTTGAATTCCGGGACGCGATGTACTATTTAGCTGTACAGTTAAATGAAATATGTTAAAAAATTCTCAAACTGGCTGAAGGTGAAATTATCAAATCTTCATATTTAAAACTCAACATGATTGGAAACTTTTTATCCTTCCTAAACGTTTCATATCGTCCATATTGCAACATCGCACATGCTTTATTATTCCATTGCTTAGACAGTATGAACAACTCAAAACTTTAAAGGATCAAAATGACAATAACTTTTATAGGAGTCAGCTTGTCTGTCTGTCTGTCTGTATGTCTGTTGGTCTGTCTGTTGGTTCGTTTGTTGGCTTTTTCTTCAAACATTTTCTCTTCCTCAACCACTGGGCCAATTCTTACCAAACTTGACAGGCTTATTCCTTTGGTGACCCTTTTCCAAAGTTGTTCGTGAATGTTTAATTCGTAAAAAATTGTAGGCTTGGCAGGGCGGGGCTTATCGGACTTCGAGAAATTATGTGAAAAATCTTTAAAAACCAATTATTTGACCAATTTGAACCAAACTTGGCCGTAATGTCCCTTGAGTGACTTTATTCAACACATGTTCAATATTTTCAATAGGGCGAAAAATGTGGGCGTGGCAGGCTGGGACTTATCAGACTTCGAGAAATCGTTAAATAATTCCTCAAAACTCTTCTCCTCCTTAAAGTGACATTTCACATTCATTTCATTTTTTAAAAGTATGTCTTGATGCAAAGATTGTTTATTCTAATGCGTAGAAATGCTATCAGTTTTTTGATGTTGTAATTCATAAGCGAAAAATACTCCTTTTAAGTTTAGGCAGAAATGACAAATTCTATATAAATCTGAACTGTTGTCCACAACAATTTGTCTAATTTTAGCACAAATATATATATTTCTCGTAAACAGTTCAATATCTTGACTTGAAATTTTCAGAATTTCCATCAGAAAAGATGCTCTTTCAGATAGAATAAAAGTAAAACTTATGTAAAAATAATTGTGAAATATCACTTTAACTATTGAACCAATTCTTACCAAACTTGGCAGGAGTGTTCCTTTGGTAATCTTTTTTTCATCAAAAATTGTGTGCATGGCAGGGTGGGGCTTATCGGACTTAAAAAACATGTGAAAATTCTTTTTAAAAATCAATTATTAGGCCAATTTGACCAAACTTGGCAGGAATATCCCTTGAAAGACTATTCAACACGTGTTCATAAATTTTTGATTGGGTAAAAAATGTGGGCGTGGCATGCTAAGGCTTATCAGACTTCCAGGACTCGTTAGATAATTCTTCAAAACTCTTCTCCTCCTTAACCATTGGGCTAATTATTACCAAACTTGGCAGGGGTGTTCCTTGGATGACCATTTTAAAAACGTCTTCGTGAAATTTGGTTCGTCAAAAATTGTGGGCGTGGCAGGGCGGGGCTTATCGGACTTAGAGAAAATCATAAGAAAAATCGTTAAAAATCAACTATTTGGTCAATTTGAACCAAACTTGGCAGGAATGTCCATTGAGACATTGTATTCAACGCATGTGTTTTTATTCGTCACAAAATTTGGCGTGGTAGGGCGGGGCTTATTAGACTTTGAGAAATTGTTAGATAATTCTTTAAAAATATTCTCCTCCTTAACCACCAGGCTATTTGTTACCAAACTTGGCAAGAATATTCATTGGGTGACTCATTCCAAAATTTTATCGCGAATTTCTGATTTGCAAAAATGTGGTCGTGGCAGGACAGGGCTTATCGGACTACATGGATGAATTTTTGATTTCTTGAAAAAAGTGGGCATGACAGGGTTTGTTAATTTTTGATGAGCTATGTCCTTTTGTTGAAAATTTGCATTTTTGCAACATTTACATGTGTTGTTTGGTCTGTTGATTTTTTGACAGCTCTATTTCCCAATTGATCAGCTCACAGTTGAAATGAAATTTACTTCTCAAAGGGCTCAAAAACAGCGCTATTGGGTGGGGGTATGATCACTTTCAGTGATATTCTAGTTTTTTGAAAATTGTTTCGAAGATGGTAACAACATAATATTTATATATGATGAAAATTATAATTATATTTGCAGATCTACTACTACATTGGGAACGTCGTCCTTTCCTACATGGTGGCATTTGTGACGTCACTCGTACTAGAGGCGCCCATGATGGCACTGGAAAAGGTCATCTTCAGAAAAACGTAAACATTGACGAATACAGACAGCTGGGAGGAAATAAAAGAACAAAAGGAGAGACAAATTATGATTCAAAGGCTATGACAACCATAAGGGTTAAACCATATTTCCTTTTACAAATGACAATGCTTGTCAAATTCTAAAAGTGTTTCAATTGATAAAGTGATTTTAAGCCAAATGCGAGATTTGTAGACTGAACAAAGGCATGCATTCACATTTTCTTCTTCTCGCTATCCCATTATTACTGAATCAAATTATTATTGGACTAATAGATATATTGGTTCTCTTTTATAAAGTAAAGAAACGTTATGAAATTATTCTTAGCATATTCATCTGATTAAATTTGTTTTAATTAAATCGCATTGCAGAAAATATATGAAAATTGATACTTGGAATTTTAGTTTTTATTATTTCAAGCGATTTCTAACCTTCAAAATTAATATGAAATTATTAAAATATGTATGTTGCATAATTTCTCATGTATTTGTAATAATATGAGGTTATTTAACATGTCTTTGTACAATACTGAATTCTATTGGATGAATACTTTGCAGAACGAGGCTATATTTGGACGAGCCGATAGGCGAGTCTAAATATAGACTTGTTCTGCAAAGTATGAATCCAATAGAATTCGGTATTGTACAAAGACATGTTAAATGACCTCTTTATTTCACATCATTTTTTTTCACACAAAACATGACAAAGATTAATTTTGTATAAAATTAAGATCTAGATCGAATTACTTTTAAATAGAATTCCAACGTGAAAAAAGGAAGAAAACAACATAGGCCTGTGTCATGAAAAAAATGTAGGCCTCATGTACATTTCTAACGCTGTGAAATATACAAGGCATCTGACATTAAATCTATATTTATCGATTTATGTTTGTCTCAAAAGATTGAATAGACCGTCATGAATTATGATAGTGTGAAATGTACATGAAATTTGTCATATAAACTATCTATCATGTCATGCGTAAATCAACAATGTAAACATTGACAGAAAAGGAGAAATTGCTGATAAACGGCAAATCTCCTTTTCTCTTAGAACTTTTTTGTCAAGCCCTTTAATGGACATCAAATCCAGGTCTTGTTTGGGAAAGGGTTAAGTGTGATTTTTATCATTGCTGCAAATTAAATGCGCTACAATTCAGAAATGTTTTGAAATGAAAATAATCTCTTTCGTGATGTTTAAAATCATTTTCTCCTTTTGTCTTAATGTATTGCCAATGTGTTTTTTCAATCACAGAATCAAAGCTATGTCTTGTTTAGGACAGTTAATTCAAAATATCATGTTGAAACAAACATTCAACTCTAATGCACAATTTTGCTTTTGCAAACGAGAACTCTACTAAAGGGAGATTACTCTTCGATGCGAATATGGATATTTTGTACTGCAGCCTCGATTTGGGAAAAATCCATATTTGTACGGTTCAATCGATATTTGTAGGGTTCAAATGAGTGCAATGCATATTTGGACGGTTCAACCGGTGCATCGTACAATATCGATCTAGCCGCTTTGGAATATCGAGAATCCCGTGCGTCCACGCAATTATCTCGTGCGTGCAATACGGCTCTAGGTATTGTATACTCACGTGGTACGAATGGGGTGATTTGATTGGTTTACTACTTTCGGGTGTGAAATTAAATGTTTTACAGACAACCGATTTTTTATTAATTGTTTATTTTGTAAAGAATCATGTTTTACCCTAGCGGTTTACCAAAGACACAAAAATATATTTGTTTTTTTTTTAAATCCAAAGCTATTACAATCATGACTGAAATTAGAGACATTGAGTAAAGGGAAAGAAGGAAGAAAATCTTGGCTTAGAATACCATGACAGGGAAAACGTGACACACAATTTCAATATTTATCAATCCTTCTGTAAATATTTGACCGATTTGAAACAGATTTGAAGCAGACTATGAAAGCAAACGGTTAAACAGCACCTTGAATTTCAAGAAATGGTTGTTGACGACCAAACAGAAAGTTGGTTGATCTTTAATATTTTTTTTGTCAAATGCCGTTCAAAAAATCTACCGAATCAAGAAAAGCATGGCGTTTCTTCTCTGCTTCAAACAATTTTTAAAACGGTAACGTATTAGCAGAATCATAAGAGATTTTCAGCAATGGCTATTGTTGTTGTTGTCTTGCGTTATTTCCAGCAGTGAAAAGGGATCGCTTCTAGTGAGTGAAGAAGCGTTGTTAACCCTTTCCCAAACAGCAAATGCTATGTAGGCTGTTCCAATTTAAATGGGATTGCTGATTGTGATTCGGCAGATACAGTCGACACTCGTTGTATCGAAGTCGGAGGGGGCCGTCAAAATACCTCGACATATCCGGAGTTCGACTCATCCGATTTTATTCGGCTTCGAGATATTTGATATTTGACCGTTTTTGAAACTTATCAAGTACAAATATTATTGAAATATAGTAGGAAAAGGAAAGAAATTGCTCGTGTCGAGCAATTTCTATCCTTTTCCTACTATATTTCAATGGCTATATTCAGTTAGAAATTACTTTTGAAAAAAATAATGTCAATAGATGAGGACGGGACCAGATTTGAATTTCGACTTAAGCTAAGATTCGACTTATCCGATGTCGACATAACGAGTGTCGACTGTATATGTGACGATACTATGTGACCGGACCCCGTTTAATAGCAATACAGGTTTTTGCCTCGGCAATATACGTGACTGAATAAGCCAGCCATTTTTTTTGTTAATCGATGACCAATTACTGAAACGACGGAGTTAAAACGCGTTTAGGAATCACGTGACAGCAAAGTTAGAAAATCGTTAATTATTCTGTAAATACGAGGCTAATTTGAATTCAATTTGAAGCACAGAATCATCAGACATTTGAATTTGGAAGGTCTTACAAAGCAGTTGATAAAAATGTATTGACTACTATGTAAAATTCAACTTGGTAGTCAATAAAATTTTTATCAGCTTGTTTTATTCTAATTCCTTAAGAAAAAAAGACTTTGACAAACCTTTTATCCAATGCTTGGGGAATGATTTATACAAAAAAGAAAATGTTGGTATAATGTTAACAAATTTTATCTTTATCAACACCAATTGTATTATTTTAGTACTGAACACTTACACGCGTATTTATCAACTATAATTTGACCTACCTGACATCAGATGCCGCGTCTGCCTTCGCTGACTCTCGTCTGTCTTCGACGCAACCGGTTGTACGGTTTGAAAATGAAGGAGGTAAAAGAAATATCATAAACACCGGGGCCAACCCACTTGACTTTTGGGAAACGTCCACACAGAAAAGTTAGAACCGGGAATGACCCTCTCAAAGGCACATAGTTACAGTGCATTTTCTCTCGTCAAAATCCGCAAATTATAGGCTTAGAATTCAATCAAACATTACCTTGAAACGGAGAATTTATCTGTGTGAATGTGTCATAAAAGTCACGTCAGTTATTTACCATGATAAACGTGAAATTGATCCCTGCTTCAACCTCAAAGGGGACACATACAAAAGCTACTACTCTGAAACCTTGCTCGTAATAAGGACCACGACGACAGTAAAAAGCCTGCCTTAGTCAGATGAGATACATGACATGGTTTGAAGCAGAGAAAATGTACAAATGCCAGAGATTTGCTGGATGTGAGGTACAGGTACAACAGATCTTTTATATAGCACATGATAAATAGTTATTGACGAACAAACAATTTTTGTTTGTTCGTCAATACCCTTTTATCATGTGTTGTTTAAAAGATTCACAAGATCCCGATAATTTTTGAAGTTTTTTGTCTTCTCTGCTCTAAACCATTTTCAAATCGGCCACGTATTGACAGCTTTATTGAAGATTTTTTTGCAATTATTGTTGTTGTTGTTGTAAAACATGCATCCTCGGCATAATAAAGGCTAACCCAAATACATAACATATGTATTATCACTGCATCGTATTGTCAAGAAAGTTGGACATCGTCTCTTTTCTTCGAAAATCTGGTAACTGCAGTTTGCTTAAAGCCTTAGTTAAGAGGTTTTTGAAGGACAGCAGAGACATTTATTTGCTTAATTTTAAATCTACCGACAATCAAAATAAATTATTCCATTGCTTAGATTTCTTCAAGATTTGTAGACATCAATACAAATATCGAATATTTATCCCATGATTAAATGGCTCATATCGTGTCACTTTTTCGCCATGTCACAATTTATGATACTGTAATTGTGTATCAAAATTAAAGCAACCAAAGAATTTTGCAAACCTAATGTAAATAAATGCATCTACATTAGAAATATTAAAACAGGTCAGTCGGACTCAGTCCTGGTTTTCGAACTTAGATTCTTACTAGTAATGTAGTAGTAGTAGATTAAACAAAAGTTGTGCTATACCCTATTATGATACATCTGGCTTAATGTTATACTGTTTATAACGATAAAACGGGCTATCTAAGAACGATTGGAAACTGGTAAGGTAAGTTCTTTCTGTTTTACAATTTGCTATATAAAGAAATCCGTGCTTGTTTCTTTTTATTATCTTAAGGTGATGGGTGGTCACGTGACTTCTAGAATGTTATATTTATTCTCACATTCGGCAATCAAGTGACTTTGTTATGATATGCTTTCCTAACTTTTGTAAACAAATACATTGGTAAGTACACATTTTCTCAGATTTAAACCAAATACTTAACACTCAATATTGAGATACCTACCATTCGATATGTCTTACTATCCAGTCTATTTTGATACCAAGATCTTCCCTCAAATCCCTGTCAAAGCTGAGAATATTTGTGCGAAGAATTTTTGAATGCCGTGATATATTTTCTTAAAAAATGTTTACACTTTGCACGGATGTCCTCAGCTTTGACAGGGATTTGAGGGAAGATCTTGGTATCAAAACAAACTGGAGAGTATGACACATCAAATGGTATGTATCTCAATGGTATGTATCTCAATATTGAGTGTTAAGTATTTGATTTAAATTTTGAGAAAAATGTGTATTTACCGAGTGTTTTTGTTTACATAAGTTAGGAAAGCATATCATAACAAAGTCACGTGATTGCCGCCTGTGATTCTGAGGCAACAAATTACACTATCGAATACAAACTCCATATATTAACTACTGATATCGCTTATTATCTGTAGATCTAAGTCCTTTTCAATTGCTGTCATAAGTCTGTAAAACCCTTAACCCACTTACCAGACTGCAAAAATAAGGTTTGTCCAAATTAGTAAATGTTGCAGCACGACAATGTCAAGTGACTGAAATTTTTCAGTTTTCGGTTGATTTTTTTTTTCGGAAAATTTTCTACAAAGTTTTTTAAAGTCACTTTCATGTGGTGCTTAGAAGAGTTAGGCTAAGCCATGTGCTAATGGATATTAAGCCTTTCCCAAACGTCAAAATTGTAGGTTGGTCCACTTCAATAAATGACACAAATGACAAAATGGGTGTTATTAAAGGATTTGTGTAAAATATGGCATAGAAAATATTGAGACAAAAGGAGAAACTGCTGGTTATCAGCAGTGTCTTCTTTTGTTTCAATGTTTCCAAAGCATTTTATATTAGGGACGTCAAAACCAGGTCTTTTTGGGAAAGGGTTAGAGGGACATAACATTCCATTTTTTTATTATTATTATTATTATTTTTTTTTTAAACTTTATTTTTCAGATGATTACATCATATACATGTTTTACATGATATTATAGTCAAAAGGTTTTTTAGAAGTACAAATATACATTAGATTACAGTTGACTATATGCTTTCAGCTTTTCAGAGTAGCTTTTAATGTATCAGATGATAGTTACTAATCATATATAACCTGTTTTAGTGTTCATTGAGACAGCGAAAGAAAAGAGTCGAGACATAACGTTTTTCTCTCATTGTCTTAATGTTTTCTTATGAATGTTCGTTTTTGGGAAGGTTTCTCCACTTTTGTTGAAAAAATAAACCGCATACATATGATATACAGTCAACTGTAAAATTGCAAATAGGTATTACGTCGTTGTAAATGCAAAACATCGCATCTCTTTTTTGGAAAATTTTAAAGGGGAGAGAAAAAGTGCAATAACTTTTCTTACACCGAATTGTTTTACTTGAAATAACATTCCAGTTTTACTTTATTAAAGTATGTCTTGATGCAAAGATTGGCTATTCTAATGCGTCGAAATGCTACTAGTTCTTTAAGTTATTATTTATAAGCGAAAAATACGCCCTTGAAGTTGAGACAGAAATGACAGATTCCATATAAATCTGAACTGTTGTCAACAACAGTTTGTTTAATTTTAGCAAAAAAATATATATTTCTCGTAAACGATGCAATATTTCGGCTTAAAATTTTCATTAGAAAATATGCTCTTTCAGATAAAAATAAAAGTAAAATTTATGAAAAATACATGTGAAATGTCACTTTAAGCATTGTACCCCTTAATTTGAGTAAATATCATGCTTAAGGGGGAATGCTCCAGTTTTTCGGAACACTCGGTCATTACTGTAGTAAATTAAATGTTTCGTACCAATATGTTTCGCTACCATATTTTCAATATTATAACACATCATTACAATTTACCATTTTCGACGGTAAAAGTGTATTTATTATTCGAAACTGATTTCCTCAAGATGGAAATCGATTATTTAGAGCAAGACAGTCGTAAGTGTGTATGCAGTTACCACTGTTTTGCGTCATTTTATTCATGTGTAGCTGATAAAAAATGCTGTAATTCATTAATAAGTGCGCTGACCTATACATTTTCTTTTTGAATTATTACCAGGACAAGTTGCTTAATACTATGGGATAGTTTTATCAAATTCTATTATGTAGAACTTGAAATATTTCCAAAAATATGCGAATTTTGACATAAAATACTCCAGCTTCGTTGATCTAACCGAACACGTGAGCATGCTGTTTTATACATTTACGCGTTTATAATAGCACATATTCTGGGTTTTCTGTTCTTATTAAATGTAAGACGTTACTTTAAATCCGTTTTCGGGACTAAACAATGAATATGCAGCATTTTATTAGCATTTTAGTGACCTTGGACAGGTGTACGAAATTGTGCATTTTTTCGCTGTAGGGGTATGTGATACGACTGCCCATAAAATTCAAACGAGATCGCTGACCATCCATTTTTATTCTATTTTTCAATTGGTAATAACATGTAATTTCAACATACAAAATATAGATAAATTCTATTATTAGGAAAAAATTTAGGAAACTGGAGCATTCCCCCTTAAGCTCAATTATAATAATTATTTGTAGGATTAGGAGGCAAAAATGACCAAGGATTCCGGAATCATCCCCAGTTTGTCCAGGTTTCTACTGGTGCTAATTGCTCTCCTTTCCCACACTACAATAGCTCACGGCGACACTACCAATGTCACCTACGATGTGAATAATTCTAATGCCGATGTTTTCGGTATATTGGAAAAGTTAGATATACAGAAAGCGATCAAAGACATGCAGAATGAAGGAACGTTAGAGGAAATAATTGACACGGTCATAAGTCTTGGGATCTCTGAGACGTCAATTAACTCAAAGTGTGTTCAGGATTTACTAACCACTGTAGAAGGACTGGTAAATTTTGAAATGTGGGCAGTACATAGTACGTATCATTTCTTCCCATTTCTTAACAACACCATTTTTGGTTTGGTTCAATTTAAGAGCTGCTGTTGTCGACAAAATGTATGCGAATAAAGATAGGATTTGTTTACTATACAACCAGAAAATAAAAAAGGCAAATGAAGAAAATACTGGCTATCAGGAAAAGGACGAGAATTCTTTCTTTCTGGAGACCTGAAATGATATGACGTTTCAAATATTAACTTTTTTTTCAAACTTCGAAAGAATCATTAAATTTTTGGAATATTTGTGATTTTTGTGAATAAAACAAACGTCATGTTTTGCGACTAAAAGTCCGACTTGAAAACGTATAGATCTACATGTGCTAATCTGGATCCATGTTGTTCTCAAAGGCAAGAATGTATGAATCGGTTACAGATCCTCGCTGAGACCAAATATATTTGAGTCAGGACCTGGAAAAACGTCCCTTAAGGCTTTTGAGCCCAACATAGATCCAGACCAACCTGTGCATACGCACAGTCTGATCAGGATCCACGTTGTTCTCTAATAGCTTCTTCGTGACCTGTAGTAACTTAAAGAGAGCAGCATGGATGCATTTGACAACAGGCTGATCTTCAAACTCATTTAAAAAATGCCATAAGGGACGTTTTTCCAGGTCCCGACTCATTTCTTTACAGTGGTTGACGCCATTGGTAGACCTCATACCGGTATACTCTCCGATTTTGACATAAACTGGTTGGGATCTTATGATGAATGTATCGGTGTACGAGCTATAACGTATACCAACAACACCCTGCAAACCGACCCTTCACACCATTTTGATGGGAGATACTGTAAAATAGGAATCCCTGTCCCCACAACACTGTCTTCCATGGTAGTCGCGGTAAGTATAGTATGTGAACACATTTACAAGCTATAAAATACTACAATGTCACATTGTAAACCGACCCAACACACTATTTTGATGGGAGATACTGTACAATAGGTATCCCTGTACCCACAACACTGTCGTCCATGGTAGTCGCGGTAAGTTTAGTATGTAGACGTATAAATACCACAATGTCACATTGTAAACCGACTAAACGCATATTTTACGGTAAATACATGTATTATATTCATTAGCGTTATTCACCCGAATCAGGCCTAAGTAATGACAATGAAGCATGAGGTTTCTGACAAAGATAAAGTGTGCGACTTTTCTGTCATAAAGCGAAGTCTCAGTTTTCATCCATTTCTCGATCGTCAGAGCAATACAGACAAACTTAAACCGTTCTTAGGCACATCCCCCCACTCACTAACAACATATTCTTTGACTGTTTTAACATTTTTTAATATTAGTAAGGATGAATTCCGTCTTTTGAGTATCGATTGGGGAAGTCGCTTTATGACAGAAAAGTCGGACATTTAAAGTGTCCGATGATTGGAAAAATTATAGTCTTGTGCCGAAAGAACACCTTACTATTAACCAAATATAAAAGTTTCTACAATTTTCTAACATTAGAAGTGTTTTTAATTCGTCTTTTAAATTGGATATTTTGGTCTTTTCCGATCTTTGCCGAAGAAAATACGCTAAACTTCCGACCTGAAATTATGACGTCATACTGGCCACTGAATGACGTCATGGCGGGAAAAACGGGCAGTCATGGGTCATTTCCCGGAAAGTCTGAAATTTCTGAAAAAGTTAAATGTCCGACTTTTCTGTCATAAGGCGACTTCCACAATCGATACTCAAAACACGGAATTCGTCCTCAGTAAATGTTAGAAAAAATGTTAAAACAGTCAAAGAATAGGTCGTAAGTGAATTAAGGAATGTGCCAAAGAACGGTTTAAGTTTATCTATATTACTCTTACGATCGAGAAATGGATAAAAACTGAGACTTCGCTATATGACAGAAAAGTCCAACACATTATCTTTGTCAGACACCTCATGCTCTAGATTGGGGCGGAGTCAAGCCATTGATGACGTCAATCCGTGGCAATTTTACGGAAATTGCCGATCTTTATTTTCTCGAAAATCAGTTTTTCAACGATGTAAAGAAAAGCAAATAAAACTTTTAAAACAACCGAGTTTGGCGGATCTTTTATAAAACACGTTAATTTAATGATTTTCTTCCAATATACGGTGCAATAAACTGCCAAGCTTGGTAGCCTTTAACTTTGTCAGAAATCTCAGGCTTACCGGGAAATGACGCATGACTTCCCCTTTTCCTGCCATGACGTAATTATTTGGCCGGTATGACGTCAAACCTTCAAATCGGAAGTTTAGCGTTTTTTCTTCAGTAAAGATCAGGAAAGACCAAAATATCCAATTGTCGTGGAACCAGTTCGACATCAGGAACAACAACAACAAGTGTAAAAGATTATAGTTTTAATATACGGGAGAAAGTATTCCTAGTAACTAACTCTTAACAACAACCCATCTCCTAACAACAACCACGATACAATTTTAACTTCCATTTATATACGCCAAGGCTTCTGCGTTTTTCTATATCTAATCGTAATTAAGAAGTTATAAACGTCGATCAGAGTTCACATGTTTTAAGGTATGTATATACATAGAATCAAGGCGAGACGCAGATCAACGATCTGCTACATCATATAACCATATCGTTTTATTTATTTATTTATTTATTCATTTTTCTTTTTTTTAAAACTTTCCAATCAATGTTTTCGTGATTGGTACAACATTTAATAACGCTATAACGTTAGCAATAACAGCGACTCTAATCAGTAACTGAAATATTTAGAAAAGAAGGGTTTGATAGTAAAGCAGTAACTGTTATTGATGCCGCAGGCGCGACATGTCAACTGAATCATAACAGTTATTGAACTGTACCTATCTTAACCCTTTCCTGGATAATTAAACAATGAATTTGAATGAATGAACAGTAATTATCCAATCTTAATCAAGTAATTCTACACATTGTTTTGATTTTTTTGTTGCGTCGTCTCCAATGTTTTCCAGCTCTTTTCTTTACTATCTCTACTGATACGACGGATCTCCTTAAGAAGAGCCACCGTCTTCTTAAGTTTAGTGTTAACCAATCACAAGGATGTGAAATAATTCTTTTAAAAAAAAAATTAAATCGACATCCTGCGTTCTCCTATCTTGTTATCAAAACAATGTGCGGAATCTTTTAATTCGTGCTAATTATATACGATTAATTGTTAAGTCTATCTTTAAGTTAAATGGTCATAACAACCTTAACGAATATCAAATTTGAATCTTAACTCAAGACTATTTAGTAGAAAGATACACATAGCTCCTTATAAGATTCAACAGCAATGCTTGAATACGATCGGTCTAAAAGTCTTACATGTACTATTATTATCATAGGCTATTCAGTATCATTATAAGATACAACGATAATTATGAATTATCATACATAGGTGACTACCTAACTTATCGCAACACATCATATCAATATGAAAGAAATCTACATATAACACGAGATTCGTAATTACTATAACTTGTTGATTTGAATAATTATGACAGTCTTGTCAAAATCTGAAAATCTGAAAGCCTCCAGGTACGAAACTACTTCACATATTCGATAACCTAATTAATCGACATTAATTTATGTATTTACGAGGGACGGTCGGAAAGTAGTTGGACTTTTGACTAGTTCTCTAAAACCATTTAATTTTTTAACAAAATTCTCTTTACACTGTTTAAACAAATTGTCCATCTATGTCTATGCATTTTTGCCTTCTTTGTAGGAGCTTTACTATTCCCACTTTTAACCATGACGTAGACCCACTGTATTAGGTACTGTGTAACCACCGTTATCAAAGGCGCCCTTGTCTCAAATTTCTTCCCAGCAAGCATTTTCATCAGTCCATGACACAAATAAAAGTCACGTTGGGCGAGGTCAGGGCTATAAGAAGAGCAAAATAACTTTTGTCATGTGTAATAGTTGATAATCTCCACTGTATATGCGGTGGTATGGGACCGTGCGTAATCGTAAAGTAGAAAAAAAATTTCTTTGCTAATCTGGGAGGCGTTTACTTAAGCATTTATTCTTTGGTTTTTCTGAATTACTTCAGAATTGTACTTGGCAATGAGAGTTTTTACCGTTTGACATGAAATGAGTAACTATCAATCCTCGTGAATCCCTAAAAGCAACAAACATGACAACCAGCCGATGGAAACAGCTTAATCTTTTCATGGGCGAGGAACCAGCTCGTTTCCATGACTGCTTTGACTGGTTTTTTATCCCAAGTTCGGAATTATGGACCCTTATTTAATCTTCAGTGATGATTTAGTTAAAAAACTTAACTTCTTCGCGATTAAAATGACTAGAATGTTCTTTTGTTTTGGTTACCCTTGTTGTTCCTCTAACAAATAGTCTATGGTACATAAAACCCCTATCACATATAAGTGGACAGAATAGCAAACATATACAACTATCTTTGAAAATAAACTGACCACATTATTGGCAAATGGATGTAGATTCCATCAATATATAATATGTTTATACAGTTGCAAATGGAGAGACAGCAGCACGAAAAGTCCAACTACTTTCCGACCGTCCCTCGTAAATCTAGTAATTTCGTCAGTAATTAATTTTCTAACTTTTAACCTTTCCTAATAAATGAACTTTCTGTTTTGCAAGAAGAGATCTTATAATCTTAGTTTAACAGGCAGAATATAGCTTCAATTTTGACTCAAAATTGCTGCTTTATTTTTAACCTATTGTTTGCTGATATGTACTATAGCATTTATATACATACGACCATGATAAATGCACTAGGAAATAATAGAAATAACATTCATGCAATGAAATAAGTAAAGAAACGGTATATGGCGTCATTCGGCGTTTTGAAGAATGTTCACTCTGGTTGTCTGGTAATGTTCTGGTTACACACAGCTAATGGGAACGAAGAACGGAGTTTTCTCTGGTGTAGATAGTCCATTTAACACATACTTTTGCTGATGGAACGAAGGACGGAGTTTTCTCTGGCACACTTAGTCCATTTGACACATACTTTTGCTGATAGGAACGAAGAACGACGTTTCTCTGGGATTGACAGGAATGACTCTCTTTAATCGGAATGGAATTATGTAGAACTCGATCAAAAGTCTCTAATTATTTGTCCCTGATTGAAATCGAAATGTTGATATTTGATGTAGTCGAAATGTTCATATAGTATTCATAGTGACTCGAGTTAGCTTTATCTGTGAGGACCCAGGAACAGTAAGTAATGTGACTATATAAGACAGGCCTTGTGGCAGCTACATGATAACGGATTGTGTGATGTGATATTGATGATTGGTCGAATATCTTGTACAGTCGCCATGTGTGTAGACCGTTCTGTGACAACGTGAGTCCTTTCTGCAGCTGAGGTGATTGGTTGAATCCTTGGTACAGTTTCGTTCTGCAGCTGAGCTCCTAAGCTTGTGAAACTTTACCTATATCATATTTTAACCCCTTTTCCCACGTCTATAGATTTTGGTACAAAAATTCAATACAACATTTATTATACATTTGTTACAAATTATGTACAGAATAAAAAGTCCCTTAATACACAAACGTCATAAATAACATGTGATGTCAAGTCAATGTAACAATGCCCTGAAGGCATCTCGAACGTTCGAGAATTTGTCATACATACTTGTCACTTTAAGTCATTAACTTTCGGTTCATTAAACCATCCTAACTTTGACGGTCATTAACTTTTGACGCATTACAAAAACATAGCTAGTAAACACCTAGCATAACTCTAAATGCACATGCACTTTTCATTAAGGACGATTAAAACATCCCAAACATTCATTTTTATATCAGAATGTTAAGACCACTTATTACACATAATACATGGGTCATTAATTGTAACATTTGGACACGGATCTTACATAACCAGTGATGTTGAATTAAACATTCATAGCATTTCAACATGCTTTTAATAAACACTTAGCCTACTACCAGTAAATAAGAAATAAACACCTTTCAATAGGATTATGGCTAACACTGCCTTCAGAAATGACCATATCAATTGCTTTTGATATCTCAATTCTTAATTACACAAGTGTAATTCATCATCAACATGAACTGATGCTCTAGAAAGCATACTAGATTTTGGCACACGGTACGACTGCCTTTTTCTTAATCTAGGTCGAGGTTGCTTAAATTGAATGACGTCGGGCCTTTTACGCAATTTTGTAGGTGTAGAAACACCACAATTTTTACCATGTGACCGATATCTAACATCGGTGTCCGACGTATTGGGAGAAAATTATGTCAAACTGTCAATCAAATTACAGTTTATTGTTTTGCCTAATTGTTTGTATATTGGTGAATGTAAGGTATTTACCCTTTTAACATACGGATCCTTATAGTACAGCAAACATTTTGGACAAAATTTTGTCTTTCTTTTCTCTTTCTTAGCATTAAAACGACGTAGATCAAGAACTGATTTCCTAGAGTGATCTCTTGTAGAAATCAGTAGGACTGACGGCAGGTTATTGTCATGTTTACAAGCAGTTCTAGAGTTAAGGAAATCAACTGGATTGTCATTACATGTAGCTACGCGCCCATGCGTCACAAAAGACACAGATGTAACATTGTCAATACAGTAATTTCTTAATTCTTTCAGCTGCCCTAAAATACAACCTCTTTTTAGTCCATTTGACGCTGCTATATGCTCTATATGACAACCTTGCAATGTCGAGTACAATGAAGTTTTATTTTTTCTTTGCATTGTATAGGTGCTCTAGAGCAGATCTAGCTTGGTTGCCAGAATGGCAACCTTGGGCAACTCCCACAATTCGCAAAAATCCAAAATGGCCGCCAAACGCAACTGGAAAAATCAACTTTTTGTCAAATTGTCCTAAATTTATGCGAAAAATGCCTATTTAGGGGTACTTTGGTGTGCTGATTCCAAATCCATTGATAAATATAACATTTGGATAACACAAATATGCTAAAATAGAGATGGCTGCCGGTGTAACGTAGTAAAGTGACCCCATAGAATATTGACCCCCCCGGTCACTTTACTATATAGAATACTGACCCCTTTCTATAAAATACTGACACCCCCCCCATATAAAAAACTGACCCCCACCTAGTTTATTGCTAAGTTAACATACACTACATGTATACATATCGTTTCAAATCACACCCGTGTTTATTATGCTCGATTCGAAAAAGGTTTCGGGGAGCATTCAGTCGCCATGCTATCCTTCCGTTCGTTCGTCCTTCCGTCTGTCTGTCTGTCCTTCCGTTTATATACAGTCAGATGTCAGCAACCTTTAGGCCAAATTCAATGAAACTTCACATGTGTAATTCCTGAATACCTTTTGAGTCAGTGTTCTTAATTTTATTTATTTATTTTTTTTTTTGTTTTGTTTTTGTTTTTCAAATTGAGACTGTGTCACAGAAAAAGGGGCCATAATGTAGAAATTAGTTTTTCTCTAATTTCTCTTCATTAAATGAACATAATTTAATGAAAGTTTGTTCTTCATTGAAGAATGAGATATTCTGTAGCTTATATAATTAATAATTCAAGTACAAAAATCCTGTCATGTGAAAAGCGGACTAAATGTATAATAACATTGCGTCTAGATCTTTAAGTTTGCCCGAAGCAAAATCTCCACAACTCTTGCACCAAATTGGACGAAACTTCAATATGAACTTCGTGAAATTCTGTCAAGAACCTTTTCTCTCTGTTTCTCAATTTGATGCTGTGTTATAGGAAAAGGCGCCTAATTGTATAAGTTTTCGCATATTTCTTTTAATCTAGACAGAATATATTATTTTTTTCATATCTTACATCTTTATTTTCCAATTGCAACAGCTGCTTGACGCCTTTTTAGTCTGACTTATTTCTCTAAATTAAGTTTTATGGACATCCCATTATGTCCCCTTTAGCGTGACGGGTTACTTATACCTTCCCATGACAAACACATGGTTCTACACTGAAATGTGTCATCATCGTGACTTAGTTTTCGGATTAAATCGCTTCGCCAATCGTTGAAGCGTTTATTTGATTGGTCAGAAAAAAGGTCACAGAAGATGACCCCCAGCTGGTGCCTGTGAGATTTGCTGTGAAGTTAACACTGGATTTGAATCAGATTGAGAAGCCTAGATAACTATCTCGCTATTTAAAGTGGCTAAATGTTATTATAATCACTCTAATATGCAACCACCAGGTACGAAAGTGCGTATGACAGACACACATACATAACTCTGGTAGGCTTCGAACTCACAACGCTGAGTGACCAGTGATTTTCTGTCAGAAACCTTTTAAAACCATTTGCCCTTTCCACACAAATATACGTCGGTAGTAGTTCGATCCATGAACATACCGTACGCCTACTGTGCATACGATTAAGAACCAATACAGCTGCCCCGAGACCGGATAGCTTAGTTGGTAACGTCGGGGTCTGTCAATCAAGGGGTCGTGAGTTCGAACCTGACTCGGCATGTAGCCATTCTGACATTTGACAAAAGTCATTTGTATCTCACCAATTGGTGTGAATCATCTATGAAAGAGCAGCAGGAGGGTTTGTTTGTGTTTTCTTTTGGTAGTACGGGTGCTAGTAATATCAGGAATCCATAGTAGGTGCTCCAGCCGCCGCAATATGACCATAACAGTTGAAAATAGCGTGGAGTTTAAATCAAATCAATTCAGATGCGGTGGAAGCGTCTAACCAGCCAGTTTTAATTGGGTTCGCCCAATAATGAATGAAAAGTTGCGGTCAAAACACTCTGTATGTACGGACAGACGCATGCACGGACGAGTGCCATTGCACCTCCGATGTCTATTGATGAAGATAATTATGCTGTACGTCTACCACGGTTGGGTTTATATTAGAGTAGGACTTTTGGAGTGTATGTGGAGAAGGGGGTCGGTATTTTATGGGGGGTCACAATTCTACGTGAGGGGTCACTTTTCTACGTGTGGGTAGGTCATAATACTATGACCCCCCGGTCATAATATTATGACCGGGGGGTCAGTATTCTATATAGAATAGTGACCGGGGGGTCAGTATTCTATGGGGGTCACTTTACTACGTTACACCGGACGCCATCTTGAAAATCACATTTATTTCTAAATTTTACATGGCACATAGAATCCATGTAATAAGACACAATTGATAAGGTAATTCCACTTTATTTCTTAAATTCACATTTTCATTTATCTGGTGTACATAAAATTCTGACATGGCCGCCAAATGGAAATGATTGCTAGTCACTTAGTACTATTTATTTATTTCTACTTGTAGAAAATGCGGTTAATATGTGATATATGTGCATCATATTCCCTCTATTCATGTAATAACTAATTTTGATATTTATTTGGATTTTACGTTTATCCAAAGTGTTTATTACTACTTGGGAAATGGCCACCAGATGGCATACAGAAAGTATAAATACTGGTACTAAATATTACAAAAGAAAATTATTATCATGTACTTTAATGTGTTTTTATTTTTCAATTCTTACAAATTCCAGATTTAATCAAAGCGTTATATTTTTCTATTGTAAACATTTCAATACTTCTGATCGTCTTGAAGCATTGTCGAAACTGTTACAGATGATATGTTTGAAACAATATTATTATTTCAAAAGACGACCATCACCCCAATGTAATAATATACACAGTTCAAACATTGAATAACAAAGTTGTCAGTGTGGGTTAAAGTACCACTATGAATTTATATCATTACTTTCTATGGCGTCTAATTTTGTGATACCATGATCTACACCCAATATTGATGTAAACATCACCAAAGCGCAAATAGAACATTGGCTCGTAATGCAGAAATTTGAAACATCCATTTCTGAGTTCTGAAATCCACCCAAACTAATTGAACTAACAAATTAACCGTCTTTCAGAAGAGACATTTAATGAATATTCAGTTGGACAGTGTTAATTTAATTTTATACACATATCCGATCTACGACATGTGTGTAGCTAAAGAGGAATGATTATGTGCAGTCAACATTGGATGTAGATACCATGTATGTGATCATTCCGCATCATTACTAGAATAATAGAAATATATAGAAATATAAAATAACAGAAAACAAACGCAAAAAGGCATATTTGATTGAACTACCGGTTCTTAGTAGTTCTTGAAGATATACTGTTTACGAGAAACTTTGGTAGAAGAAAAAGACACGAACAATAAATTCAGGTTGAAATCACCAAGCATTTGATAACAAAGGTTTCAGATAACATCAAAAACATTAATTTAAAAGAAAGAGTATGAAAATGTTTCCGTCCTACAAGACATCTACCTAACTTCATAGAGAAACTCTGTCCATTTTTTCATTGTATCGGGATACCTTAAACTAATGGTTGTCCATTCTCATTTATTTAAAATAGAACAAAAATGGCAAGATACAACTTGATTAAAATTGAACGATTTTACATTCTTTGATTCCTAAGCACTACTGCATCTAATTCTGAATGGTGTTTGCCTCTCAAGCCTCATCAAATGTATTAATATACATATATCAAGCTAGAAATTTTCGCTCGTGTAACTTTTCAATAATTTTCCCAAAGTATTTTTCTTTTGACAGACACCATGTTTCGGAAAATTTCCTCGGTAATGTTTGAATTTAAACAGTACGTTCATTGCATATACAATGTCACTTCACTTATTGCCAGAAGTGATCTAAATCTATAATCTCAATGTTTTAAGGCTTATTTTGTACATCAACTGTGTATAATGTGTACTTACAGTCTTCAAACAATAAGTCGTAATGATTCTTTTCAATAAGATATACCATACTTGAGCAAGAAGAAAACAGCAACAAATTAAAACAGACGAAATGAGATGCAGTTCGTTCATTAATGCATGAAAGTCGGTAATGATTCCTATTCTTGTTTGCAGACCCATCTAAAGGAAAGGATATAACCATGGCAGAAATATAATCTATATAAATCTTAGTCAGAAAGTCTAAAAAATGGCATGCGTGTACTTCATGTATATCAAATTTACATTGATTTCTCACAATTAAATATTAATAAGTTAAAATCTCATAATTTTATTATTGTCAAGATAAATATATTGTCTATATCTATCAACATTTCAAAATGCGAGATAGCTCTGTCTAGTATAATTGTCTCTGAAAAGCGCTCATGATAAGTCTTGATAGAACACGCATTCTATTAGTTTCGTTATTCGGGTAAACAAGTTGACAGAGAATGGGAAAACTTTCTCGAAATTATATTCATGCGCATCTACTCCATTCCATTGGAGCTATCTAGATCTACCATCGTTTACATGAAGATACATCCATGACTGTACTGTTTCAGTACAGTTTTGTGTATTAAAATCATTCATTGATGTAGTGTGACAAGACTAAGCATTACATTATGCATGACACACAAATGGGTTGTAGTGTTCATTATGATCACATGGGCTTTTCTTCATCAATTACAAATGCAAAAGTATGAAAGTTAAAAAGATCAGCTCCCAAAGAAATTTAATGAAAAGCGCATCAATCACAAGTGTTCTTTTACGACTCCTAAAGATACTTTTTGAATTTCATTAAACCGGTAATTGGGTCTTTTCGTAATTCCGGTAATACAGAGTTGTCGTTCCTGCGGGACGGTATGTTTACTTCCATTTGCCTGTAGGACAAGCGGCAACTTTAATATTTTCATCAAATAAATGAGTAATTAAATGAAAACGATTTTTATTGTAACTTAATAATGGAATCTAATAATACCTCAGCACTTTCCATAATTTTCAAACCATTCGGAGATCTATAATAAAGGCAATCTCCCATAATCCGATGATAGGTTATCATTGAAAATATTTTTCCCCGTGGAGTGCCTCAAATCAGGCCAGTGTCGATTTGTGACGTCATGACTTTGCGTTACTTACTCTAGTAATATGACGTCATAGAAATGAAAAGAGGGGCAACTGTGGGGAAAAAAGATACATGTATATATACATGTACGCTGTGAGCAAGTTTTTCCAAACGAATAATCTGTAATTATTATTGTTTGAAAGAACATTCCGCTCCACACGGTTTTTCACTGTCGGAAAACGATTTCTATCGAAAACAGAATAATTGATTGTTAAAGCACAGAAAATATTGAGGTAAGAGGCGATATTTCTGACTATCATCAAATAGCTTCCTTTTTCTCAATGTTTTTCCAAACAATCTACTGAGGTCAAATACGGTACTTTAATATTAAGAAAAGGGTTTGAAAATTTGAAGAATTCGTTATTAAATGTGCCGAAAAATATGGTCCTTTCTAAATTAAGTTAATGCTAATTGTCAGAATGATTCTGATTTTGCTGTTTGTGGGCATCAAAACAAAGAATTGGTTAGGAAAGGGTTAACATATAATAAACCATCATTTCAAATTTAATCCAAATTTGAAGCAGACAGTAGACTATGATACGTAGATCTACTAAGAAGAAAAGTTTGGTGTAGATTGCAGAATAAGAAATATTGAGGGAAAAGCAAAGTCAGAGTGTTTTTCTTTTCTCTCAAAACTTTGCTATTTCGTTCGAGTAGATCTAGATCTATGCAATTCACTGTTTGTTTGTTTGTTGTTTTTTTTGCGTTCCCAAACAAGGCCTGGTTTTGATGAATATTACTTAGCCCACATATAAAGAGAAAATAGGCCTACTTTAAAACATTTTGGCAAAATTTAAGAGCATCCTGATAACCAGCATTTTCTTCTTCTGTCTCAATAGACTAGATCTACTTTGATATACATGTAAACGTTTATAGTGTGTTGTGACTATGTTGTGAACTTGTGATGGGATTTCTCTTTCTTCTCTTCGCTGAGGTTTCTCTATTGGAATATCCAAACGATAGATACGCGGCTCGGCTAATACTGTCTCTCAGACTCGGACCCGTAGGCCCAGGCCATAAACGATGTTTGGTTCTAATTCTTGCGACTTATTACACGAATCCAAGCTCTTCTTGTATTTGCCTCTTTAGATAAAGCTTGTGCAGTTCAAAATTTCCAATTCTATCCGCAAAATTATGTCATTCAAAAATGTAGTAGCGGTTCATTCCCACTGATATCGCTTGTTTACATTGACACCGGAAGACGGCATACCGTCCCGCATGAACGACAACTCTGTCACGACGGAATTACGAAAATCCGGAATATCCAAGAATTTACATTTATCTTATTATGTAAATACAATGCTTAAAACTTTACCAAGATGTTTATTTTTAGTCAGCAGCAACAACTTAAACTTTCAACATGGTAAATGATGGCCATAATTGAATAAAATCACAGTAACATACAGCCATATTTCAAGCCTACAACACAGACATCACCTTCATTTAACAATAATTATGGCAACTGGTAGCCTATGTATTACATTTTATATGTTCATCTAATTTTAATGTTTAAAATAAATGGAGTACTATACATAATTGTGTATCAAAATTTGATTTTCCAAAGCAAAAGGTTCAAACCTAGATAACAATACCAACAACAGCACCTAACAATATGTTATTTGAAATACTCCAGCAACTGCACTTATATACAAAACTTTAAGGAACCTTCAATTGAAGAAATTAACACAGGTAAATTGATATCATGTCATTGTTAGCGAAAAGAGGAAATATTTTGGCATTTTATGTCCTGCATTGAAAATCTGTCTTAAGATTTGCTCTTTATGCCAAGATGGCAACTGGATGCCATATCTATTACTATCATTTATATGAGAACAGTAAGTAAATATGTAATATCCAAATTTAGTCTAAATGTGTTCAAATAAGTAAAGAGATTCAATAACGCATACATATCGAAATCTGGCAGCATTTTGTACCAGTACTTCAACCAATAATCATTTTCAACAAGGCACCTGGCTGTCATTTCTGAGCTTTATATAAACAATGTTGGTATAAAACAGACAAAAAGAAATGAGATGGTGTAGAAATGAGAAATAAAGTAAATTTGGATTACCAAGTATTCTTAAAAGTGCCTTTTCAAGACCATATAAAAACTAATGTAGAGAAAATGTGATTTTCAAGATGGCGTCCAGCAGCCATCTCTAATTTAGTACTTTTCTGTTATCCATATGCTATACTCATCATTAGATTTGAATTCAGCATACCCAAAAACCCCAAGATAGGTATTTTTCGCATCTTTGTTGGACAATTTGACAAAAAGTTGATTTTTTCAGCTGCGTTTGGCGGCCATCTTGGATTTTTGCGAATTGTGGGAGTTGCCCAAGGTTGCCATTCTGGCAACCAAGCTAGATTTGCTCTAGAACACCTATACAATGCAAAGAAAAAATAAAACTTTATTGTACTCGACATTGCAAGGTTCCCAAAATTTCAAATGGACTATTTTAGTTTGACTGTGTCATTCGAGAAATTTGTTAGTGCAATAGGAATGTTTCTACTTTTACCTAGATGAATTAGAGCAGAAGATATGCGAATATGCCCTTGGGTGCTAATAAACCCTTTACGGACTTCCGAAATTTCATAATGTTTGTTTACTTGCAGAGAGGGGTTTTGTTTTAATTTGGCCGGTAGAATGTATTCTGTACGGGGTTTTAGAATGACGTCCCTTGATAAACGGATTAACGAAGCAATTTCTGCGTCATCTTGTAAACTTATCAAGCAATCTTTAATTCTTAGTGTCTGTGATTGGCAATTTACCTGGCATGCATTTTTTGATAAGAAATCTCTACCTAATACACAATTTCTATCTAAATTGTCTACTATATAAAAGGTATGAGTTAGCAAAAGATGTTTGATCTTAATAGGAATGTCTGCACAACCTAAAATACGAATCTGATGTCCTGATGCGTTTCTTAGTAAAAAGTCACAATGTGTTAATTTTGGTTTTGGATTTAGATTTTTGTAAATCCGTTTATTAATCAAACTGACCGTAGAGCCCTTATTGATTAACGTTCTTACTGAAATATTTTGTAATTCTATGAGAAAAGAAGATGGTTTTGAGTTTTCTTCTATATGTAAGCATGATTCGTGTCCAAAAGTTGCATTGTCTAATACATCAACCCGTCCCGTATTAGAACTTACGCGTTTTTTGCAAGATCGTTAAGGAATGGGTAGTTTGTTTGTTTCTTACATTAATATTTGAAATGTCCTAAATTTTTACAGAGCCAACATCTCATGGTCGATTTGTCCCTAACAGATAGACCTACCGTACTTCCGTGACTTATTTTATTTCGCGAAGAGTTAAATTGATTTTGTGAAAGCCGTAGGGGAAATTTGCCTGTCATTTTGGCAAAATCGTTATTTTCTGGTCTAAACCTGTTCATGTCTGTAATTATAAATTTTTTCGAAATTTAGTTTGTGTATTTTATAGTCTTAAATCTGTCCATAATTTATAAATTGTTTGAAATTTTGGTATGCGTGGAATTTAAACAAACACGAAATAAATCGAGACAACATATCTAAATTTCCTATCTTTCTATTATTTTTGTACCAATACAACCCAAAGACATGGTAATTAGAGAAAGAAATATGAATTTAGTAAAGTTCACTCACCTCGGAACTCATCTTCTCAGGCTCGCTGGTCTCGGTACCAAATAGACGTATGTCGTGGAACCAGTTCGACATCAGGAACAACAACAACAAGTGTAAAAGATTATAGTTTTAATATACGGGAGAAAGCATTCCTAGTAACTAACTCTTAACAACAACCCATCTCCTAACAACAACCACGATACAATTTTAACTTCCATTTATATACGCCAAGGCTTCTGCGTTTTTCTATATCTAATCGTAATTAAGAAGTTATAAACGTCAATCAGAGTTCACATGTTTTAAGGTATGTATATAAATAGAATCAAGGCGAGACGCAGATCAACGATCTGCTACACAATTTAAAAGACGAAATAAAAACAATTCTAATGTTTGAAAATTTTAGAAACTTTGATATTTTGTTATTAGAAAGGAGATTTTTCGACACAACGGTTTAATTTTACCAATTAGCCGACACTTTAAGGTAGTCCACCTCTAATGAGATTCGTATATTGTCGGAATCATTCGAGTGCGATCGAAAACATTCGGCGGTGGAATTCTCCACTACAGAATGTTTACGACCGCGCCCGAATAGATTCGGACATGTAACGACGCCGCTCGTAAAAAAACCGATATTTTATGAATCTCAAAATGGCGACATTACGGGTATTCTACATTAATGGTGCTATAATGCGAAATGCGTTTTCAGAAAATGAACATTAATAATAAACTTTACAATTTTATATCAGATAACGTGATTATTTCAACAACCGATAGATAAATCGTTGGCAAAATCCAAACATAAATTATTTTGTTATCAACTTTCAGTTGCAAGTGATCGGTGGCGGTCACATCAGAGTCGGTTTGTGTGTTCCAAACTCGTGTAATACTGCTGATGTGAAGAGTATCATGAATATTGGTAAGTTAACCCTTTCCCAAACAAGAAGAGTTGAGAAAACATTGAGACAAAAGAAGAAACTGCTGATAACCAGCAGTTTCTCCTTTTGTCTCAATATTTTCTATGCCTAATTTTACACAAATTCTGTCAATAATAAGTTCCATTTTGTCAATTGTAGCAGTTTTTTTAAAAGTAGATCACCCTAAAATTTTGCCGTTTGGGAAAGGGTTGATTTACTTATTTTAGTCATTATTAGATTCCAAACACTTCGTGGAATCCCGCCGTGACAACTAAAATTGACGCTGTCATCGGAATTCTTCGTTGTCACGGAACACACCAAAGTTGAATGTTTGATTGGTAAAATACAGTAGTAGAATCAACCAACAGACCACTCTATCAGACGTTGAACTCGATTTAATGCAAGCTTAAATCATTAATTACTACTTTTATTGGTTTGCCTTGAAAATGGCCATAGAAATATTTCACCATGAAGAGAAATGTAATCAAATTTGTTCTTATTGTAAAGACATAGGTTTCATATTATTTTCAGTTGCACACAGTGTTTTCAATAGCACTACAGATTATACCCCGGATGCAGCATGCGATGAAGGTATACCTATAGAGACCAAAACAATCGTAGCAATGTAAGTCATCCTAACTGGTTCAAAAACAATAAAAAACGCAAAATAAGTTATAAAACTTAATCTGCCATTGTAATGATGAGGAATATTAACTATAAAGTATTAGTTACTCGTTCAATTACCATCATCATGATGATAATTGAACGAGTAACTAATATTTTATAGTAGATATTCATGGATATTTGCCATTTTGTCCTTGGTACTCCCACAAACCCCTTTCCGAGCCTCCATCTACTCGCCCACATACGTTAACGATTATCAAACCATTCAATGGTTGATGTGAGGCAAATGTCAGAAAGGATATTTGCCGTGGTCTTGGCTTGAACTACAATAGGGACAAACCTTGTGCTAGAAATAGACAGTTTCTACCGGTCTTACTAATAAAGGCGTAGTTACGAGATTATACATGTATTATAACACATACGAAATACTATTGTTTGTCCGAAATAACTCCACTGTTAACTGAAAATAATAGTTCCCTATCACCTGCATACAGCTGTCTTATATCATTTTTTGCAGGTGCATCTTTTCGATATTTGGCCTAGTTGTGATTATAGGGACGCTGTACGATATTTACATAAGATTATCTGATAAAACGGATAACGTAAGCACGTGTACGCAAAAAGATAATACCAAACACACGCTAGACGGAACCAACAATGTTGAAGCTAAGATTGACCTGACTCTGGTCAATGGTGACAAACCGATATATGCTACAAATGTGACATCGAAGACAACTGACGAACATTCTAACCAGAAAAGTAAGATTCAGCTTTGAGCGTCTTACACGACTTTGTTATTTATCGTCTCTATTCAACAAAACCTCGTTTCTACAGCTGTAAACAAGCTGTAAATACAAGGTTTGTGATGAAAAGCAGCGTTAAACATAATTCAATTCTGTAATTCTGATGATTCCATAAAAACGAATGTTGAGAAACGGATCATACTTAGCAGCCGTATATCTATATTGTATTTGTAAAATGAAGAAATAGAAAGATAAGAAAAAATCATTCTATATCGGGAAAATTACATCAAAGTGAACAGTTTTAACATTGTCAGTCTGCGCGAACATGGACATTTGAGAATGCCCATCCCTGCCATTATGCTTATACATATGGCGATTGTGTTCACTCAATTCCTAGATTCCTGAGGCAAGGGTTGCTCAATTAAATCAAAACGTAAAATAGATCATTTTTGACTTTGTTTGATGCCGTATCTTTGGGCGTAGTCGTCAACGTTCGTTGATATCCGATCTATATCGAAAAGTTACGAAGACAAAGTTCCACACTTCCTTCTGCCATTTGGAACACCTCGGATAATTCCATCGAAGATCGAATCGTCGACTTAGAAGTATGTGTATGAAGAAATGTTAGTTTCATAAAGTAGTTTTCGAGGTCATCCAAATGAACAACCATGGCAACTTACGGGACATGCAGGATGAAATCATTCTAAACAAGAGAGGACACTGTAACTGCATAACATGCATTTCAGTATCATTGTCGCTTTATTGTTGACATTAGTTACAGACAAACGTTTTCTGTTCTATTCTATTCTATTCATAGTCTGAACGTAGATCGGCGACTTACATCCAAGGTATAAATCGACAGAATTGTCCGTGGTGTTCCAAATGTTCCTTCTGCCGAATGATTTACGACATTGACCCAAAAATAACGACGGCGTGCGAATTTCTATTACTTAATATCCATTATTTCAGGCACACTGGAGAAAGTTTTCCTGGCCTTTTCTGCCTACACTAATGGTTTAAAGATCCTCAACACGAACCAGCCTAAAGGAGCCCTGACCTGTATTAATGGTATACGGTTCTTCAGTATGACATGGGTCATTCTTGGTCATTCTGTCGACTTTCAAGGTAGGCCGTGATATGTGATCGGTCAAGCGTAAAGGGGCTATGTGAGAAAAACATATCGGACCTAGCAGAGTTCACCAAGGTTTAAGATATTGAAAATGTACTTATTATTAATGTAAATAATGTCGGAAGCAATCTTGAAACTGAGCAGTTTTAAAACTACACAAATGTCACTGATCTCATTTTGAGCAGTCTTGATACTGCTAAAAATAACATTTATATTGTTGCTTTGATGTACAACTGCTTAAGCTTCAAGATTGCTCACAACATAAATACAGATTTGGAAATCCAGGCAGTCAGAATATGATCGACTCTTTTCTCACGTCTCTAATGGTCCCTTTTTGCTTAAAATGGGTCACATATATCACTCAACATTTCAGAATCATATCAAACTCTGAGACCACTACACTGCAAGACAACCGGTTCCTTCATAGTTGCGACACATCTTTGTCGATTTTCATTTTTAGTAAAGGATAGTATAATAAGGTCCATCGGGTGGTTGATTTGATAGAACTAGTTCCAACAAATTTCTTCAAATTTAAACATACAATATGTATTTACATTTTATCCTGTGGAAAGCAAGTTCGTCAAACTTACATGTATATCATCCCACTCAAGTTGTTGATCCAGAAACTGTTCCGGTGTGATCGAGTCAGTAACCGAAAAGTCCAAAATCAACCTCCGATTTAGGGAATCGAACTCATTCAGTGACGCTCGATCGCTTCGTCACGTACGCTAAACATTTTGTTTTGCTCTTTCTATTTATTTTCCAGCAAAGAACGGGATTGCCTATTTGTTTACTAAGAAGGTTTGGCAGTGGACGTATTATGGCATATACAGCGCTTCAGTTTCAGTAGATACATTTTTCGCAATGAGGTGATTATGCAAAAATGGACCTTATGGCGACTGAGTCCAATGTGGATTTTTGAAATTCATATGTGCTTCTCATCAAGAAACCATTTTTTCTCTTAGTATTTTGACTCTACTTGAATGAACTGTCACATGACATATCCTCATCTTAACTGAAACAAAGAAAGAAAACGATCTACATAGTTGTCTGTCTCCAATGTCAAAATAGCTTATCCATATCCGAACGCAATCACAACTTTTTTGTTCGATCTTTAAACTCATTTAAAATTCAAGAGCTACTACAAAATGTGCATGTATTTCAAGAGTCTTTGTACGAATAATGATTTTGTTCATTATCATTTGATAGAGTCTTCTCAAAAGTTACCAAAAATTTTAATTTCACAAGAATTAGTTTTGATAACGTAAAAGGAAAACGGAAATATAATTTATCTTGCTATAAAAGAATTCGTATTTGATATATTTTTTCACAGTGGACTCCTGGTAAGTTATTTGACACTTCGGGAGATGAAAAAACGAGGCGGTGCTAAGAAAATAAACTGGTTTATGTTTTACTTCCATCGATTTTGGAGGTGAGTTATAGACAATTGATTGATTTAAGATATTTCACCTACATGTATGATTAGAAACCAAACACTTCGTCCAACTTCGGCGTCATTCGGACCAATTGTGAGGTTATTGAGAATCGTGAGGTTATGCGGATTTTTTAAATCCGGATGTCCTCGACCAGTTCCATTACATCACGGTAAATGGCCAAGTTGGAAGTGAAATAGCGCGAAGAATTTGGTATTTACCGATGGGTGGAATACCTTAAAATTGCTTTTACATTTATGTCTATGTTTCATGACAACAGGATTAATTTATACATGATTCCTAACGAGCAAGGGATCAAGTTCCATTCGCCAAATTAAGGGGAAAGTATCAATGTTTGGAACAATAAATCGTTTTCAGACAGACGTAAGATTACTTAAAACTACATGATTTAATACTATTGATTTTGTTAACAGCTATTTTTTCCACAAATCTTGGTTTTGGGTGTCAATGGGAGGTGCAGCTTGATATTCTGTTGTCATAAATCCATTCCAACATAATGATATTTTGACGCCCCACAGGGTAAAGCCTTTGAATATATTGTGGAAGAAGTTTTCAACCGAAGATTATAAATATAGATATCGTAAATGGTTACATGTATTGGCTCGTATCATCTCGATGTCACCGATGGACAATATCATTGAAAAAATCGAGATATCAGATAGGCATATCATGGATGTTTAATATAGATCTATATGATAGAGGTATAAATTTCTTCACATCATGGTAGTTTTTAAAAATTGTAATTTTACTGCTAGCTTTTGACTCCTATCTCTTGTTGCAGAAATATGTCACCATATAAACTGACACGATTTAAAAACGCAAAATAGTACTTTTACAAATGGTATCTCCTGCATCTTACAAAACCAATGTATAGCCATGTAAAATTGTAAATGTTACAGTTGTTAACATAACAGGACAGAAAATGACCTTTAAAGCCACGTATAATGCCTGAATGAACGTCAGATTTTGCCAAAATGCACGTTGTGTCAAAAGCCTGGCATTGAACATCGACGACAGCGAACCCAGTGTTTTCACAGGCGATTTATCACCATGTCGCGATGTATAGGCCGCCCGCGATTACCAACCATAGAATTTGCTGTAGACTGAGCCGTCACAAATATGTTGCGTTAGTGACGTTGACGTTATTAGTTATACAGTTTCTTGCCGGGGTATATGACGATTTATTCCCGGCTGGAAAAATGATGTCACCCGAGTCGCAGACGAGGGTTGACATCATTTTTCCAGCCGGGAATAAATCGTCATATACCCAGGCAAGAAACTGTATAACGAATTTATTATACTACAAAGTTTTCGACTTATTTGTCTTTTTGTCCATGTTAGGCCGTGAACTGGGTTTACCGTTATGTTTTGATAAACCGTCGGTGTTGTTATAAAATGTCGTAACTACGACTTGAATCAAGCCTTAGTTACGAGATTTTATAACAACACCTACGATATACTATTTGTTTGTCCGAATTTAAGTCACGATTCAACTGATAAAATCGTTCCCTATTATTTTATCGAAAGTACCAATTTCCCCTAATGCGCCCCAAAGGAAAAGTAAACAAAAAGTGACGTCACGACACGTCACTGAGTTCCGCGAAATAGGTCAATGTGTTTTTGACTGACCCGGACCGTGTTATTTTTAAAAATAGATAAATAAACAAATTTGAAAGGTATTTATTATCTTTTATATTAACATTTATTTGTGTCCTATTATGCACATTTCGTTCCAATAAATATGTATACACAGATTTTTTAAGAAAGTGAACTAATGAACGAATTTTACTTGTGCACACTGGCTGCATGACACTTTCCCAGATTGGCATAGGATTTTTTTAGGATCGTGCATAGTCTTGTCGAGCATTTGTCTGGAGAATTCTTTAAATATCTCTTCGTTAAATGTGACTGCATTGTGTATTTTGAGATCACCACTCTTTGAGGTTCATTGAAGAACACTCACTCCAAGAGTGAAAGGCCTGGGTTCGATTCCCAGCAGTAAAGAGGATATTTTGTGATGATCAGTCACATGTTGAAGGCTCATTTTCAGAATTTTTATTCTTTTGTCTCAATGTTTTCTTATTGTTTAAGCCTTTTGAATTAGGGACGTCAAAACAAGGTCTTGTCTGGGAAAGGATTTGGTCGGTATCTTCAGCTTTCATTCAGTACACAAGTATGCAGCGACCTTAACCCTGTAATACACGTACTGCATATACATATTGTGTGAAGTAATCGAAGAAAAATAACACAAAAACGCACAATATTTAGGTTAAATTTGTTTATTTTGGAAATTCGCATAGAGAAAGTTTGCTTTTTACTGTCGCATAATGTGTAAACACGGGTCGCGTTATGAACGAAGCGTGGGAAAAAATGGCTGCCATTATGAGTTCGATTTTTTGTGTATGTTACCGGCGAGGCGCCTTAGGGGAAATTTGATATCATACCGCAGAAGCCGTTAATATCAATATTTATCAGATCAGCATTAACCAATCAGAATGTCAGAATTTTCTTTGCAGTATAATAAATACAATTATGTCGACGTACAGTTATTACACGCAGCTGACCGGGACGTGGGTGGTCTGTAAATCTTCCTGTGTCGTTTACACGTCTCATAAACCTTTGAACTGTCGATTCGGCTACATCAAAGCGTCTAGCTATCTTCATTTGCGAAACACGGCAAACCAAAAGCCAAAAAACTCGGTTCCTTTTTCGCAAAGTAAGCCTCAGCATTTTATACACAATTTTCTTTCGTTGTTCTCGT
The DNA here is from genome assembly GCA_963680895.1 of Fragum sueziense. Lineage (NCBI taxonomy): Eukaryota > Metazoa > Mollusca > Bivalvia > Cardiida > Cardiidae > Fragum > Fragum sueziense. The sequence continues at coordinate 9,396,428 of OY804599.1, read as the reverse complement.
ATGTTTTCAATAAGTAAATCAAAGTGGCAATTTTTACACAAAAAATCTTAGTGATTTAACACGTGGTCTGAATGCACGAGACGCACGAGCATTTAGTGATGGGCGGTTCAGATGTCCGGATAGTTTACAGAAAACATGACAAAATCGTTGGGGCGTGAAGCGTATACATTGTCTCATACATGTCCCCAAATATGGTGCCGATGGAGGCAATAGGAAAGGAATGGTTAATGAAAACGTGTTTTGCGTTTTTAAATCTTGTCAGTTTAATTCTTTTCTATTCTGTTAATCCAGACTGACGCCTGTTTACATGCTGGTAATACTATTCCTCACCACCATTCCCCGATATCTCGGTGACGGGCCTCAATGGTGGTATGACTCCTATCCAGATGGAGAGAGTTGTGACAAATACTGGTGGACAAACCTTCTATATATCAACAACTATTATCCGGGATCAGCAACTATGGTGTGTAAAAATATTTCGTCACCAATACGCTTTACCAATACGTTGGAGTACCTTTTCCAAGCAACTACTGGTTTTGACGTCTCCAATAGAGACGGATATGAAAAATATTGAAAGAAAATAGAAAATGCTGATAACTAGTTACTAATCACAAGAATTAACTTTGTTGTCTGCAATGCTGTTTTTAAAATATGTAACTGTTTAGAAGGTTCACATGTATTAATATATTTTCGTTAAAAATAAATAGCCAATTTCTAGACTCAGATATGTAGAAAATGAAAAGCCCATTTATAAAAAAAGTTAATACGCCCTTAATTTAAAAAGCATTTTCATTCAAAAAGTTGAATATTTGATGTTTATGCATTTTCTTTTTTCATCACAGTGTTTAGCACAATCTTGGTACCTGGCAAATGACATGCATTTTTATATTCTATCTCCGCTGATCATGATACCTCTCTACTAGTAAGTATTCTAATTAATCTCGTACCATTACCATACCAAAACGGCATAATTTTCGGCTGTTCCAAAGTGAAAGGTGTTCCAAACGACAATGCCAAATTAATGAACATTTTTAAATCTTTTCATTTTGGGTTAGAAAACATTGTGGAAAATGAAGAAATTGCTTGTTACAAGCAATTCCTTCATTTTCCACAATGTTTTCCCAACGTTGTTTTTTTAAGGAGTCCAAGGCGTTACTGTGCAGTTTTGGGATGATTTTATTATTCGGGTATTCCACATATTATTAGATACCAAACACTTCGTGCAGATTCGTCGTCATCATCAACGGAAACAGAAAATGGTGGCTAATGATACACGGAATACGTTAAATAATTAGAAGCATGGCCTTACTCGCGCTAACTGGCTGATTACATCCAAAACGTCTTGTAAAAATAACCGTACTCTCTTATTTGCATTTATCTACGTACTGTATGTATACTAGAGGAAAGAAGAAACGCAACAACTATTTTTTGCTATTTCTCTTAATTCTTTTATGTTATTGAGTCAAAAATGTAACTAATTATTACAGGGTACTGTATCTTGATATTAATCTTTGTGTTTACTTTAGAACCTGTCTTACCTGTGAGATAACGTCAAAATAGACGTTTACACGTTTCTCACGTGCAAACCTTTAAATATCCGAACTTTACATAGAACTCTTTTAATTTGTGTAGATGCACGTCGACTCGACAAAATGCAATGATTCTTGTTTGGATTAAATCCATAATATCGTTTTGCAACCTATTCAAAGACGTCGTCCGGTAGCAATTGTGATGTTTACGAATGGAACATCTCAACCCGCAGTTGCTGCTGACTTTGGTGTACATTGGTTTACAAAATATTGCTTGAGATAACGTCTCAGAACTAACGGATTAACTGGTGGTCGCCCGAAAAGCGGTCGTCAATGTCTAACATCATGACGTCAGTACCATAACGTGCGTTTATTTTACCTCCAGAAACAAATTCTGTTATAGAGAAAACTGTTGATGCTATTCATGAACAGTACAGCAATCAAATTTCAGCCAGGTATCGTTATAGTCCATTTGGATTGCGTGCAAGAACGCATTTAACGTTGACGCCAAACCGCTCTCGTTTAAACGCATATTGATGGCACGCACAACCTGTGACACTGGTGAAATTTTGACACAAGAAAGTCAAATGATTAAGTTTTACTATGCATTGAAAAAAGTATGCCAATTATGGTGATTTTGAGAAAAACAAAAACAAAACGCATGACCAAATCAATTTTTGTTGCGTTTCTTTTTTTCCTTTAGTATATATTTAATATTCTTTATAAAAATAGATGGACAAAAATAGTCTGTGCTTTTTTAAATTGTAAGACAAACATGTTGCTGGTGTATGTGTCCACTAATTATACGAAATATTTTATCCACAACATTATTCTTAAAGCACAGGTCTTCTTTCTTTCAACTGGACGAAACGGTACAGGAATTTATGGCAGCAACGTATCCAACCTTTGCCTCAAATCGCCTACAAACCAAATGAAAATTATCAAAGTGTGTTCGAATAAAAGAATTTAAGCTCAAAGCGTGTTATGCATCATTGATACGCAATACTTTATTCATCTTGTCCACAGTAACTCAGCAGTGGGTGGGGAAGTGCCTACTATCGAGTACATTTTATCACGGTGTATAATCACGTGACTTAGAATTTCCGATAATCTTTGTCAATACTTGACCAATTTGAATTCGGTTTGAAGCAGAGAAGGCGAAAAAATGTCAGGAATAACCTGGGCGTAGTAGATTTTTTTTTAAAGAAAATTGTTTCATCTTCAATAATTGTTATCAGTTTTTTTTTAAATCCAACACGTTCATTTAATGCGTGACGCCTGTTCACTTCCTCTGTTTCAAACCGAATTCAAATCGGTCCCGTATTAACAGTTATTGAAGATTTTCTGAAATTGTTGCATCACGCAATTATCCACCGTGTTTATACAGACTGAATATGAATTATTTATTAACAGTAACGCCGAAGTGGGTGGGATTGTAGCCGCCCTGTTTTTCCTTGGTACAACTTTAAAATATATGGTATAAATATGAATTATTTATCCACAGTAACGCCGCAGTTGGTGGGGTAGTGGCCGCCCTGTTTTTTCTTGGTACAACTGCGGCACGGGCTGTTATTGCTAAACAACATGAGTACACGGCGCTACTGTCGGGACTTGTAGGACCAAAACCGTGAGTTATATAACATAGATATAGCAAATGGTCCGAATGTCAACTATAACCCGAATGCCAAAGATTAGGTTAACCCATTACTAGATAGACAAATTTTGAACTGTTTCAATTTGAAAGGTGTTGCATATGACAGTTTGAAGTTGATTGAATTCTAAAATTCTATGTATTTATGGATATTTAAGAAATTGCTTGTCACAAGCATTTGCCCTGAGTGGCGTTAAAAGCGTGATCATGATATTGCTAACTGATATCTCATGGCAGAAATAGCCACCGTGGACTACATGTGTTTTCATGGGCTTGTTTTAACCCTTTCCCAAACGACAAAATTTTAGGGAGGTCCAATTCGAAAGCTACTGCAGACGACAAAATGGACGTTGATAAAGATTGGAACTGAGAGTGATATAGCAAAGAAAATATTGAGGCAAAAGGAGAAACTGCTGGTTATCAGCAGTTTCTTCTTTTGTCTCAATATTTTCACAAGCCTATTCTATTTGGGTGTTCAAAACCAGGTCTTGTTTGGGAAAGGGTTGAATGGGCGATTATTTGTAAAGTTAGCATTTCTAAATTATTTTATTTTATAGAAAAGACGGAGATTTCTTTGATAAAATGTACATACCAAGCCATACAAGAATGGGGCCCTATATTGTTGGTCTTGTTGCTGGATACCTTCTATATCGGTATAAAGATACGATCAAGATAAAACGGGTAAGAAATCTTCACATATTTTGACATAAACCCTCGTAATAACCTTACTTTATATTTTCCAGCAAGATTAACGCGGGACATCTGCATATGTAATGGCCCCACTTCGGCAATGTTTTGTTAAGACGCTCAACTAACGGACTTTGCACACGAAAATTAAGGCGTCCCTGGTTAATTTGGGTGAACAATACTGTTATGAAGACCTTTACTTCGCTTATTTATGTCACAACATAATTTGGCGATAAATACTTGTTTTTAAACCTTTTCCAAACAAAACCGGTTGTTGACGTCCCTGAGCCGAAAGGCGTAAGAAAACATTTAGACAAAAAGAAGAAAATGCTTATGAACACAGTAATTTTCTTCTTCCCTTCAATATTCTTCTGTATATATTACAGTAAACAAATTGCAATTTGTATATTTACCAACTTCTGTATCTTATTTCAATTTGTAACAGTCCATACTTACACCGTTTGGGAATGGTGTAAATGACAATATAGAATAACATTAAAACTTTCCAAAACATATATTTTAGAGAGATCCAATTCAAAAGCTGCTGCAAACGACAAAATGGACGGTGAATAAAAATGATTTGTGTACAATATAGCTTAGAAAATATTCAGGAGGCATAAATATAAAAATAGAAAATACTGATTATCAGCGCTTTCTTTTGCTAAATCTTTTCCTAAGCCCTTTTAATAAGGGACTTCAAAACCAGGTCTTGTTTGGAAATGGTTTAACCCTTTCCCAAACAAGACCTAGTTTTGACGTCCTTAATACATATGGCTTGGGAAAAATGAAACAAAAGAAGAAACTGCTGATAACCAGCAGTTTCTCCTTTTGTCTCAATATTTTCTATGCCATATTTTACACTAATTCCATCTTCAATAAATTCCCTTTTTGTCATTTGTCGCAGTTTTTGAAGTAGATCACCCTAAAATTTTGCCCTTTGGGAAAGGGTTAACAAACACAGTGTCTCATATTTCAGATCTGGAACCTGCTGGGTTGGTTTTCACGTCCCTAATAGAAAAGGCTTATGAAAACATTACGGCAAAAGAAGGAATCGACAAAAACATTCATTTGCCTCAATATTTGCTATGCTATAACTTACACATTTTCTCTTATTCAACATCTACATTGTCGTCATCAGCAACCTTCAAGTTTGACTGCTAAAATATTTGGCGTTTGGGAATGGTTTAACCCATTACCAGATGACAAAAATTTAGACTGATCCCAATTTAAAGATGTTGCAGATGACGATTTGTAGTGTACGAAATTTAAAATTTGTTGGTCTTTTGGGGTAGAAAGCATTGTGGGAAATGAAGAAATTGCTTGTCACAAGCAATTTCTTCATTTTCCACAATGTTTTTCGAAAGCCATTATCTTGTGGGGAGTTAAAAAAAGTTAAAAAGAGTCAGTGTGTGGTAATAGGTTATATCTCACGATAAATGACCTGGCAGAGCATCCCATTCGATAAGCATGGGCTGCTCTGCCAGGTCATTTATCGTGAGGTACAAAAGGACACTGTAGAAAAAAGATAAACAACCACAGTGTCCTGTCTTTCAGACGTGGAATCTGTTTGGTTGGTTTACGTGCATGTCGATCTAGTCCTCATACTATACGGTGTGTACCCAGATCATCACAAACATTTCTTGATCGTTTCAAATTGGAACAGTCCAAATGTTAACCGTTTGGGAATGGTTTAATATGTCAATAATATAGACTAAGATCAACACTAACAGTGTCCCATATTTCAGACTTGGAACATGCTGGGTTGGTTTACGTGCATGTCGATCATAGTTCTCATACTATACGGTGTGTACCCAGACCATCACAAACATTTCTTGACCGTTGATGAGTCGGTAGCTTACGTAACACTACACAGAGCTGGATGGGGCCTGGCTGTGTGTTGGATTATATTCGCTTGTGCGACTGGGCATGGAGGTACCGGTACTCACATTATTTACAGTAATCCGAGTTTTTTCTGATGAAATTCGCTCTTTGATATGTTGATGTCCCTCATCAACATATCAAAGAGCGAATTTCATCAGAGAAAAACTCGGATTATATTTACAGCGAAGACCCGCAGGAACAGGGAAAATAAAAATGCCAAATTTTCCTTAATTGACTCTGAAAATTTTGGAACATTCCAATCTAGCTCCCCGAAATATTCAGACACAAGGGCTTCAGCCACCCCAATTATGAAATTGCTTCCTATAGGCCTGCAGTAGGATAAAAAAACATCACACCGAACAGTGAAAACTTTTGACAATTTTAAGTCAGAAAGAATTCGGACTGTAAACGTATTCAACATTTTTGATGTTATAAACCATTTTACATAGATCTACTATATACTTTATACATAAATTATGTGAAAACGCCAGATTATTTCCTTTCCGTGAAACCAAAGCTTTGTGTTGCAAGTGACATTTTTAGCGCGTCTATTCAAAGAATAGTTGGCCTATTACGGTAACCCGGGCCTCGGTATATTTAATTGCTTTTGTAAATGTTTTACGTTTATTTGATATATCTCTGTTTCTTTTGATTCTATTGCTCTGAAACTTTGCACATGCTTCCGTGACCATGATATCAGCCTTTATACAAAGACCAATTATTCTGACATCTAATTCAGTGGAATTTTTACCCCTGTCATTTTAATTGTTAGCGTACCCCGAAAGCAACATCCATTTATTGTACTGTATTTATAGGTTGGATAAACGACTTTCTATCTTGGAGCCCGTTTGCACCTCTATCAAGGATGTCGTACTGCACTTATTTGGTGCACTTTATAGTAATTAACCACTATATACAGTCACAGCGTGTAAATGTTTACATGACAGATCTACAACAGGTACGTGACATGGAACCATTTGTTCTTAAAACTAAGATGTCGGTTAAAGAACTTATACTTTCCTTGCGGATGCCAACCAATCAGGTAGCATAGAATAAGGTCAGACTGTACGAACGGGCAGTCTGGCCTTTTTCTATGTTGCCTGCAAAAGTGATCTGTTAGAATATTCCAGTATCAGCTAGATAAAGATTAATAGTTCATCTGTATCTCTATCTAAGGTGTTGTTCAGTACATATTTGGTTCACTTTATTAACCACTATATACAGTCACAGCGTTTCAATGTCTACATGACAGATCTTAGCAGATACATGTGTATGTGACTTATAGATTAAAAGTTGTACAAAATCTGAAGTCCATTTGTACATGTATCTAGGTTGTCGTATAGTACATATCTGGTTTACTGTATAGTAATTAACCACTATATACAGACAGAGCGTGTAAATGTTTACATGACAGGTCTACAGCAGGTACGTGACTTATAGATAAAAACTAGTACACAACCTGAAGTCTATTTGTACTTATAAATAAGATGTCATACAGTACATATCTGGTTCACTTTATAATAATTAACCATTATATACAGTCACAGCGTGTAAACGTTTACATGACCGATTTACAGCATGTAAGCGACTTATAGATTAAAACTTGTAGTACAAAACTTGGAAGTCCATTTGTACATGTATCAAGGATGTCGTACAGTACATATCTGCTTAACCATTATATACAGTCACGGCGTGTAAATGTGTACATGACAGATCTACAACAGGTGCGTGACATGGATCCCATTTGTACATAGAACCTATGTGTCGGTAGAAGTACTTATACTTTGCTTGCTGATGCCAATTAATCAGGTAGCATAGAATAAGGTCAGACTGCACGAATGTGCAAGCACGAATGTGCAGGCTCACCTTTTTCTATGTTGCCTGCCTAAGCGATCTGTTAGAATATTCCAGTATCAGCTGGATAAGATTAATAGTTCATTTGTATCCCCATCTGAGATGTCGTACGGTATATATTTGGTTCACTTTATACTAATTAACCATTATATACAGTCACAGCGTGTAAATGTCTACATGACAGATCAACAGCATGTACGTCACTAATAGATTAAAACTGGTACAAAAACTGAAGCTTGTTTGTACTTATAAATAAAATGTCGTATTGCACTTATCTGGTTCACTAATAATTAACCACTATACATGTATACAGTCACAGCGTGTAAATGTCTACATGACAGATCAACAGCATGTACGTGACGTATAGATTAAAACCGGTACAAAACCTGAAGCCCATTTGTACTTATAAATAAGATGTCGTACGGTATATATTTGGTGCAGTTTATAATAATTAACCATTATATACAGTCACAGCGTGTAAATGTCTACATGACAGATCTACAACAGGTACGTGACGTATAGATTAAAACCGGTACAAAACCTGAAGCCCGTTTGTACTTATAAATAAGATGTCGTACAGTATATATTCGGTGCAGTTTATAATAATTAACCATTATATACAGTCACAGCGTGTAAATGTCTACATGACAGATCTACAACAGGTACGTGACTTATAGATTAAAACTGGTACAAAACTTTGAGTCCATTTGGACCTATATCTAGGATGTCGTACAGTACATATCTTATTCACTTTATAGTAATTAACCACTATATACAGTCACGGCGTGTAAATGTTTACATGACCGATCTTAGCATGCACGCAATCTGAAGATCAGCCTGTACATATTTTTTCTCACTTTTTTCTTGCTACAGTATATGAATCTTGCACATTACGCGGCATTGACTTTGACCTCTGAGTCATCTTTTAATTTCGACTAGTCCAAGGATTGTCGTCTAGCAGAGCTTAAGATAACAGGGATAGTGGCTTTTCAAAATGCTATATTTCCTTAAGTGTTCACCAAATCATATGTTGTGGGTACTCATTTGAATCGTCTCATCGAGACGATTCAAATGAGTACCCATAACATGATTTGAAATAACAAACTAAGAATGTCGTCACCCTTTTCCAAATCACGACTCCATTATCATGAGTTCCGCTTTATTTTCCAGATATACTTCTACCTAGGAAATGTGGTACTTTCTCATTTCGCCGCCTTCATAACGTCGCTACTATTTGAGGCGCCGATGATGGGACTAGAGAAAATATTCTTCAAGAAGAGCTAGACCACTTGTATCTAGGGACAATCCAGAATTGGCATAACTTAAGCAATTACCAGAGTGCAAAATTTTAGACTGAACCAAAATCAAAGATGTTGCAATCGACTGGTTTAAGTGAATGCAATTCCAAGTTTTTTTTTTTTGGTTAAAAAAAACCTCGTGGGGAATGAAGAAATTGCAATTTCTTTATTTTCCACAATGTTTTCCAAATTTAAGCCTTCATCTTGTAGGATACCAAAAGGCATCATTATGTGGCAATGGCTTAAATTGTTCTACCATTTTTCACAAAAAGTAAAAATGCACTAGATCTAGTTTAATTGAATGCTGCTGTAGATGACACATTTAATGTTGTTAGATATATGATTTGTGTATAATATCATGGATTGTAACCACGTGACTTTGTTATGATATATTTTCCTTCACCGTTGTCATAGTATATGCATGTTTCTGTGCTTTTTCCTTCAAATACTTTATTCCACATGTTTAAAGACATACTCAAGTACACACAATACTTCCCGATTTACTTTGATGCAAAAACTTCCCTCGAAGTTCCTTATAATAGAACATCACTTATCAAGAATATCGTTGCTTTTCAACAAAATCCTCGTACCTGCAGCTTAAAACAAGCTGCAGTTACGAGGTTTTAATGAAAAGCGACGATATTCTCATCTTTGACAAGAACTTGGTTGAACTCTTCATATTACAATAAATATGAAGATGGTATGGTGGGTAATTTGGTAGGTCAGTCCAACTAACAATGCTCAACTACATGACCTAAAATATACCATCGCATTTCAACAAAAAACTCACAACTGCAGCTTGTTTTAAGCTACAGTTACGAGTTTTTTTTATGAAAAACAGTTAAATGAACCTGACTATTCAAGAAGGGACCTTTGGTTTTAACCTTTTTAAAATATACCATCGCATTTCAACAAAAAACTCACAACTGAAGCTTGTTTTAAGCTACAGTTACGAGTTTTTTTAATGAAAAACAGTGAAATGAACCTGACTATTCAAGAAGGGACCTTTGGCTTTAACCTTTTTCAAAACAGCGTAAAATTTATATCGTGACTGGACTATAATTAAATCACGATCCACATACGATCCTCAAAAACGTTTACTTATGTGAGGCTATAACCTTTCTGTACCAACCTAAACGTCACATGAAGGTGTGTTTTCGCACTATCTCTACTAACAGAGCGAGGGGTCTAAATGATTTGTTAAAGGACAAACAAAAATATTCACATTTCCTATTTAAGAAAGAGTGGAAAATGCGGTGAATGGCAATTGTATGCAATAAAACAACGACAACAACAAAAAGTTCAAAAGAATTCTAATCACTTGTATTATATTTTCGTAATGCATACAATATTTTTCAACAGGTAGTGAAATCACTAATAAGTCTTTATCCAACAATTTTAAACCAGTCGAGTTTGAAAGAAGTTGAAGACGAAAAATATAAAATTATTGATATAAACAGTTAACTTAGAAAAAGTACAATGCATATGTTATTAAGGAAAATGATGAATGGTTGATTATCGGCTATTCTTATTTCTGTCAATGTTTTCGTAAACTGTTTCTAAAAGGGGCATCAAAATAAGTTCTTGTTTGAAAAGAGGCAGACGATTAACCATTGACGAGAACATGGGGGTTCGACCATGTTTTGCATGTGCATAATTCTCTATTTTCTTCCAAACACGATTTTCTCCAGCGCCATCATGGGTGCTTCGAAACACAACGACGTAAGGAAGGCAACAAAGTAGGAAACAACCACATTACCGATGTAAAAGTAAATCTAGAAAAAATAATAATAACAGACGGTAATGACCATATTCACCTAATACCAAATATTTTATTCTTAGTCGAAAACTAACAATTTTATAGAAACCATGTCCGATAAACGACGACTTCAACATGAAATGAAGGAATGAAAAAGAATTTTATCTTGCGAATAATAATGAAATATAAAATCAGTTAGCTTTGTTTTGTGATTAATGAAACTACATAATGCATAAAAATGGAGATTTAATAACTTTTCCGTAAAATACACTTAACCGCACAGCTAACTCCTCGCTTTTGTTTTTTGTATAACTAAGTAATCGCTCAACCAATCGCTTTGATTTTTCATATTTCAGTAGATGACCTATTTTCCATCAATTTTAGTAAAAAACAAATTCACTTTTACGTGTCATTTACCTCATCCAACGTGCACGTGCGTTTAACGATTTCGAAATGCATGTACATGCATTTTAACAAAAACCTGAATAATTCACCATGTCTTAAATCAATGTTGATCGGGAGTAATAAGAAACATAGTTTCGACATGTTTTACTAGCGAAATATTATTTAAACAACGTAACAAAAAACGTTCTAAAACGTCACATGGTTGATACGTTGGATGCGATCGAATTTTACACGTGTAAAACAGTTTGCCAGTTAATAAAACCATTGCGTACATTCACAAAGAGCAATATTGAAACAAATTATGAAGAAATCACCTGCTTTACATTATAACGTCACAATAGTGACGTCAACAGTATAAAACTAGTATCTTGTATGTCCGCCGTTTGCATGGCATCTGGAGCGCATAGAACTAATGTCATAGATAATGAAAGCAAGAGGAATAGCATTCTAAATTTGAGCTAAAGCGTTTTCCAACTCCTTAAGTGTTCGAGACTGGTGTACTTAATTCCTTATCCGACGTCTTAGGTCACTCATACCAAAGGTGCTCAAAAAGATTCAAATCCGGGGAATTCGATCACCACGGAAGTACCCTGCTGCCGCTACACATTCGGTGCTTGCTATGAATCGTATCAGGGTACTTCCGTGGTACTCGAAGTCCGCGGATCTGAATCCTGTCGAGCACCTTTGGGAGGAGTTATGACGTCGGATAAGAAATTAAGCACGCAAGTCTAGTAGCACTTCGGGAGTTGGAAAACGCTTTAGTGCAAGCTTTCCCCAAACCTTCATTGTCAATTGCATTGATTCTATGAGGTCCAGGTGCCGTGTAGTAATAAGAGCAAATGGCGAAGAACAAGATTCTAGTTTTATTGTGTTGACGTCACGTGACGTTATAGTGTAAATCAAATGATGTCTTCGTAGTTTGTTTTAATATTGCTCTTTGTGGATATAGTCAATGATTTTATCAACTGGCAAACTGTTATACAAGTGTAAAATTCGATCGCACCCAACGTATCGACCATGTGACGGTTTGGACCCGTCTTTGTTACGTTGTTTGAATAACATTTCGTTAACAAAACTTGTCCAAATTATGTTTTTTATTACTCCCGATCAACATTGATTAAAGACATGGTGAATTAATTTTGTTTTTGTTAAGATGCATGTGCATGCATTTCAAAATCGTTAAACGCACGTGCACGTTGGATGAGGTAATCGACACGTAAATTTGAATATGTTTTTGACTAAAATTAGCGGGAAATAGGTCATCTACTGAGATATGAAAAATCAAGGCAATTGCTTCAGCGATTACTTGGTTATACAAAAATAAAAAGCGAGGAGTTAGCTGTGCGGTTCAGTATATATCTACCGGTATTTTATTTCTAAAAGTACTAACAAGGACAAATACCAGAATATTGCTGAGAAGTATACATGTACTAATGCGATCTAGATGCGCCTATTACAGTATATTCAATCTTTAAATAATGTTTAGATGATTGCAGTCAAGTGTTATACTTTCCTTTTTCTAGAGTTTTGTCTTATCGCGAGATGAAACAAGAGCTTCAGAGAAAGAAATACTGTAACTTACGAATGTGATATCGGTCAAGTATCTATTCAGACGGAGGGTATCTTTGTAGTAGGTAAGGCAGATATAATGTACCAGGTAGGCGCAGTATGACAATCTACCCAGGGGACCAAATGGACTCCATGATAAAAAGTCGTTGACCCAACCTGAAAAAAAAAAACCGAGAATCGATACAAATATTTTGGTTTACTTTAGGTTTGAACAGGTATCAGTGTGTATAAGTGGTTACTATAAATAGTCAAATATACATCCTGCCTCCCCTCTTTTCCGTTATCGGTCTAGTCCCTCATTAGTAAAAAAAAATGAATAGTTTATACCACGGAATTAATGACAACAAAAATAATATCAATTTTAATATCATCCACACAAATTAACACGGGACAACTTAATTTTCGTGTGCAAAGTCCGTTAGTTGAGCATCTTAACAAAACATCGTCGAAGTGGGGTCATTACATATGCAGATGTCTCGGGTTAATCTTGCTGGACAATACCACCTTCCGCCCAAAACAAACAAGATAGAATAGTGGAAGTGGTAGACAAATAGCGATATAAATAAGTATAATCAAACTGGATTTAAGTTTTTTTCGATACTTATGACTTAATGGGGCTAACAACAAAAAAAGTGTTACTTTAAAAAGAGGCTGTACTATACATGATTTTAACCAAAAACGAAATACGAAATATCTTTATAACAAACCTCCATAACCAGTAGCACAAGCAAATATGATCCAGGACACTGCTATACCCCATCCTGTTCTGTGTAACGTAACGTAGACTACATTTATACAATAATATACTAAATAATTATAACAAACCTCCATATCCATTAGCACAAGCAAATATAATCCAGGACACGGCTATACCCCATCCTGTTCTGTGTAATGTAACGTAGACTACATTTATACAAGAATATACTAAATAATTATAACAAACCTCCATATCCAGTAGCACAAGCAAATATGATCCAGGACACTGCTATACCCCACCCAGTTCTGTGTAACGTAACGTAGACTACATTTATACAAGAATATACTAAATAATTATAACATACCTCCGTAACCAGTAGCACAAGCAAATATGATCCAGGACACAGCTATACCCCACCCAGTTCTGTGTAACGTAACGTAGACTACATTTATACAAGAATATACTAAATAATTATAACATACCTCCGTAACCAGTAGCACAAGCAAATATAATCCAGGACACGGCTATACCCCACCCAGTTCTGTGTAACGTAACGTAGACTACATTTATACAAGAATATACTAAATAATTATAACATACCTCCGTAACCAGTAGCACAAGCAAATATAATCCAGGACACGGCTATACCCCACCCAGTTCTGTGTAACGTAACGTAGACTACATTTATACAAGAATATACTAAATAATTATAACATACCTCCGTAACCAGTAGCACAAGCAAATATAATCCAGGACACGGCTATACCCCACCCAGTTCTGTGTAACGTAACGTAGACTACATTTATACAATGATATACTAAATAATTATAACATACCTCCATAACCAGTAGCACAAGCAAATATAATCCAGGACACAGCTATACCCCATCCTGTTCTGTGTAACGTAACGTACACTACATTTATACAAGAATATACTAAATAATTATAACAAACCTCCATATCCAGTAGCACAAGCAAATATGATCCAAGACACAGCTATACCCCACCCAGTTCTGTGTAATGTAACGTAGACTACATTTATACAATAATATACTAAATAATTATAACAAACCTCCATATCCAGTAGCACAAGCAAATATGATCCAGGACACTGCTATACCCCATCCTGTTCTGTGTAACGTAACGTAGACTACATTTATACAAGAATATACTAAATAATTATAACATACCTCCGTAACCAGTAGCACAAGCAAATATAATCCAGGACACGGCTATACCCCATCCTGTTCTGTGTAATGTAACGTAGACTACATTTATACAATAATATACTAAATAATTATAACAAACCTCCATATCCAGTAGCACAAGCAAATATGATCCAGGACACTGCTATACCCCATCCTGTTCTGTGTAACGTAACGTAGACTACATTTATACAAGAATATACTAAATAATTATAACAAACCTCCATATCCAGTAGCACAAGCAAATATGATCCAGGACACAGCTATACCCCACCCAGGTCTGTGTAATGTAACGTAGACTACATTTATACAAGAATATACTAAATAATTATAACATACCTCCGTAACCAGTAGCACAAGCAAATATAATCCAGGACACGGCTATACCCCACCCAGTTCTGTGTAATGTAACGTAGACTACATTTATACAAGAATATACTAAATAATTATAACAAACCTCCATAACCAGTAGCACAAGCAAATATGATCCAGGACACTGCTATACCCCATCCTGTTCTGTGTAATGTAACGTAGGCCACCGACTCATCTACAGATAGATAATGCTTCCCATCGTCTGGGTATACACCATAAATAATCAGAATAATTATAGACATGCAAGTAAACCAACCCAGGATATTCCAGGTCTGAAAATAGAATACAAGTACAATGTCATTCAAAACATACACCTGCTAATTTCGAAGGATTTGTGGAAGAAAATTTGTTGCTCAATCAATTGAATAATTCTCAGAGGAAGACGGCAAGATACTTAGGTATAGAGTAGCCATTTTTGTGGTCTGCCAGATCAAACACAACCTTGTAGCGTTTGAAACTACCAAGGATGGGTTGCAATAAGGGGTCAAAAAATAGATTTTCTTTAAATTTTGTGGATTGATAGGGTTACATAATATCGTTAATTTGTATGTGTAAAAAATCTGGTTTCGGCTTATTTTCCGAGATATGGGTAAATGAAGTGGGTGGGGTAAGATGGACTGAAACACAGTAGGGGTCATTCTAAGTCACTTATATTTCTTATTTTTAGCCCTAGATGCATGAAAATTTGTATGTGTGTCCTGTGATATATGCGTTAAACATTTATGGGCTTACATTAGATATTGCATTTACATCTTTCCCGTAATATTCATTCTTCTTTCTTACGCCAAATTTCGCTATTTTTTAACTACCAACTTTACCAAACTATCTCCACACGTTTTATTTGAAACATGATTTTTATGAAACTTTACAGATGTATCATCCAGATATTAATGTAACTTTGTGTGAAATTTAAAAGAAAAGCATTGGCCCGTTGTTGAGATATTTGACCTTGACCTTCAAAATAACATCAAATTCGGGAATGTCCGTTAAAACTACGTATTGTTGGGAAAATGGTTAGGGTTGAATGGCATGTGACAGCCCATTCATTAAAGAATGCATTTCAAACACGATTGGGGTTTTTATTGTATGATTTTACCGTTAAAATTGATATAATCAATATAATAAACTTGATCACCTCTCAGACTTACCCGGTCATTTCATCTAATGAAATCATTGATAGACAGATATTTGTTTAAGGCCTGTCTATACATTTAACATTATTTTTTTTGTTAATATTATATAACGCTATATAAGTATTTAGCTTAAGTTAATTAATTGTAAGCACATTTGGTCATTTAGTAAAATCATTCACAATGCGTCTTCTTTATAACCACATAAGAAATACATTCTGAAAATGATTAGTTTTCTCCTAGCAAATTGATAATTCTTGTCCATCATGAGATGAGTGAATGAATATAAACTCTTAGACAATTTAAATTGCATATAGAGCTTTGGTAGTTCTAGCAATCTTAACATAATGCTAATATTTAATTTCACTCACCTGTGGTAGTAAAATTAATCACAGCGCTTTCCGAGTAGACATGTTTCATGTGCAATATTTAGTTTGATAAGAAAACTGAGAAGTAAAAAGAATTTCTTTTCTTTTCCATTCTTCCGAATGGGTTGTACGATACAAAAAAGTAAATATCGCTACGAAACTCATTAGGAACAATAAAAAGAAACCATGTTTCCAATCCTTATGAATAAAATTGGCGCTTTAACTATCACATTTATGGCATTTTCCGAGTTTTGAAGTCATTTTGAAGGTCAAGGTCAAATATCTCAACAACAGTCCGACGCTTTTCTTTCAAATTTCACACAAAGTTACATTATTATCTGGACAATATATCTGTAAAGTTTCATAGATATCGGGTTTCAAATAAAACCTGTGGAGATAGTTTGGTGAAGTTGGTCGTTAAAAAATTGCGAAATTCTTCGAAAGAAAGAAGAATGAGTATTACGGAAAAGACATGCATGGAATATCAAATATAAGCACATAACTGTTTAACGCATATATCGCAAAACATGCATACAAATTTTCACGCATCTTGGGCTAAAAATAAGAAAGATAGGCGACTTAGAATAACCCCTACTGTGTTTCAGTCCATCTTACCCCACCACTTTATTTACCCATATCTCGAAAAATAAGCCGAAACCAGATTTTTTACACATACAAATTAAAGATATTATGTAACCCTATCAATCCACGAAATTTAAAGAAAATCTATTTTTTGACCCCTTATTGCAACCCATCCTTTCCAATAAAGCTCGTTCCAAAAAGACCAATGCTGTTCTATTAAGTACTATCTGTGAACAGCATTTACCATGGCCATGATCATGATCAGTCTTAATTTAAACATATGTCTTATCTGTATGGATGTTGATCTCAGATACTATAAATGCCTTTTTCCAGATCCTGGCAGATTTAGTATTGAAATGTAACATTTTAAACGTACCCTCTTCATTTTGAAAGTGTCCTTGTACCGATAGAGCAAGTATCCAGTGAGAAGTCCGACAACATATGGACCAATCCTTGTATGAGCGGGAAAGTATAGGTTGTCACTGAAATACTGGTCTTTTCTGCAACAAATATAACATAACGGTTAATTTAACCCTTTTCTATATGACTGAATGTCGGCGTGGTCCAAATTAAAAGGTAGTGCAAAAGATAAAATTAAAGATGCCAAATGAGGGAATACTTACTGGTAATCAGCATTTCCCCCTTTTTTGCAGAGCTTTTAAAACATGCCTTGATTAGAGACGTCAAAAGTAGGTCTTATTACGGAATTGAAGGGCGAGAATATACGATACAATGCCTGGGCTTAGATACTTAAACTGCCATGGTTCAATTGATGGATCAGTAATACATTCTTAGAACTGAAGTCAGCGTGATCACCTTTACAAATGAAAATGTTCATAAACGAAGAAAAACGCTCAAGTGAAACAAGTTCTTAAATTACAAGTACATAATGAAAGGAGAAGCAAATAAATGTAAATGACCAATTTTACGTGCTTATCTACAATTGTACATACGGTTTCGGTCCGATATATCCACCATATAGAGCTGTATATTCATGCTGCTTGGCTATCACTGCTCGAGTTATAGTGGTAGCCAGTAGAAAAATACCGGCAATAACACCGCCAACCGCCGCATTACTGAAATTAAGTCATACATAAGTCATACAAGTCAAATAAGGAAGTTTCTGATTCAAGGAGACAAGTCAATCGAATAAAGCTTACGTTGCTGAGGCTTAGTACAAAAACAAAATATTACCAACAGCGTATGGCTCACAATAAATGACCTGGCCGAACATTTCTAGCTATTAGCTAGAGATGCTCAGCCAGGCCATTTATCGTGTGCTATAATAAAATGTGAAATGTCAAGATAATTCTTATGTTACTGACATATAAATAACAATATAAATACTAGTTTAATCAGTTTCAAAACTGCTCAAAGTGAGTTACGTAATATTTAAGCAGTTTTAAAACTGCTCAGTTTCAAAACCTTACGACATATACACACCCACTTACTAGAACAGGGGCACTATGATAAGTGGTGATAGAATGTAGAACTGCATATCGTCAGCAAGATACCACGACCAGGCCATACACTAAAAGAAAATTGAAATTAATAAAACTATGCTATTTATTCATGAAAGTTCCGAGAAATCATGACAGAAGTTGGAAGTAAATTATTCGTTCGAAGACAAGCCTTTTTATAAGCTATTTTTGTGCATGCCCATTTGCATGGAAACCGAGATAATGTACCTTAAAATTTATAAAACGTTATAACAAAAAAATCACCAATATTAAACTAAGCTACTTCTTGGTGTAAGTTATAACACTTTAATATGACTTCTTTTGTTCATAAAACTCGTAACTTTAACTTTAAATACATCATACTTACGACGGTTTCCTTTTAAAAAAAAAACAACAAAAAAAACGAAATTACGATAAAAACAATGTTATCAAATCGCATAAAATATGTGCCTAGTTCTTTACTCCCCCCTCTCTCATTTGCCCTAATGTCAACAAGTGTTTCAAAGACAGGACAGTTTAAACTAACCGGTTTGTCAAATAGCCCGAATAAGTAGTTGTTGACATATAGAATATTCGTCCACCAATGTGCCTTACAACTGTTCCCCTCAATGTGTGTCTGCGGCCACTCTGGACCATCACCGAGGTGTGGTACGATACACACATACACCATGATTACCAACATATAGACAGGTGTCAGTCTGAATTAGAAAAGTAAAAAATGGTATGATATAGTAGAGCAACATATTAGTTCTTTGGAGTGAAAACATTATTTTTTTTTTTCAATTCCAAATAGGCTACAAACTCTATGTTGTGGGTGCTCATTTGAATCGTCTCAACGAGACGATTCTAATGAGTACCCACAACATAGGGTTTGATAAGCATTTAGTGAAAAGTTTCCTTTTGAAAAGCCATCAGCGCCTTAACCTTATCTCTGATAAAGTATCATACCTTGATAAAGGGCTGGCCGTTTTCATATTATCGGCGTAAATTCTCATGGCCTAATGTCATCCATTACGTAAATAGGGACATTCTAGAAAGTGCGAAAACTATTGACTGTGTAAGGCTCTAAGGTCTGTTTAGAATTATTAGATTTATGTCTTAGATTAATTAGTTTTATTATCATGATAAGTAAAGTAGAAAGGGTAAAAGACAAGCAAGCTGAACTGATGGTGAAACAGGACAAATTACGGGTAAAAGGATACGACAGACATTCGTAGTTTAAGTTACTTAAAAGCAAAATTACCTCCAATATCTATGAAAGTAGAACATAGCCCAGTTCATCTTCCTAGCTCCTCCCTTCTTTGACATCTCTCGAAGAGTCAAATATGCAACCAATAAGCCACTGTAACACATGTAATATTTGAAAATTTGTATTTAATTACCATTCATTGTATGTCTTGCTTAAACTGTAGACTTAAAGCTCCTTTGTATGAATTATAGTTATTTTGAGAAAGTTATGATCGCAACATAAAGAGTTATACTTGTAAATGCGGGTGCTTGAAAGTAATATCACACGTTGACTGATTAAGAATGTCTTACATGTGTTGTATACTACTGGTAGTTTGTTTCAGATACAAATCTAACACCAGCAGTTTAGAATTGATGCCAAATTATCCGTAGATTTTATTTGTAGCCTATAATTCTAGGCGCCACTTTTTTCAGATTATGATAATATAATAAGTGCCAATATATAGAAAGTGGTTGGACGTAATACCGGTACTTTCCCTTAAGCTTCATTTCAGATAGATCACTATTTGACATGTCACCTAGTGTATATAAACGGCTTAATCGCGTTTTTTCTTCTATCAGTAGGCTTATAATCTACAATTTGGTTTGGCTTTTACCAGACAAAGGACTAGTACCTCATAGTAAAGAAGGTATCCACTGAAATAGTTGCACTGAAAATACCATAAAATGTCCACTGCCATACCTTCTTTCCGAAGAAGAAGACTGATGCGTTCTTGGCTGAAAAAGATAATCAAACATGTATAGAAAAACGTAACTACAGCAGAAGTTTTCTTAAACCGAATTAATGATGTATACTGTGTGGAATAAAACGTGGTTAGC
Organism: Fragum sueziense; assembly: GCA_963680895.1. Lineage (NCBI taxonomy): Eukaryota > Metazoa > Mollusca > Bivalvia > Cardiida > Cardiidae > Fragum > Fragum sueziense. The sequence goes on along the minus strand of OY804599.1, from coordinate 9,375,914 downwards.
AAAGTTAGATTTAGGACTACACTAAATACAAGAATATGCTTGGCGTCATTGCTACAATATGATGTAGCTGTTTTAAACTATGCTCATCGTTGCCTTGCGTTTTGATATGTCAAACTCTGCAAGGGTTAATAAATCAACTGATTAATGACGCCTATATTACACATACATGTAGATTAGGCAACAGGTGCACCAAGTATCATTTCTAGGTAGAGAGGAATTTGGTGTCCTATATAATTATGATTCTGACTTTGACGTCCGGCTTGTTTACAACCATTTCCAAAAGCAGGGGGCTGGTTTTGAATGAGGTTGGATTAGAAACGCTCGCTGATGATCTGAAGTTTTTGTCGTTACCTAAATGAATTATCTAATGTATGATTAAGGCCTTTTATATCGCGTGTTATGTCCCCTGCAACAGCCTTCAAACTGTTACAGTTTAGAATTGTCTAAATTTAAAAGGCGTTGAAACTGATGTATTTTCTAACGTTTAACTCTTTACAAAACCTGTTTTTGACGTCCCTGATAAAAAAACGCATACGAAAACATAAAGACAAAACACGAATTTGTCGAATATTTTCTATGATGTACATGGATGTCCAAGTTTTAATACCCATTTTGTCGCCGGTAGTAGCTTCCAAATTACTACAACCCAAACAGACACTGGTTTGGAGATAAGGGATTAAGTTACTGTATCGCATGGTTGCTCACCACCAAAGTCCATGGAATGTCCGAGAATGACCCAAGTCATACTGAAGAACCGTATACCATTGATGCACGTCAGAGCACCTTTAGGCTGATTCGTGTTCAAGATCTTTAAACCGTTGGAGTAAAATGAAAACGCCAGGAAAAACCTCGACAGAGTACCTGAATTAAACAAAGAATAATACTTGAAATTATTTAATACATAACATACATACTTTTATTAGCATAAGACATACAAAAACGTTTGTAGCCTAAACAAAAGAATATGGTGGAGACATAATTTACAGAGAAATACAAATGTAATTTAAATAAACACAAGACAAATGGTCATATATATAATCATGGTTGTTGTCGTTGTTGTTCTTCTTCGCATTTTAAATTCATTACTGTATACGTGAATATAGCCAAATTATTAAATACAATAGGATTCGGTTTTTCGTTTAAACAAATACGTCATCGTCACGCCTCACTGGTCTAAAAATAGATTGGGAATCCTCTATCGTACAAATATGGCTGTGAAGTTTTTCCACGATCAGCTTGCTGAAGATGACGTTCTAAGAGCTGGATTACCGTAATCATTTGTTGAGAAACATTCTAATTAAGAGTTGAGAAGGTTGCTGCACTGTCGTGTACTTTTTAAGATAGGTAACTATGAAATAACTAGTTGACAAGTAATGTTTACACATACGGTCCTGCCTAGCTTAGATTCGCCGTGCCGCTCGTGCGTACTCGCTTACCCTTTCCAAAACGCCAAATGTCATGTTGGGCCAAACTGAAAAAAGTCTGCAGATGACAAAACGGGTGTGAATACTTTTAGTGTTTTATGTCAGAGAAAATATCAAGGCAAAAGTAGAATGATCATCAATATCCAAAGAAGTTATTCACACTCATTTTGTTTGCTGTGCAGGTCTTTTCAATTTGGTCGATCATCATTTTCTTCTTTTGTCTCAATGTTTTCCCAATACTTTTCTGTTGAGGACGTCAAAACCGGTCTTGTTTAGGAAAGGATTTATCTAGGAAAAAACTAGAATTTGTCGCTGAATGTGATTTGATACCCCCATAGGCTTTCAATAGGCCTACTACAGAGGGCAATAACTCATAAAATACGCAAGGTAGAGTTATGCTCATTGTACGTTGCACTCCTCCTTGGTGAGATCTATCTACCCGCGAAGTTTCATGATCATAGCTACTTTACTTTTAGACTTTTCGATGTTTTTTATGATTAAGCTGCTGAGGAATGTCAAGAAAAAACGTATGTCATTTCTGGTCTGTCTCCGTATCTGGAATCAATATTGCATGTTGAATATGCGCAATGTTTCGTAGTTTTAGTTCCCGCCTGCATTATCTATGATCGACTAATATCTCGCTTGAAAATGATAATTTTTCGCTAACACTGTTACGAAAAAATTGTCCGATTCATGACCGATAAACAAAATATTAGACTGGTACCCGGCAAACGTTGTTGAGGGATTTCCCATCAGAAATCTATTTTTAGCGCACGAGCCCGCGAAAATCATTCCTTATTGATATGAAATTGCTGACAAAAAGGGTAAATTGTTCTTGTAAGCAAAAGTATCCATCAGCCATAAAACCAATTGGTTCATGATCAAGTGACGTGTATACACAGGCTGATCTTGTAACATGATTGTCCCAAATGCCTTATGAGCTCTTTTCCTGCTACATATTATAATTATTATATTAGACCTGACATGACTCCGTCTGACTTACTTGGCATACTCGGTGTCTGCTGATGTATTTGGACTTTCAGGTCTGTATTGTCATTCCCATTAGTCACAGGTTTTGTATCTTGGTTATCGTTTGTCTTTTCAGTGCTGTTTCGAAACAGATCGACTTTTATATTACCACTCATATCCCCAGTTTTAATGTTTTCTCCCACGTTTCCTGTGTATTTGTCCGTTGTGTTATCATTATCCGTTAGTCTTAAGTAAATATCCAACATTGTTCCAATCGTTATAAACATCCCGAAAATAGACAGAATACATCTGCAACAGAAGAATGGGTTTGATGGCAATTTGGTGAATTTAGCATGTTTAAGATTTTTAGAAAAAAACATATCAGGAGTAGATACATATGTCAATCAATAGCCAAAAGGTAGGAAGTAAGAACTATTCTAACCCGTTGCAATCCCGTCAATTATATGAATTGCATGTCCTTCAATGGAATCGGAAAGACAGAATTTGATAGACGGTTAATAGTTTTAAACTATCCGGTATGTAATGTGAGAAAATATAAATAATGGTATATATAGACCACTTCTAAGGGAAAAGTCGCCCGATCCTTTCCCTCGTAATAATGTAGCTATTGAAAATTCGGCCGGCTTACTTACACCATCAGAGAATACTATGCTGCTATATCGTGTAATCGCATATTTCTTTCTCAAGCTGCAAGTATATGGTGTTAAATATCGCGACATGACAAATCTCACCATACTTACATTGCGACTATTGTCTTTGTCTCTATAGGCAGTTCATCATGACACTGGGCTATTGGCTGATATTCCGTGGAGGAATTGAATACGAACTTCGCAACTGAAAATACATGGCGAATACATTTTAGATCTATATTTCTGATTTAAAGGACAGAAAAATACAGTTTTTTATTTCTTGATAAGCTGGAAGAAATTGATGATAACTGCCAGATCTTTACACTCCTCCAGTGAACGATTGTTGGTCACCATCTGGGGTGACAAGATGACACTCTATGTAAATACTAAAGCCTATCATTTTTTAATGATGATGTTTTGAACACGTTCTTGTGTATGTCTTTTCGGCATTAGTGAAAGTCAATCCGTCATGGATAGTTTTATTCTCTTACACTAGGTTTGCGCAAACATCTGGAATATCACTTGACACCAAATTTTATACATACCTACAGCCATGATGTTTTTCATATCTTCTGTGTTACAACCTTCTGGCATACATACACCGACCTTAAATGTGCCACCCGTCACCATAGCCAACTGAAATATACATTTCAAATTATATCAAGAACCTCTGACATTTTCACACATTTGGACATGTTTTTATTATTCTATGAGAAATTAAAACATGCCGCCCGTGTTACAACTGTCCGGCATACATACACCGACCTTAAATGTACCACTCGTCACCAAAGACAACTGAAGTATACATTTAAAATTGCATGATCTCCTTTTAAGCGAGCCTTATGTCCGGGGAGCTAATGTCACAGCCTTATTGTCGGCGTTGCGTTGTATTCCCGTCCCGTCCCGTCGCGTCTTCACTTGAAAAACTTTAACTAGTTCTATATATCAGGCACTATTACGTTATGTTATCGGCTGACGTCGAACTGAATCCCGGGCCTTCTACCGACACAGCTACAATATTGGAGGCTATTGAAGCGTCTAATGCGTCAATGTCCAAACAAATTGAAACTGTAATCAGCGAAGTGTCAGCTGTGAAATTAGAAATTGGGTCTATAAAACACGATGTTGCGGCAATTAAATCACAGGCTATTAACATTGAACTAAAGCAAGCTGGTTTGGAGGCTAGATTTTCGGAGTTGAATCATAAAGTTGAATATATCGGACATGCTAATGATACAATAGAAAATGATATTGCAGCACTCTCTTATAACTTTGAGAAAAAATGTGACGAAATAGATGTTTTACAAGATCGTTTAAACTATGTTGAAAGGGAATTACGTCAAAATGAGATACGTGTGTTTGGATTGAATGAAGAGTCTGATGAGTCGATTGATCAATTAAAGTCGAAAGTTAAAGATGAAATTCTTAGAATTGCTTACCCTAATAAAAATTATGATCAGGATCCTATTATCAATGCAAGACGAGTTGGAACAGCTCAGCATAACCAGTCTAGAATGGTCATTGCCAAGTTATCTAATGTTGAATATAAGTATGGCATTTTCAAGGCTAGGGATGTCCTTCGTCATAAGAACATTAGGGTGTCTAATGTTCTTACGAGTTTTGAAAGGGCTGAGTTGAAACGTCTGAATGATTCTGGTAAAAAGGGATATTTTAAGAATGGAAAGTTGCATATTCTACATAAATCAAACAATGGTCAGACTAACAGACGCCAGAGGTATGCTACAGGTCAACGGGTACATCCCAATTCCACTCAGCTTAATGATTCTAATAGCATGTATGTTGATGCTGCCGCGTCTTTACCTGCCCAGCAGTCTAATGTGGAATAGGGATAAGGCCGAGGCCAGTCGCATAAATCTGATAATACAAAATTTGTTTCATTTTTATCATGGAATATTTGTGGTTTATATGGGAAAATTAAAAACCCTGACTTTGTTAATTATGTAAAAGAATATGATATTGTTTGTTTACAGGAAACATGGTTGAAAGAAGATTGTATAGATGATATTACTAATTCATTGCCAGGTTTTTCGATTTTTGTTTGCCCAGCAAAGACTTCTACGAAGGGGGGGTAGGAATCTCGGTGGTGTATTAATACTAGTTAAAGATTGTATTTCTAAATATGTAACAAGAGTTGCAGATGATTTTAATTCTGGAGTTGTATTAAAACTAAACAAAGACATGCTTACATTTAATAAAGACACCATTTTGATTTCTATATATATCCCACCGGAGAAGTCAATTTTTTATAAAAATGAAGATTTTGCTGGCATATCTATTTTAGAGAATCTATTTTTGAGCTACCATTATGAATTTGGAGACTCTGAAATTATTATTTGTGGCGATATGAACGCTCGTACAGGATCACTTCAAGAGAATAGCTTGCTTCCTGATGTTTCACAGTTCCATGAGTTTTCTGACCTTTTTGACAGCTTTGCTTCTTCCATGGAACAGAGAAGTAATATGGATAAAGTTATTAACCGTTCTGGCAGTGACTTAGTAAATTTTTGTAATGTTTTTACTTTTCTTATTGTTAATGGTAGATACGGTTCAGATAAAAACGTTGGCGATTTTACATTTATTAACGCAAACGGATGTAGCGTGGTTGATTATTTTGTTGTATCTGAAAACATTTTAAATGTTATTTGTGATTTCAGTATAGAGTCCTTGTCAAATAGTGATCATTTGCCTCTACAATTGAAATTATTAGGACAACGTATATTTGATCAATCGGCGAGTCGAAATGTATTAGATGTGCAACCTGATAATGTAACCAAATGTTTCTATAAATTTGATGAAAATAGTATTTCGCTTTATCAGCGTAATTTAATGGAGTTTTTTGAGAGAGGTGACTTTGACTATATGGATGAAAATTTACAAAGTGAACCCAATATTGATAGTGTTGTATCTTCTTTTGAAAACATTGTATTACAATGCAGTGAACACGCAAAAGTTCATAAGAAAACTAAAAAGTTGAATCAACATGCATGGTATGACAAGGAATGCAGTTCCCTTAATACATTTAAAAACAGATCTCTTAGAGAATATAGGAAATATAAATCAGATTCAAATTTACAAAATTATCTAGAATAAAAAAATAATTACAAATCGTTTTGTCGAACTAAAAAGGATTTGTACAGGACTAAAACCATAAACGATATTGAAAACAGTCTAAACGACTCAAAAGCCTTTTGGTGTCATATTAGAACATTGGCAAAAGTAAACAAACAATCCGTCTCTATATCGTTGGAAACTTGGTTTGACCATTTCAAAGGTGTTTATGCTTCAATTGCCCCCGATAATGAGTTAATAGCATTGCAAAATGAATTGCACGAAAACGAACCAGCAACACATGATTTTTCTGCTGAGATTTTTGATAGCCCGATTACGGATAATGAAATTATATCGGCTATTAATGAGTTAAACCCAAATAAAGGTCAAGTCGGAAATATGGTCGTTACTCAATTTAAGTATGGCATTCAAGTTTTATTACCTTATATCAGAATTCTTTTTAACAGAATATTCAGCACTGGCGAATTTCCGAATAACTGGTCAAAATCTGTTATATTGCCTTTACATAAGAAAGGGGCCGTAACCGACCCTGAAAACTACAGAGGTATTTCCTTGATAGATGGATTCAGTAAACTGTATATAAGTATATTATAAAAAAGATTGACATTTTTTGTTAATGCATGCAATATCTTATGTGAATCCCAAGCTGGCTTTCGACAGGGATATAGTACTATTGATAATGCTTTTATTTTGCAATCAATAGTTTCTAAATATTTAAGTATGAAACGTAAAAAGCTTTATGTGGCCTTTATTGACTACAAAAAGGCATTTGACTCGGTTGACAGATCAAAATTATTTTCTATTTTAGAAACTCTAGGTGTTAGAGGTAAATTGTTGAAATCGATAAAGAGCATTTATAACAATGTATCTGCATGTGTTCGAGAGGATACCTCTGGAGCACTATCGGCGTCATTTGATTGTCCGCTTGGTCTTCGTCAAGGTTGTAAGCTTAGTCCTATTCTGTTTTGTCTTTTTATTAACGGCTTAGATGCTGCGATGAGAAATTCTGGTACAAATGGTATTCAACTTTTTCCTGATCTAATGGAACTGTTTTCTCTATTGTTTGCAGATGATGTGGCATTAGCAAGTGATACAGTTATTGGTTTGCAGATGCAGCTCAATGCTTTATATACATTTAGCAATGAATTGCGCCTCCAGGTCAATACTGATAAAACAAAGATAATGGTCTTTAGACATGGTGGGCGAATCGCTAGAAATGAAAAATGGTTTTATGACAATAAGCCGATAGAAGTAGTTAATAGCTTTGTATATGTTGGTGTCAATTTTACGAGTAAACTTTCATACTTTAAGATGTCAGAGTATATGGCAACTAAAAGTAAGAAAGTTTTTATTGCTTTACTTAAAAGACTACACAGTGTTTTACCCTTATCTCATAAAACATTTTTCAAAATTTTTGATTCTAAAATTAGCTCTATTCTTTTATATGGATCTGAAATTTGGGGTCTTGATCAGCCTGGTTGTGCTGAACGCATTCATGTGTATGCGTGTAAACGTTTCATGAATGCCCCAATGAATTCTGTAAATAATGCAATTTTGGGAGATTGTGGTAGATATTCTATTTATATTGAGGCCTCTAAAAGGTGTATGAAATATTGGGTAAAACTTTTAAATACACCAAATGATCGTTATATAAGAAAATGTTATGATATGCTAAAAATACTAGACGAAATAGGTTTTAAAAATTGGGTTTCTAAAGTAAGGATTAGTCTTTATACGAATGGTTTTGGATATATTTGGGAAAGGCAAACAGTCACCAATGCCACTCAGTTTTTAAAAGCTTATAAAAACAGGCTGATAGATCAATTTACCCAAGAATGGTACAGTTATTGTAACAGAACAAGTAAATTGATTTATTATTCCAATTTTAAACAAAAGTTTTCACCAGAAACCTACTTAGATGTAATTGATATAGTTAAGTTTAGGAAAAGTTTAGTGTCATTTAGAACTCATCTCATTCTTTAATGATAGAAAAGGGTCGTCATCTAAATATTGTTAAAGATCTTAGATACTGTCCTTATTGTAATTCTGTTGTAGAATGTGAGTTTCATTTTCTTTTAATCTGTCCGTTGTATGAGGAATTGCGCACTAAGTTTATCAGCAAAAAGTTTTATAAAAACCCTAACATACAGAAATTCTACATTTTGATGGCAAACAAAAACACTGCTATAGTACGCAATCTTGCAATGTATATTTTTTATGCTATGGAAAAAAGGAATTTGGCTATGGCAAATGTGTCTCAAGCAACCTCATGACAACATTGTGTTTGAACATGTTATTGGTGTATATTTTTGTATACAGGCCGGTGGCCAATATACTAATAAACCATTTGAATTGAATTTGAATTGAATTACAATTACTATTAGCAAATACACCTTTTAAACCATCCACGGAAGATTAAAGAAATACAAATCCTGAAAATGACCTTGAAAAATTGGATGTGAAAGATCTTGAGCAATGTGCACTTGTGAGTAATGACTGGATGAATAAAAAAACTCAAAATGAATGCATCAAAGACTGAATTTATCACGTTTGGTAGTCGACACCAATTGCAAAAGTGTTACACTAGATCAATTGATGTTGCAGGTGATCAAATTAAATTACAGAATTGTATCAGGTATTTGGGTGCATTCTTGGACGAATCTCTTAACTTTAAGGAACATGTGAAAAGAAAATGCAGGGTGGCAATGTTGAATTATTTCAGAATCAAATGCATTCGGAAGTATCTGAGGAAGGAAGCCACGGAGATCCTTGTGCTTTCATTGGTCATTTCCCATCTGGACTACTGCAATGGAATTTTACACGGAATCGCTCAAACCGAATTATGTAAACTACAGAGGATACAAATATGTGCGCCAAGCTTGTGTTGAACCGTAGAAAGATGGACAGTTCCAGGCAGGCTCTTTACGACTTACACTGGCTACCAATCAAGGCCAGAATAACATTTAAACTAATCTTAACATTTATGTACAAATGTTCCACTGGACGTGCTCCGACATACTTAACGGAACTGCTTTTGGCCAAACCCAGCGGGCGTGAACTGAGATCGTCACATTCCAATGACAAATGTTATCAAGTCCCCCTTTTATAACAGAAAGACGTTCAGTGACAGAAGCTTCGGCACAATAGGACCGAAACTTTGGAATAACCTTCCAGTCATTTTGAAATCATGTGAAACAATCGAAAGTTTCAAGAAACAGTTGAAAACTCATTATTTCACAAATTTTAATTCTCTGTTTTAACCCTTGTCCGAAAGACACAAATTTGGAATGTTCGCATTTAAACCAGTTGTAGACGACAAAACAATTACATCCAAAGTATATAAAGTGCAAATTATAGCATGGAAAAATTGAAGGGGAAAGGGAAATTTGTTAAATATCGGCAAATTCTTCTTTTCTCTCAATTTTTTCCCTGATTATTCATAACCTACTTTAGACGAAAAAACATAGTCTTACTCGGGCAAGGGTAAGCAGAACATATGACTTTTTTAACATTGTGCATTGTGTATAGATATAACGTAGGTGGGATGTCAAAATATCGTACCTCCAGCTTTTCCAATCTGTAGTTACGAGGTTGTGACCCCCCATCAGCAATATGTACTCGTATTTAATCATTTTGTAAAATGCCATTGAATATGGACTGTCGTAAAAATAGGCGTTTAATCAATTATAAACAGTTTAAAGTTTCATTAGATATACCACACCCTATTACCGGCTATCACTACAGCAGTTGCTAACCTTGGGCAGTATCATCTATAAATAGCGGGTGAACTGGGTAGGTCATACTTTTTCCATATTTGTTTTGTGTAAAAGCGTTTCTCAGCTTTAATTTGTAGTACCCTGGGCTTGCCATACATTTGAGCACCTACATGTCAAATATTAGCACAGAGAGTCCTCAAACAAAAAAATAATTCACCAACAAAGTCGAAACTTCACATATTTGCATATAAAATTCATCTTTCCATGCAAATAGCAGAAAAACACTGAAACAAATGTTAGAAATTTTATTACAAAATGGATATCTAGTATATTATCTACCAACTAATTGCTTGTGAAGACAACCAACTATTCCGTTATGTCGTTATAGTCAAACAAAGTTTGATGAGCTAAAAATTTATGCAATCACGAACAGCACATAGGGGGATCACCGACAGGAGATTCGTACTTGAAATAGGCAATCACAGACAGCATAAATGATACTATTTTGCTTGTCTATGTACAATTCTTTTTCATTATCCAAGTGATCATGGCGTAAAATATTTAAAATTTGCTGATGATAATTACAACAATACATGAATGCTGGTACTTTTGTTTGATAAAAGAGCATCAGATAAGAATAAGCTATATATGAAGCAAGAACTTCCCAGGAATCAACGTTTAGGTGCTCTAGCCACTGCAATATGGCCATAGCGGTTTAAAACGGCGTTACATCTCATGAAATCAAATCATAGGCCCGATTGTATCAACGCTGTTTAGCACAAACAAAATAATTATTTCACTGATTTGTTCAAATTTTCCGATGTGAATAATCGAAAAATAACCGAAACAGATACTTGGCCATTTGGTTAACTCTAGCCGGCGTTTATAAAATCGGGCACAGACTAACTTTAAAAAAATACCTTCAACATTAGATCCTATGCTCAAAAATACCATTGCGTTATTCGTCTTTTATAGCAATATAAATTCAAGTTTTAAAATTGTGAGTTTCCGCTTTATCTAAGTAAGTAAGTAATTAAGTAAGTAAATCTTTTATTATAGTGACTTGTGTACAAGTAAACAGTTTAACAATAAACAATAAATATACAATATAAACACCCGGCCCCATGGGCCTATAAGTCACTTTTAAACAAATGTATTAATTATATACACACATGAATGGAAGTTGAGGTCTTGTAATAGTAGGAAATGTGATTACCAGTATTGGTACATAATTATGAAAAATTGTTGGATGAAAAGTAGTAAATTTCTTTGTTTTTCTTTCATTGCAAACCTGACATAGCTCGTATCATATTAATCCATTGGCTTCTAGAATGTTAGCAGGTTTGTCATACGGTCAGTTCAACATCCAACAGTCCAACATTCAATCTAATTATTGCTTATGAACTCGATTATTTGCAGGGGAATTTAAGAGTTTTAATTATGAACACTATTTGGAGGATAATTACTGACCTTGACCGGGTAATTATACTAGCCAAATATCAGAATGGTCATTTACATTGTCCAGTAAGATTAACCCGAGACATCTGCATATGTAATGACCCCACTTGTTAAGGTTAAGGACAGATCCTCCATTTATTTCCTACGGTAAGATTTTTTTTTATTTTTTCTGTACTGATATCTAAATATATGAGAAGTAAAAAAATGACTTAAAAAATATAGGTCACCAAGCGAATAAAAAAAAAATATTGGATTTCAAGGGAGACTACTCTTGTCTAAAATTGCAAAAATGAGGTGTCACTTAAATACCCACAAAAAAGGTGTTCGAAATGACCAGCATTACATAAATAAGTCTTTATTGTGTTCAATATGTTTTATTCTGTATAAATGAGTATCAATTTGGGAAAATTTATTGATGATTTTGAAATTTTTAGTAAATCACTCTTTCAAAAGTAGCTGAAATTGCTCTTTTTTCGCAACGTTTCTGATAATAAAAAATATTCCAGCGGTAAGATTGTTTTCTTTTTTGGTATAGACATAGTGCTTGGTCATACCTACAAAAAACAAATAAAGAAAAATATATCAAACCAAGCGTTTTTCTTATTTATAAGTAAAATTTGGTTTACTTTTTGCAGCTCTGCCCAAAATTGTTTCACTACTTTTATCCATTTTCTTCCTTATTACCAGCTTTAGATAATAAAAAGTGTCATCTTTTGTGTCCATCTGAAGCGGTCTAGCTTATAAAAACGCCACTTTGCTTTTGTTGCTCCGTTTCCTATCGCTAACGCCACATGTTGAACGCGTAACAGAAAGCGAAATGTACCATCCGAGTACTATTACACTTTAATTGACCGAACAGAGAATTTTGAAATAACCGAAAAGGGTCTTGTCATTTATCATCCAAACATTAAAGGGCGACGGTAACAGATGGTCTAATTGCAAAAAAAAATGAATTATTTTGAAAAAATATGCAAAAATTTTGTGTTGACCACCTCGGGATGGTTAATAATATGCGATTCAGACAGAGAATGAGCCAAAATTACAAGACAGATAGCTGAATTTAGGGAGAATCCAAACCTAAATTCAACCCCGTCTCAGATGGGGTTAGAATTATTTTGAAATAGTTGCGCATGCGCATACAGCGCGGACCATGATTCAAACGAGATTCATACTTGAATTTCAATATGACGTCATCATGTATGTTGTGACGTCATTTAAGAAAGTCGCATGTCCTACTGTTTTGACCTACTTTCGATATCGCTTCATGAGTTTGGTATCAAATTGCGAAAAAATGAGTCGTTGCTTCAATAGTTTAACGTAATCATTTAATCAGGTCATATAAAGCTTAAAAAGTGTACATTTCGTTTGTATTTGACAATTTTTGGGTCCAAATCTGGGAAATAGTAGCTTTAACTAAATGTAAAACATACATTTGCTGAAAAGGCCAATTACTGAAACAGCCTTATTTTCGTTATTTAGGATATGCGCAGTAAGTTGCACAGTAACAACTGGAGGATCTGTCCTTAAGGCACTCAACTAACTTTGCACACGAAAATTAAGTTGTCCCGGGTTAATTTGGGTGGACAATACAGCGATGTCGTTGTTATTCATTTGATATTAAAATCAGATAAATGGAGAATGTTTTTATCCAGTTAGCCGTGGCGCAATTTTGGTGAAACAATAGTGCATCGTATGTGTTGTTATAAAATCTCGTATAGATCCACAAGGAAAAATTGACAGTGACGTAGTATTGTGTTTTGTGTTTCTAAACCAATACACTGTTCTCATTAAATTTTGTACCGTTTACATTGCACTCGTGATAAATGAACAGGTTGATTTGTTGTAAACGATAAACACAAAACTACCTCACTGTCATTTTTTCCTTGTGGATTTATATGTGGCCATAGTTGCGAGACTTTATAACTAGGCCTACACTGACGGTTTGTCAATACTTATAACGGTAAATCTAGCGTACTTTTAGCACAGAGTTCATTGCGATAATATTGGAAATGGAATCTTATGGTTAATAGGGTTAAATCTTACGCTATAAATAGAATGGTCCAAGCGGTTTTAGCTGTTAAAAATCTCGTAACCACGGCTTCATTCAAGCTGCAGTTGTGTGGTTTTAGAATCATACGGACAAAACACTTTTGTTTGTCCGAGATTCCGTGCGGGATGCTTTATAAAGAGTATTTGCTGCAACATGTATCTGTTTAAGCCGAGTCCAGTTAACGTCGGAGTCTGTCAATCCAGGGGTCGCGAGTTCGAACCCCAGGCTGACCAGTATCCATTCTTACATTTGACAAAAGTCATTTGTCTCTCACCAATGGGTGTGAATCATCTATGTGAGAGCGCAGCTGGAGGATGGGTACTTTTATTTAGAGGTCTATTTGTCCAATGACCACTCGGCTTTACTTCACCATGCAAGGTGAAACATAACACAGAATAAAGAAATAAACATTTTTAACCATTTACAAAAAATGCCTCTTTTTACGCTCCTTTTAGAAAAAGCTTGCTATCTTGTACAAAGTTATATTCTTGGCACCATCCACTTTGTCTTCTGCAACAGCCTGTCAATTTGGGCATTCACAATTTTGTCCGTATACATTTTTGTAGTTATGGTCCAATATAAAAATGATAATCTTACAACCCTAGGTGTAAAGCACCTCGAATTGATCTATGGATAAGGCGAGAAATCTCCCTAAAAGGCTCAGCCCTATGGGTCAATTTTCAAAACTTAAAAATTGAGAAACAAAATATAGCTTTATGGTTAGGTAGATAAATAAATGAAATGAATACCGATTTTATGCCATTTAAAAAGTTCTATAGGTGCAGATAACTCTTGATTATTTTACCCACCTGAATGGTTTTCATTTTCTTACACTACCTGTATTCATAGATGTAAAATGAAGTTTCTTTTTGTTTTATTCCCAATTTAATTTCTACAGATACAAGGATAAATGGTGTTGACTTTATATGGCAGCTTTGGTTTTGTCCGTATTGCGCATACGCACCACTGAAACAACCTGAAAAACGCACTTTCCCGCCAAAAAACCGAGGAATACCTACCTTCCTTTGGCTGGCAAACATCGTTCCCCCCCCCCCCTCCCTTGACCCAGCTTCCCATTGACATATGTTTTGTCACTTGATCATAGACTTCCTTGGTAAAAAGGATTTCCTGGGTCACTGGGGGGAACATGCTTTTATATAAAAAATAGTGCTCATATACCAATTGCCATATTTTTGGCAGGAAGATTTCGCCTTTAAACTCATTTCAATGGTGCGCATGCGCACTAAGGACAAAACGAAAACTGGCTTGTGATTTCAAAAAAAAAAAAATTCCTTACATTTACAAAATAAATTATTGCTGATAAAACAATAGAAAACTTAATTCTGGTTAAATTAATACCGGTGGGGTAAGAAAATATAATTTAAGGGGTAGGTACAGAAACCAAGAGTTATATCTGTACATGTCGGATCGTTTTGATTGTACAAAATCAATTTTCATATGATTTACAGTTGTCGCAACATCGTATGGCACAATGTTTATATTTTGTTTAAATGTAATTGAACGTTAAACAAAACATAAACACGTGCCATACGATGTGGCGACAACTGTAGGTATAGATCTAACAATACAGCTCGAGATATTTATCAATTTTCATGTTTTGAAAATTGACTTTTCCATTTGAGACGTTTAGGGAGATTTCTCGCCTTATCCATAGAGATCCTTACCTAGCTGACTGATCGTTGATCCTTCACTAGTTTCTGTATTCACTTACCTAGGCTAGTTGCAATCATGTGCTTTATGCAGACAACCTCGATGTTTTATCGATATCAACAGATTCTTGCTTGATAATCCGTTATCACCGATATCTCTTCTTCTTTCGAAATGAGGCCAAAACGCTGAACATTGATAGCGCATCTGTCTCTCATTCGAGAGAACCCGGGTTCGATCCCCGGCCGTGGCAAATATCTTTTCTAACTAATGTTACCCACCAATTGTTTGATATTGTTAACCTATGTGGGCGAGCAGCTGGAGGCTCGGTTAGTCTATTGTGTTAGTACTTGTATGAGAAACAACAGGAATCCATGGTTAGGCGCTCAAGGTGCCGCAATATAACCATGGCAGTTGAAAACGGCGTAAAACCCCAATAAACAAAATCGTTTCGCAAAGAAAAATACAAATTTGCACCGCGCAAAACATTCGATCGAAATGTTTGAAGATTCATTGACCGACTTTGAAATGTAGCAGGATTCATATACATATATTTGCGTGGGTTCCATCTATTTCAGTTAAGTCTGACTAAATGAAATTTAATCCCATTCAAAATATTACAGTCATATTGTGTGTCTGAAACAGCGACGACATGATGTAAAATCCACAATTTTCACTGTAAAGTATGTGTAGTTTTTTAAGGTTTGCAACCCATCATTAGCACTAAAGAGCCAGAGGTGAATTTGATAAGTGCCAGTAATTCCTAAACTGTGTTACATTTCCATTCTAAACATAACCAATTTGAACGGTTTAGAATTTTGAATCAATGCATACTTACGGAAACATTTGACAGAAATGTTCAAAATTACCTCCGCTGCATATGAATGTAGACTAAAGTAATATTTGTAGCCTAAATTATTTTCCTTTTGAATCATAATCTTGAAATCCGGCACGTTGAATCAACTTATAAGAAGTGTGTGTACAAATGTGTGTAATTTGATGCATTTCGTATGGCAAAAAGTGGTGTTTTTAATGATGGGATGTATACCTTAACCGACAAACTATCATCTACAACTAATGGTTGCATACGTCCTTCAATTTTGTGTTACTAAGCTTCAACCATATCAGTTCTAGATGAAAGGAACTTGCACGATTTCTATGTCTATAATTCAGAAATTGGCTAGTCTATCACGAAATGGTGTTAATTCATTATTTATGCTCCTTTCAGGCAACTTCTTGTTGAAAGAGATGCCGCTTTTCCAACAAGACATATTGTTCTGTGTTACCATCAACTTATGTCCGGGTTTGCCATTCAAATTTTCAATATGCTGTTCGTGATAGCCAAATCGGCATCAGTGTTTAGTTTTAATCGGTCAGTCTGAAGTTAATTCAGATCAGACAGTTTTCTAAATTTACACAGTGTAAGAAAATTGATTGGCTATTTTAATAGTTATACTAATTCTAATGATCGTCTTATCATTTTCTCATTATATGGACTGAAAGTTGGATTTTAAGTAAAAAATTGTGAAGTTACGACTTTGTCGCTGAATATTTTTGTTGTTTAGGGATTCTTTGAGCTAATATTTATCATGTAGGTGCTCAAATGTATGGCCAGCCAAGTGCACTACAAATATAGCTGAGAAAGGCTTTAACACAAAAACAAAGATGGAAAAAGTATGACCTACCCAGTACACCCGCTATTTATAGATGATACTGCCCAAGGTTAGCAACTGCTGTAGTGATAGCCGGTAATAGGGTGTGTATACTGCCTTGATATTTCATACATTGATACTTCCTGCCAAAACCTTTCACTTAGGGCCATGATCAATGACCTAGTGACCTTGACATTTGAGTTTGATAGATAAACTTTTACCTGGCCTATATCTCATGCACTGTTATTGATAAAGCCTATATTTTCTTTGAAATTGATACCACCCGCAGAGACCTTTCATTTTGGACCATTACTTATGACCTTGTGACCTTGTCCTTGAAGTTATACCTATTTTTTAAAAAATAACCTGATCTATGCCCTTGGCAGTATTAGAGATAGAGCCTTGATATTTCACAAATGGACACCTCCTGCCAAGATCTTTCATTTGAGACTAATGGCTTAATTCATGAAGCTTACTCTTACTTATTTGAAGTTACCGCAAATAGAATTGCACGAGTTTCTTACATTTTATCGTGCAGCCAGCACGATGTTTTCATGAGAGTTTGCTCTTGAGGACAGGTTGGTATTCAAAGACATAAGGAGGGTTCGAAGCGACTTAACTAAGTTAGGATTTCTCGAGGCAAGAAGGTCGGACCTTGAGCTTAACTCATGCTTATTTCTCCTACATTTTACGGATTTTTGAAAGAAAATTTGCTGGAATTCATGTTTTTGAAACATATTCTTCCATTATATCAAGTTTTTTGTGATATGAAAGTAAAATTTACTATTTTTGAAAATGCCAAAAACGCTTCTTCTTTTGACACATTTTTAATTTTCATTCTAATTGTTTAATTTTAGACAAGTCCTATTTCAAATGTGCGGCAACTAACATTATGAATAAGACAAAAATGATATCGGAAAACTTTAAGAGAAAAGAGGAAATTGTTGATGATCAGGAGTTTCTCCTTTTCATCGATATTTTCTATGCTAGATCTATATAACCCAATCATTTCCTTTTTATGCATCAAATATCTTGTCATCTGTAACAGCTATCAACATTCGATTTAATGATTATAACGTTATCAGTGGAGTTGTGATATTCGGCTATTTTGTGAAAACATTATAAGAAAAGACGCGTATTTTAAAACCGCATAATAATTCTTTTCCATTGAAGTTTTCAGAAGCATTGGTCAGAGGATTAAAATTTCGTATTTTGCCCAACGGATTTATCTATGATGACATGAACAACATTTCCTAAAAAAATAGTTTATCTATGAAAATCACTTGAATCAAGCGATGTTTCGACGAAACTGGTATGAAGGGTTGTATAAGATTATAACAAATTAAGAAAAGGGTTAAGAAACATTTCCTCTATAAAGAAAAGAAAGATTTTGACTATGAATACTACTTTGTTATTGAGTCTTTCTTGTCCGAGGATCCCGTGCTAACGGCGTAATCAGTAACTTCAGGCGTCCTTTGTTGAGTTTGACTGAAGTTTGAGTCAAGTAAATGTTCATGAATTAAGCCATAAGACCTTTGACCTCTTGACCTTAGAGTAAAGCTCTTTTTGATACAAGCTCCAGTATAGACGAGCTGCGTTGTCCGCGGACAAGTCTTTTCATTTAAGGATTTCCAAACAAGACATGGCTTTGGCCTCTTTTGGAAAATAAAGATAAAAGAATAAAATGCTTTTAAATCGGATCACCTAAGAACTTTATCGTTTGGGAAAGGGTTAAACATATCTTACATGGCCACTAACCAAGAAGTTCTTTTCCGTGTGATAAATCTGGTTATCATTGAAGAGTGGTCTTAACTTGTGGAAAACAAAAAAACTGCCCAAACAGTAGATTGGTGAGTGGTATAACACAGCTGGAAAATTAACCTAATCAATGGCTTTTGAATTTTTATTGGTACGGGTCTGTTTGGCTGTACACAAGGTCTTTGGCTGCATGATTTTATCATTATTATAAACTATTAATTAGTATATCAGTTTATAAACTATTATCACCAACTTACGATTGGATTCAAGCCAGCGACCCAGGCTGGGAAAGGCACTTCCAGTTTGCAGTATTTTCCATCAAAGTGGTGGATGGGATCAGTCTGTAGGGTATCGTTGGAGAAGGTTATGGCCTCCACACCGACACATTCATCAAAGGAGCCGAGCCAGTTAAGGTCAAGATCAGAAATGATACCGCTGTGTGGCTTACCGATAGCATCGAGCACTGGAAAATGCAGGAAAAGGTTATGTAATTTCCCCTTTGTAATTTGATGAGATACAAGCGCTCACCCGGAAATTGTCGCTTTTCTTCGAAGGCCTTGCA
Source organism: Fragum sueziense (assembly GCA_963680895.1). Classification (NCBI taxonomy): domain Eukaryota; kingdom Metazoa; phylum Mollusca; class Bivalvia; order Cardiida; family Cardiidae; genus Fragum; species Fragum sueziense. The sequence goes on along the minus strand of OY804599.1, from coordinate 9,356,917 downwards.
ACCGTAGCTTATTTTAAGCTGCAGTTTTGAGGTTTTTGGAGAAAAACAGCGAAATGCATTCTTCGTTAACTTAAAATGATTTTATTTTCATATGTTTAGTTATACTACAATGATGGACCAACGATACAAATGTTTAAATCTGACATTCTGTATTGCAGATGTAGATCTACAGTATACTATTCAAAATGATAAAAAAAAAAAAACGCATGTGAATTCTTCTTTCTAAATCAACAAGAAAAGGTCTTACAAATGAAGTCTTCCTCTTTGACACTGTACATGTAATGTCAATTTAATATAACTTGAATAACGAAAGAAAATGACATTTTGAATAAAACTCCGTAAGCTGGCTTTGTTCTAGAATTGTACTTGATTAAAGGTAGTTGCATTTCACGAATGTCAAAGCGTTTCGTTAATTAAACATACTTTGAAATAAATTTCTGTTGCATAATGAGCTAGATCTACTTAACTTACTCTGAATTGCCCACATGTCAAAGTTTGCTATTCCACGCACCATGGTAACAATGTCTTTTACGCATTCGCCATTAATTGCAACATCGTCATCGTCAGCTATCAGTATTTCTACAATATACGCTAGTGTGTCATCAGCTTGCATGTCCCGAATAGCCTTCTGAATGTTTAGTTTATCCAGTATCTCAAATACATCAATGCTACCGCAGTTGTTGTTTTTGTTGGTGCCTGTGCTGTTCGAAGCATGACCAGTTCCTGCTATTGAAGTTATAATGGTTTGTATTGGGTTCTGTTCTATCGCGTTATCACACAGAGTCATTGGCATTAACATTAACAACATCACCGCCGATGAGACTAGTCGTGCAGAACTCATTCTGTATCTGGATCTAGATGGTGTATAAAACATAGTAGCACCATTAACCCTTACACAAACAGCATAATTTTAGACTGGTCCAATTAGAATTCTATTTAAGACGACAAAGTCAACTTATATAGATATATATAAATTTATTCTCACAGAAAGAAGAACGAATATGTATCCTCCGTATCGAAATACATATATATATAGATAAAATCAATAAAAAGTGCAATTTACCATGCATAGAATTTAGATATTAATTCATTAAGTTCATATATACTTAGAAAAATTCTAATGTATCACTTTTTAAAATTGCATATCTTCCTTATTGTCAAAGATTTAGATTTAGAATTTGGCATGTGTTTATGCACAAAACCATATAACTATTGAAAGTTTAGCCTCTCTTACAACCGGTCGAACTTGCTACTGCGTGCGGTCTGCGTCTGTAACGTACGTGTAGTCGTGCGATGCACGCACGCGCAACGTACGATGTTGGTTGACGCAACCACGACGCAGACTGCACGCAGCAAAGAATTGACCGGACAATTCTTTGTTACGACCATTCTACGTATTTTAGAACGTCGGGAGCACGCAAGACAGAAGTACGGAGCACGTACGACAGGCGTACGTGTGACACAGGGAACGATATACTGAAATGCCAGAAAATTCACAACGAATGTGTACTTTTCTCGAAAAAGATTCATACTTTTGGCATGCTTTGAATGTACATATTTTGAGGCGCTCTTACAACCCGTTGTACGTCTTTATAATTCGTGCGATTTTGCAGAGTTTTAAAACGTACGATTTAAAAAGACGCACGACGGGTTGTAAGAGAGGCTAAAAGCCTCTCTTACGTGACCGCGTCATTTAAAAAGGGGATTAAAACAGTTTTTCGGCTCGTGTAACTTGTGATCTTTTTTAATCACTTTTGTTTCCAGTGATTTTGAATGCTGGTTGATTGTGTAATGGAAATCTGAAAAAAAACCTGAAACCTTATTTATCGTAACAAAGGCTGTTAACGAGCAATGAATCTAACGTTGTTAGGAGGGGCCTTTTTATATATAAAAAGAACTATATTTCAATGTCAAAGTCACTAGGTCAAATTTCATGGTCTCAGATGAAAGGTCTTGGTGGTATCTGTCCATGTATGAAATATACTAACGGAAAAAAGTAACTGTGCACATTTCCTTTCTATATAACATTTTAGATACATAAGTTAAATGAATCAAATTTTACAATTTTGGAAAAAGAACGTTGAACCTTTAAATTTCAATAAGTTTCATATTGCTACCCCACTCGTTATCATCGTAACAAGCCTGGAGAGTGGGTAGGGGTAAAATTCAAATTCACAAACCATTTTCGAGTGTGAACACAATTGACACCGCTAAATGTCTGCGGCAACGAGACAGCTAAACTGTCACAGACGGCTCTTTAAATGTTCTTCTTGAGATGTTGACCAATAGCGGTGTCAACTAGTCAAGCGCTGACGTTGAATAAAGCATGAATCCATATGACGTTCCCTAACGTGTTTATGAATGCGAGCTCGAACATTGGACTGTACAGATGTAATCGAGGCGCGCCAATAAGCAATACCTTGTTCGAATCGGCCTTATGAAAGGGTAGATGTTGTCTAAGCTACTGTAAACGATGTCCTCGACGACGTCGTAGCAAGACTATACGTATCGGAGTACATCAAAGACGGATGTAGCGCTCCATTACCGATCTCTAACAGACCTTCTGCTGATAGAACTCAACTCTGGAATCAACCTAGCTGTAACTTTTGTCGACAGGAATCGATTTCACTGACGGTTGTTCCAATTCTGGTTGACTTGTCGGAATGACGTCACGCGCCGACGTATCGAATTTGACGAATTGTGTGTGTTTCTGAATGGTTGAAATTGTCTCAAAAGTGCCTATATGATGTTTCTATGCAAACCAAAACGGTTGGAGACCTATTGCTTTGGCATTAGGGGGCTACTGTCTAAAGCGTGTATTAACGTGCATCTTTGGATAAACGTATCGCGTTGTTTTCTGATCAATTAAACAAATTTACATGTTTTTTCTGAACAACAAGCAAGTGAACGGCAGTTTCGCCATAAAAACAAATTTCAACCTCACTTAGGAATAACGCAGTGCAACAATTCACTCAAACGAAAAGGACGTTTACGTCGGACGTCCATGCATGTGCAGTTGGTGGCATTCGACATTTTGTTAACAAGCGTCTCTAATGGACAATTGCAAGAGATGTTTCTTGTCATTAGGTCGTATATTTGCATAATAAATAAGAAAATACGCATGCACAGTTACTTTTTTCCATTAGTATATTATGACTATATGCTATCTCATACAGTTCATAAGATGTAGACCTTTAAGTTTTTTTCTACGTAACCGACGTAGCGGTCGACTCCAAAACTGACGCCAACGACACAAGTGATGTAACATAGCCTCCAAGGGCATAAAATTCGGGCTCTCAAGTGTGTAAAAGCCGTCGATTTGTTTAAGGAAGGAAACTTTTCTACACAGGAACTTTTTCAGCCGATACAAAAGGTTTGAAGGTTATGTGTAAATTTCCCACTTAAACCAAATTTCAGCCTCTAGGAATTTAAGAATAAAGGAAATTCTTATTGAAAACTTAATATATCAGAACAGGCTGTAGCATTCACTTTGAAATTTCACAGGCTTCCTTTCAAATGGTGGCAGTCAGTGTGTGCAGATATTGAACGTATTCTATAGATTCGTTAAAAAATATCAACAAAGATCTTAGTGATGCGTTAGCAGTTTATCCGAGCATATATTTGCACGTAAATTAGTGCAATTGACATTCGTTATCTCAAAGTCTTCTTTAAACTGTGTACTTTAATCATATTTTCACGACTGGAGTACCTAACCATAGACCCTTGCCGTTTCTCTCACCAGCACCTCCGCAACAACTATTCCAAGCTTCCGGCTGCTGCCCGCATAGGTTAAATAATATCCAACCATCGGTGGCAGACGAATGTCAGACACACTGTTTGCCTCGGCTGTACCTGAAAGTCGGAGAGGATGTGAAAACACATCGACACATGCGATTTTCATGAATGAAAAAGGCTAGCCGTATTTCGCCAAAGTATAAGCAATTATTAACATATTATTTCTTCCGATAAAAACAGACAAGGGAGACAAAATGCGCATTTTGAGCATTTTCTCTCTTTTGTCTACTATTTATATCTACGATGAGATTCTCTCCAAGCAAATTCATCGTGCGCACTTTTTATCATTTACATAACAGAGTCAAATGTATTTGCTGTCATATTACAGATAATACAACTTTCTTCAGAATAAACGTCTACTGATTATAACTATTCCTTACTTCATGTAATGAACCTTGTTTGAACTGATATTCGTTTTCATTGACCACTATGGGTCACATTCTGTGTACTATTCGGACAGTGGTCAGAGAATTACAAGTTATGGAAAATAAACAGTGCCATGATGAACTAACACGGTTAACCCATTACCACAGAGTGACTCTTTTTGACTCCCCAAAAGATAAAGGCTTTGCAAAACATTGGGAAAATTGAAGAAATTGCTTGTGACAAGCAATTTCTTCATTTCCCACAATGTTTTCTTTCAAAAAAGACTAGAAAAATAAATTTCCTCAACTTGAAATTGTCGTCTGCAACATCTTTGAAATTGGATCAGTCTATTTTTGTCGTTTTGTGATGGGTTAACGCAGAACTGCCCATATGTCCAAACTGGTCTTAGTCCACTGACCCAGCAGGGATAACCTATAATCGACATGAAAATTATGACAGTCCAAATTCAAAGGAGTTTATCACGACAAAATATTTATAGTAATAAAATTGAAAAAGTTCTTTAGAACATAAAAACAGTATCATTGCAGGAGTAAATGATGTATTTACATATCTTATTTCAAAAAGGAAGTCAGAATCGGAATTTCTTTGTGCGATCAAATATCTTTTGTTTTGTAAAAAAATCAAGATTTGGGTCTGATTATATAAAGATCATGAAAGCTATTTTCTTGTTTAAAATTTAATGTAAAAATTGGTTGTATAGTCAAATTGTTAATAACGAATCACTAGCGAGAAATCTTTTGATAATTTGAGACATTTATGTCAAAATGCCGATTTTGGTTTTAGCAATAAACAAACGTTACCAATGACTTTTTATGACCCAGAAATCAACACTGCAGAGGATAAAAAGTGTACGCGAAGAAAATACCACGTGATGCAAACTTTTACTATTTTGACCTTTACTGTGCACCATAGCTCCAAAGACATAGCAGCCATATATGTCTGAAGTATTGAAAGTTTTGAGCCCTCCTGGTCCCCTTATCACGGTGATTCGCTGCAATATGATAGCAACGGAAATATTTTCGTTAAGTCATGAAAAATATTAGAAAGGCTAATGATATTTACGTTATCTATATTGCCGACCTCCTTGGTGCAATACTAAGGAGCATAAAAATAAAGGAAAAATGACCTGTCATGCAGTGCACGTTTATATCAACCTCGGATAGGCACCGAACATTGTCAAAATCGATCAAACAATATTTCTCAGTTAACCCGATTCTCAAATAAGATCTGCTTTTGACGCCCTTAATAGAAGAAAAAATCGGAAAAATATTGATATGATTTCTTCCACTCAAATCCTATCTTTATCAATATTGAATTTGTCGACTACGAAAGCTTTCAAATGGAACGAACGTTTGAAAAAGTTTGCTCTCTACGATTCCTTCTTTCCTATCGTCACCCAAACTAGGGAATAACTAGGTAATGAGGACGGAATCCTTTGTAACTATGTTTCTCACACAACCTTTATGACGCAAAATTAACTAATTTCTATATATAATTCATCAGAAAAAGTTGATATTTGATAGCTCTGTATCACTATCATTGTTGGACTCGATACACTCAGTGGTAAGGTCTATTTTCTTATCTTATTTTTTTATAATACTACGTAAAATATTGCCAATTGGTGCTATCTAAAAAAAATAAATGGAGATGCGTACATCATCGCATTTTACATCTGTTGCTACGAAGTTTTGAAAGAGAAGCAGTGATATATTTTAAGCACTTACTAATTCGATGCTAAGCACAGGATAACATTTTTATAATTTGTGTCTTGTTATTATATACATGCGTAAGGTATTGCCTATTTCTGATAGAAATCACAGCCGTTGTTGTAAACTGAATTGCAAAGACTATAGGTTAAAAAAAGTCACAGATGTCAACAAGTACAGTTACGAAATAAGTTTTTATTTCCAAACCAGAGTATATCAAACCTTTTCTTAACCCTTTCCTTAACAAGACCGGGTTTTAGCTACCAAGTAGGTATGCATTGTGAAAGAATTTAGAGAAAAGAAGAAGTTGCTGAAGATCAACAATTTCCCCTTTTCACTCAATATTTGCTTTGACATTATACGTTTTCCACTTAAATTGACATCAAATATAAACTACATCCTCTTTTTTGGAGCACTCAAAAATTGCGGCTTTCGGGAAAGGGTTAATTAATTCTCGGTTTGAATGACATTTTTGAAAAGCAAAACAGGTGATAAAGAGGACACTGCTAACGTTACACGTCGTTACATGTCTTGCAAATAAATGTGACCTATTACTCTAAAAGAGGCCTTGGATTTGTGAAAATTCCAGCTATAGTCATTCTGTGCGCGTCTGCACAAACTGACTAGGACCGAAACCTTTCACACAAAGGTAATTTTCTGGACGACATCTGGTTGACACCTGCTAAATCTGATCAGTTTCTTATGGACTTCCCGGAAGTTATCTTTTAGTGTGACCAGTAACAAATCAATTGGTTATACATGTGTGTTCCTCCTACATCAAAGTGCAAAAATACGAAGGGGAATCACAAGACAAAAGTTTGTTAATACTTGACCAATCTGAACTCAATTGCAAGCAGAGAAAGTGGAACACGGAAAGAATTAGCAGGATGTGGTAGATTGTTTTACAAAAAGCTAGTAAAATTTGATATGCTGCCAACATGATATTGGTTGGACGTCAATAACTTTTCTATCAGTTAGTTTTTAAAAGATCATTTGCATTTAGCAAATGCCTGGCATTTTCCAATCTTTTATGATTAAAATCTTTTTATTTTCAAATTATTCACGAAATTCTTGAGTCACGTGATTCTCGGTCGTGAAAAATATGCTCATAACTATCTTTCAGTTGAAGCCACAATAATGTACCTCAAAGCCAAACAGTTTCTGCTAAGTATATGTATATTTGCTACCACAACATACGTTACAAACGGCGCTTCCAGCACTGACTCGAACAGCGTTGCTTCAAATACGTCAACAACTGATATTTTTGACGTCATCCGAGGTCTAGACGTTCAGAACGTAATACAGGGATTTGTTCAAGACGGGACGTTAGAGAGTTTGGCTGACGTGTTCTTATCTCAAGATGGCACAATTGCTGACGTCAACGGGAAATGTCTGAAAGACACGTTAATTACGTTACGTGGATTACTGAACAGGGACATGTGGGCTATACAGAGTAAGTGAGAATTGAAAGGAGTATTTCGTCGATGTTATTGCAAAACCTCGTACTCCCAGCTGGATTAAAACTGGAGATACGAGGTTTTGCAATAACACCGACGATTTGGATTATCTACTCATTGATTTCATGTCTGTCTAAATTGGCATGGTATATGACAAACTATGCTTTTTTCAAAGATCTAGTAAGTTATCAATACTTGGATGAATTTTAAATGTTACTCTAAGTAAATTCCCTACAATGAATTGTGCAGAAGACAACTCCTTACGTTCTAAATAAAAGAAGATTAAAATATCGTCGGGTCCATTCAAAACCACCGTATCTACAGTTTATTCGATCCATAGTTACGACATTAACAAACGAAAAAAAAACCCCAACGATATATTCAATAAGCACTTAGATAATAAATGGCTGACTTATCATCTATCTTATATTTCTCTTCATAAAAGCTGTAATAACTTTTGTTCAAACAGATTATCATAATATCATGTTTTTTTTGTCTAAAGCTTTCAAGAAGTAGGCCCCTGTGTCAATAATTGTTAATTTGCATTAACACAATAGTAGACACCACATTAGGCTACTGGAGAGTGACGCCATTTGACTCCTTCATAATAAAAGGCTTTGGAAAACAATGATGAAATTGTGTGAAACAATGTTTTCTAATCCAAAATGTAGATCTACATACAAGCTAGTATTCTTTACTTCTAATTCACATGAAATTGTCGTCTGCAACGCCTTTCAGACACAGTCCAAAAGTTTTCCGTCTGGTACTGGGCTAACAATGTAACGTTGTTATTCAGTGTTAGACGCGATCGGCAAGCCACACAGCGGGATCTTGTCGGACATGGATCTTAAGTGGATCGGGTCGTATGACGAGTGTATGAAGGTCGAGGCCGTGACGTACGCCGACGTTACGTTACAATCAGATCCGGTACACCACTTTGACGGGAAATATTGCAGTATTAACGTACCATTACCGAGTAATATTGGGATGTTGGCTGATATTGTGAGTAACTTTTTTAGCTCCTCTGGCCTTTCAGGCCAGCGGGCTATTGTCATGGCGGTGTATCCGTCGTGCGTCCGTCCGTCCGTCCGTGCGTCCGTAAACTTATTCTTTAAAAATCTTCTCAAAAACTACTAAAAGGATTTCAACCAAACTTCACAGGAATTATCCTTCAGTGGCCCTCTCTCACATTCCTTCAAAGAATTTGGATTGAACCAGAATAACCTGAGTTATCTGCCCTGTTACAATCTGAGTTATGTGCCCTTGAAATTGACAAAATTTCAGTTTTCGATACTTTTTTCACTCTTGCAGCCATGAATATTGACTTATATAGACAAAATTAACAGAATGATGGTGACTATATTACGACGGGTGAGAGCAAATACTTTCGAGAAAATCGCATTTAAAGGTTTGAGAGTTAATATCAAATCAGGAAGTGCTTGTATATTTTTGTTGGTTATATACATTTATAGAGTGTAAAAGGCTCTATCATTTGACATGTATACATTCGTGAAATCGTTTGTTTTGATGGCCATATATGGGAAAAATTCAAATGGCCCCTTTATGCATTGGAATTTTTTATTCAAAAATAGTGCATAAAGGTGCCATTTGCCACTTGAAAATCCCACCAGGTTACCCTTGTGTCCAAATTATCGTGTTTTATCAATGTTTTGGAAAGCCAATGCACTGACAAGATTGTGCTTATACTTCCAAACGCAAATACATGTAAAATACGAAAGTTTAGAAAAATATATGTTTTGTGTATGCATGTGCGTGCACTTGTTGTAAAAGAATTAAAACCAGACTATTTTTTCAGTCACTGTCAGTGTCTTAGAGTCTTTATCACTTTCGTAGTACAGGAATGTTATCATTTAAAAGTCCTTGCCTGACGGGAGATCTTTTGATGACACTGTTCAGGAATATTACCAATGTTACACTGAGAGAGGAGTTCATTCCTTAATTTTCTGTTCTGAAATACACAACTATGATTTATACAAAGAGAAATATTTGTTAGACCACTGTAGAGGCCGTCCTTTGGCTATGGTCGATGAATGATCCTATATTTCATCGAGATGATTTTTCGATAAAGACACTCTTTGGGTTGTTATGTCCGATTTGTATCAATTTCAACTTCAGAAAATTGGCCCATTTTTTACTTTTCTGTCAATTTCATGTTTAAACAATTCTTTTAAATCGCAAACGCCTTAGTACTTGACCGGAATTCACGATGTATGGTTTGCTCCTTCTTATCAAAGATATACCAGTGTATGGTTTGCTCCTTCTCATCATAGATATACCAGTGCTTCACATAGGCTTACTCGGGACATATTTTTTCTTTGTAGTTTCTATTAACGAATGAATATTGTCACTATCCATCTCAGAACGTCCACGATCAAGAAATTACGGATAATTGTCTTTAGTGTTTCAGATAGATTTAGTGGATAAAGCAAACTAGGTGCAACAGACCGGTTCTTGTTCTGTCAACCCCCAAATACTAGAAAAAATGTGATTCCTTAAGTTGAAGACTTTCTGTAATTTAAGTATTATGGTCAACCAAAAAGAAGCAATTTCACATGCACTTCTGCTTGCCTGATTTTCATCCCAAATATAAGAGGTTCGATATCAATCTTCAAGTGAGTACATAGATGAATTATGGCAATGACACTTCCTTTTTGAGTTGATTTGCGACTGAAAAACACTATAACGGTAACACCGAGGAAGACAATCTGCTAAAATTTTTCCCAGGTTAATACAATCATGATGCCACCAGTGTATCATTATTTTTTCTTCTCCCTCGAAATTCGAGGGAGAAGCTGCGATTCGAGAGTCTTCTGAGGTCACTGGTAGACAAATTAGGACCTAAATCATGTTACTAGAACTTCTTAGATGGATAATTCTAGTTGTGAATCCATGTTTTTCTTTACTTTTATTTTGTTTGACCACCTTTCATTCATTTTTAGTTTCGATGTTAGCCCTGCCTTTCTTTTTTGGTGCAGAGTTTACTTTCTACTTTACGGGTATCAACGCATAATGTTCATCCCCTTTCTTATCTTCACCTTCCATCAGTCTTGTTTCTTCTGATTTCATTTTAATTATGAATTGTTCAGAATTTGTGCGGTTCAAGCCAGCTTTTGTTGGTACGTAGTATTTGTTATGGTCACTGACTTTAGTCGACAAAACTTTCTCTATAACGGGATCTTTTGGTCAGATTTCCTCATGTAAGTCTTGATCATCTTGTTATACCGACATAGAGGTATACCATGTTCAATCGAAATTAAGTGAACAAGAGGAATATTGTCATCTTCTGAACAAGTGACATCTTTCCCATCATTTGTATCACAATAACAATGCGTAATGCTATGCAAGCCTCTGCAGTGAAGTATATTGCTCTCTTCCAGAATGTGCACTGCATTAAAATTAGAAAATAGATCTGCATCATTTACAGGCATCTGAAAATGATAATATGCTATGATGTGCTACAACTCAATGAGCAAGGCATTTTGATTTAAATGTTGTAAATGTTTGGTATGCCAGCCATCACTGTTTAAATAAAAAAAAAAAAACAAGAAAAAAAACGCACTTACAAAAAGAACATATGAACACGAACAAAAGACAGGATTGGGCTTTTTACCCAAGATATTTTTCATAATTGATGGATGTTTGCAAATTAATAATAAAAAAGTAAAAAAATCATTCATTACCAAGAGTTGCATTATCAAACTAATGGTGTGAAATAGGAAACAAGATAAAACATGTATATACAAACACTAATGCTCAGGTGAGTGAAAAACTTACGGAAACAGTTTGGCTACTCCAGTTCCAAGTCGCAGTTAGGCATATAAAACCAGATCTATAGGCCTATATAACTATGGGAATACTTCTTACTTGGTTACAATGTTTCATAATTGTCATCATTGTACATTTTTTCCTATGATAACTTATCAGCATTATGTTCAGATTACATTTTTGAAACCATCGTGGCTCATCAGCTTAATTGTAAAATACCTGACACCTGTTATATGTCAACTAATAGATAAAATTCAGACAGGTAACAAATTTATGCAGTATAATAGTCACCAAATTTCAAGACATAAAGGTGCCATTTGTCAAATGGACCCCTTATGCAGACAAAAATTTCAGATGGCACCTTTATGCAGAAACAATTTTTCATATTTGCAAATGGAACCTTTATGTTTTGGTGAATTTTGCAAGTTGTAGTCATCCGATTACAACGAAACTTTGACACAAGATGAACACTGCTATATGGATTCTGGTAGTGACAAAAACTCAATTTTGACCAAAAGTGCACATGGCACCTTTATGCTCTCACCCGTCGATAAGATCTTGCATGAGTTTAATTTTGGCTTGATTATAAACTCACGTGCTGAATTATGTGTTCTTGAATCTTAGTTTTCAATTTTATTATCGCTGTAACATCTCCAAAATATTAGTCAATCATTTACTTTCTTTTTGCTTTGACCAAATAATTGCTGCTTTTAACTTTGTTTTTGCTGTAAGAACCACAAGTATTGTAAAATCTAGTCAAAACTTGGATTAAACATTAAAAGAAATTCAGGCCTGTGGAGCGACTTAAGACCTTCAGGTCTTTCTAGTTATTAGAAGCGGTAAGAATGGTATGGTTATGATCTATTCTAATGAAGCAAACTTCATTATTGATACCACTTACTGTACGACGTCACAGTACGTGTGGTGTCATTTATCCTCTGACCTTTTTTCTTATAACACTTGCTTATGCTTCTGAATCAAATGAATAAATATATTATTCTTTGTCGACCTCTATCTTTGGCGAAAATGTCAGAAAATAGTTGTTATTATCTTATACGTGTAGTGGCATCTGAAAATATATAGCCTACCATAACTCTCAGCTTTTTAACCAAAAAAAAAAAAAAACAAGAGCCGTCACAGACGGATTATGCTCCCCGAATAAGTGTTTGTCACAAAATAAAAACTATCATACATTAAGCCCCCTTTTCCCATGACAGCTTTTTTGTACACACATTATTTGTAGAATATGGTCTAGAACATCCTATTCATAACATGAGCACAAAATTTCATTAAATTCTGCCCATTAGATGAAGAGAAATTGGAGAAAAACTAATTTTTACACTAAGGCCCCTTTTTCCATGACGCAGCCTTAAATTTACAAACGGAGAAAAAGGTTCCTAGGTATTGACCCAGGGAGTTCACATGTGAAGTTTCATTGAATTTGGTCCAAGGGTTGCTGAGATATGGCTGTGGACGGACGGACGGACGGACGGACGGACACACGGACGGACGGACGGACGGACGGACAGCATGGCGACTATATGCTCCCCCGAAATTTTTTCGGGGAGCATAAAAAAAAAACCCTGCAGTTACGAGGTTTTTGCTGAACAGCGACAATATGCATCAGAATCAATAGTGGTTCAAGTAACATGGAGTTGCACGAGTACAGAACTTTGGGATCATATGTACCTATCATGTAAACATAAAATAATGTCAAGAATGTTATTTAAGGTAGAATAGACGTAATGTGGCCATTTTGAGATTCATAAAACATCGGTTTGAACCGGACTGTGTCGTTACGTATCCGAACCTTTTCGGCGTGGTCGTAAACATTCGGCGGTGGAAAGTTTTCGACGCCGTCCGAATCATTCCGACGTCGCTTGAATCTCATAAGGGGTAGACTACCTTAACGTCATAATTTCCTGACCGTCGAAGAAAAAATCAACTCGCACATCTCAACATTCTGGTATGCCACTATGGTAGCCGTTCCAATTGACCAAACGCCAATCGACAGATCGCTCCGCCCAACATAGAATTTAAGACAAACAATGGGGATGTGATCGTTAATAGGGAACGATTTTATTCAGTTAATCGTGACGTAAATTCGGACAAACAAAGTAGTATTTCGTAGGTGTTGTTATAAAATCTCGTAACTACGGCTTGATTCAAGCCGTAGTTACGAGATTTTATAACAACACCGACGGTTTATCAAAACATAACGGTAAACATAGTCTATTGTCAGCACAAAATTCTTTTCCATTGACATGTCGTTTGTTTTGATTGTCAGTCGATATATCGATACAAGAACACGTGCAACGAAGAACAATTGGGGCATGACATTTTTCTGATCGTCCATTGGCTAATCGATGTTTTTGATTGACAGTCGGCGTTTGGTCAATTCATGGTATTGGCTGTATTTTAGGACCCAAGACTTCTCACTGGTATCGATATTGGAGTCTGTGTATCTGATAGTTGTAACACACAGGACGTCAAAGCTATCATGAAGTTTGGTAAGTATTGAGCATTTCGATATACATACATTATACATGTATGTAATATGACAGAATTTATACAGACCTTTTAAGGTTTACGAACTGAGAATAAAAACACCACTTTCTAGCCATACGAAATGCATCAAATTACACACACTATAAACTTCACATAAGTTGATTCACTGTGCCGGATTTCAAGACTATGCTTCAAGAAGAAAATAATTTACAAATATTATTTTACTCTATATTCATATGCAAGGAAGGTAATTTTGAACATTTTTGTCAAATATTTCCATAAGTATGCATTAACTCAAAATTCTAAACCATACGAAATGCTTATGTTTGTATTTGGAACGGAAATGTAACAATTTTTAGGAATTACTGGCACTTTTCAAATTTCGCCTCTGGCTCAGCATTTCATTCTCAGTTTGTAAACCTTAACTCGAGTCATGAAGAAAAATTATAGATCACGAAATCGAGGGTATATAAACTAAAGGCCCGGTCACATACGATATCGCGGCCGTTCCGCGGCCATACCACGGCTAAAAAATCTCAAAATATTTTGGACGTGGTTGGACGCGGTAACTTTGGGTCAATTTTGTTTTAGCCGGACGCGGAATGGACGTGGTACGGCCGCCGGCGGCTGTTCCACTGCCGAAGCACTGCCGTAGCACGGCCTACAACTTCCAACCGCGTCTAGTGTCGAAATGCGCGACAAGATACCGCGTCCACATCGCGTCTGAATCACTGCCATAGCACGGCCATAGCACTGCCATAGCACGGTCATAGCACTGCCATTCCATTGCCTTATCGCTGCTAAACCGTCCGTAACGCATCAAATGCTATTTTCCCACTGCAGATCAGATCAAATTGAACAGATCATATCAAGCGATCTTGAACAGATCGAGTTCGGTCGGCATGGGTGATGGAGAATAGTTAGGGTGATCAAGCTTTATCTACATCGCTCGGACTTCCAACTGGAGTATTTTGACATGTCAAAAATTCTCGTGTGCGATCGAGCAGGAGATTGATCTAGGAACGAATGTGTATTGATCGCTAGAAGATAGATCTAATCGAGAGTCAGTCGTGTCTGAAGGTCAAGTGTGATCGGATTGATATCTTTAACCCGACCTGTACCCAACCTGCATTCGGTCACCCCGTATAGTACTCGATTCACCCTATAAAAACGAATGTAGGGACATGTTTTGATTGTCTAAAGACCTAGAAGAATTTATTTATCCTAGGTTCCCACGGCCAACCAGATCAACTAGATCAAGCCCAATCAAGCGATCGAGTTTAGATCGATATCGATCGGCATAGGTTATCAGAAATGGTCTGGTAATCGAGTTTGACCTGAATCGCTTTGTATACGGCTTCTTTCTCGATTTTTTATTGTTAAAATATTGGTGTGCAATCGAATATATAAAATCGATCGGGAAACGGCTGTGTATTAATTGGGTAGAAAATCGACCCGCTCGGAAAATGATAGTGTCTTGGAATCGACTGTGGTCGGGTTAACATCTTTCGCTCGAACAGCACCCTACACTCGATAACCTCGATTTGTACTCGATTGAAACCAAACACTATTTCGAATAACTCATCCTCTGCTCCATCTGCCAGTCCGACCAAATCGACTTTTGAAGTCGGGTTGATCTGCTAGAGATCGAGACAAAGTTGTTTTGTGACAATTGGTCGGGGAATTCAGGCGATTGAGTTGACTTGATCGGTAGTGGTAACCTATAATTAGTTGGGTTTTGCCAGGAGAACTTAATTCTAGAAACACTTCCGATCATATCAACTAAGTTTCCCGTTAAAACCCTACCAAATTATTTCTTCTCGTTCTCTAGTGGATCAATCCCGACCTCTGAAGTCGATTTTATCGATTGGCTAGATGACACAGAGGTCGAGCCGATCGGGATGCACTTAAGTATCAAACAAGTACAAGTCGAAGAGATCGACAGCAGGTTTGGTGCAGGTCGTGTCAGATATATCAACTCCATCACACTCGATCTCCAGACACGATTGATTCTTGATCAGATATATCTTTATATCTACCCGATCAAAAAATCGCTTCCCGATCAATTTTCTACGCGATCGCCCACGAATATTTTGAAATGCGTAAAAAGAATATGACACCTGAACGATGCAGATCCAGACACGATTGATTCTTGATCAGGTATATTTTCTACCCGATTACAAAATCGCGTCCCGATCAATTTTCTACGCCATCTGTAACTTTGAAATGCAAACAATCGAGTGAGAGGCCTGACCGGTGCAGATCGCACTCGATAACCCCGACCAATTCTTATAACCAATGTCGACCAAACTCGATATGTAATCGATCGATTGGTCAGTTTCATCGAGTTAAATTGATCGGCAGAGGGAACCTAGCATAAGCCACCGAGTTGATCTGATTGCTAGTAGGGAACTAGCACCAAGGCAGTCGAACACGACTATGTCATGGCATAACTCCTGTAACATAAAGGGAGATTTGAAAAAAAAAAAAAAACATGTGGAAATAAAAGTAGAGATATTTATTACCGAGAAAATCGGCAGTTTACTGAAAATTTAGATATCGAACCAAAACTTATCATGCTAAAACAGAAAAGGTGTCAAGCAAGCTAGCAAAAAAGATGTAAGGATCTTAAAAAAAGATACCAAGTCAGTACAGGGATAGGCCCATTTTCCTGTTACTGCTGCTCCCAGTTAAGACATTGCCCGCAAAGAGATGCAAGAGAAGCAATACATCTTAACTTCCGCGTCTTACCGCGTCCATAGCACTGCTGGAGCACTGCTTATCGCGTCCATTCCGCGGCCATTCCGCGGCCATTCCACGTCCGTTCAACTGCCTCATCGAGTCTGTCAGCCGTGGTTTGGCCGCGATAACATTTTTGTGCAGTTCAAAAAAATTTACCACGTCCAAAATAATTTCGATTTAATTCCGCGTCCTACCACGTCCATACCACTGCCATAGCACGGCCGTATCACTGCCACATCGCGTCCAACAGCGTCCATTCCACGGGTGGTTTATTCTAGCCGTGATACGGCCGCGGAACGGCCGTGGAACCGTATGTGACCGGGCCTTAAATGAAATACGGATTTTAATCTCTCGTGTATAACTTTTCTACCGATACACCTTAATAACATATTTAACTAGACACAATTCTAAGTCATCGATTTCAGGTCTGTCGCTTTCGATATTGGATTGTTAATCGTTTGTTCCAACTTCTGGCTCTTCAAAATCCTCCGAAAACGTCTTCGGGTCATCTCTACACAATTTGCTTGCTGTACTTTTAAATTACCCACATCTATATCTTTAACTCCATTCCAAGCAACGTATATCGAATCTCACACTTTCTTCTTTCTAAAACATTTATCAGTGGAATCCTGATTTTTTGTTCTCTAATGTCTTCAGTTGATTGAAGCACTAAATAAGTGTAGCAGATCAGAAACACCAAAAGTTGGAGAAATTGTCCTTTGAATCGGATTTTTATATGGCTTACATACGCTGAAAAGTTGAATATGACCAGTCACCTTAATGGGGACCTTCTAACAAGTTTGAAAAGTATCGACATCAGTCACTCTGCGCGGTCCGCGCAGACAGACGACAGTCGATACTTTTAGCTGTAATTTGATTCTCTGAATCTATAATGTCATATTCTATGTCATTACAGTTGGGAAGTACATGTTCAATGCATCGTCATCTTACGAGCCAAGAGCCCAGTGTGTGGAAGAAAAACCACTACAAGCAAAGACTATAGTTTCCATGTAAATATGATATCGTTATTTTCAAGAAAATCTCGTAACTGCAGCTTGTTTTAAGCTGCAGTTACGAGTTATTCTTTTTTAAAAGCAGCGATATTATCTGCTAATTAAATACACAGGATAGATTGTATAGAATGTCTTAAACAACAAAACTACTATTCTGAATATCCGAAGGAAACA
Organism: Fragum sueziense; assembly: GCA_963680895.1. Lineage (NCBI taxonomy): Eukaryota > Metazoa > Mollusca > Bivalvia > Cardiida > Cardiidae > Fragum > Fragum sueziense. The sequence continues at coordinate 9,339,349 of OY804599.1, read as the reverse complement.
GTGTTTGGCGAAAGCCAAATATAATCCGATAACTACATATAACTATATATATTTATTCGTTGTTGTTACATGTAATACCATCTTGCCATTTCTTATTGTTCCTTTCTTAAACTAAGTACATTCTGTGACTTCGATTGATAACATTAATATATCTCTTTTAAAAGTGTTTGTGTCCTTTCACAAAGAGCTAAGATATTTTAAAAGAAATTGTCCAAATTCAAAGATGTTGCAGGCGACATTTTCAAGTGAATAAAATCGTACATTGTTTGGTCTGAAAAAGCTGTTCGTAACAAAGCATTTATCTTGTTGGCATTCACAATGCGTCAGTATGTTGAAATTGTTTGAAACATTAAACATATACAATTTGAATTTTACCCATCTCGTCAACTTGTAATTTGTAGACAAATGACTTTTGCATTTGTGACCCATCACGCTAAAAGGGACCTTATAGGAAATGTGAAAAATATCGACCCTAGTCAGTCTGCCCAGTCCGCGCAGCAAGACTAGGACCGACACTTTTCACATGTATGTATTTTTCTAAATCCGCAATTTTTTCCTTATCTTAATATATGTTCATTTTTCGCATACAGTATCTGGTTGACCTGTGCTGGGTCTGACAAGTTTGTCAAAATTTGTTGTTTTTTTTTGAAGTTCGGATAAGGTCCCTATTAGCGTGACGGGTCACATATACAATTGGAATTTTACCCATCTCCACATCCCGACTCATTTGTAGACCAATGACTTAAATTGCATTTTCATTTCAGCTGTGTTATTTCGCTCTTGATTCTGGTAGCTACTATCGGGACATTGTATGATATATACATGAGACTGGTACAGAAAAATAACGATTCAACATATACAAAATTATGCAGCAATTCGGTGCCACAGAAAGTGGTCGAGAAAGGACACTTGAATGGGGGCGCAACTATTGAGACAGAGGATAGAAGTCCTCATGCAGATGCAGAAACGGCTAAAGACAATCCTACCCTTAATGGAGACGCTATTTTTGATACAGAAAAAGGAGGTTTGGGTGCTAAACATGTAGATACTCAGATTGAAAAACCTGTCATTGAAAATTGGAAGATCAATGAAGAGGCTAAGATTGATTTAAGTATGGTCGATGTCGGACATGGGAATGCTACCTTCAATTCAACACAGAGCAAGACTGGAGAAAAAGGTGACGATGTCGTGAAACCAAAGTCTAGTGTGACCAAGAAGACAGAACAACGAAGTAGGGCATATTGTGTTGTTGTTGTTTTTTCGGGAGGGGGAGGGGTTTCGAATTATTCCTAATTGTTTAGCGCGAATGTTCACAGAGTATGGGCGAGGGAGGGGGTATTCTGGTCACCTGGGCGTCCACGTTAGCGTCGGCGTAATATTTGGTAGATGGTTTGAATGTCATTTTATAACTCTTGTCACACCTTTCTCTACCATCGTTTAATTGCACAAAAATAAAAACAACTTTGAATCGGTTATAGTGTTCTCCTTTAAGTAGTTAATCTCTTTCCATGATGACACAGACAGTTCAAAAATGAAAGAGATTCAAAACGAGTTACTATTTTAATGTTCAAAACAACATCGCTTTTCAAGAAAACCTCGTAACTGCAACTTGTTTTATATTACAGTTACGAGGTTTGCATTGAAAAGCAGCGACAAGTTCCACTTAAAAATGATGGAACAATCTGAGTGAAAGGGGTAAAATACTAAAGTTCTGAATTGTTTATTTTCTCGCAAAGCATAATCGGTACAATATTTCTATTGGTATGTCAAAATATATAATTAATTTTGGAAAATATTCAATAACATATTTAAAAAAAATGTTAGGAAACCATTGTTGTAAAATATTTAGGGTTTTGCTTTGCTTCTCTCGCGGACATTATGTAGATCTACATATTCATGTGTTCATGTAACCGTTTCTACAATAAAGAAATTGATATTCTTGCTTATGTTGAGTTAACAAATCGTACTTTATTTTACAGGTACATTAGAGAGAATTTTCTTGTCATTTTCTGTTTACTCAAACGGTTTAAAGCTACTGGGTACGAATCAACCTAAGGGCGCACTGACGTGTATCAATGGAATACGATTTCTGAGTACTACCTGGGTGATCCTCGGACATTCAGCATTGACAAATGGTAATTCATCGTTTTTCAAACAATTCCCGTTTCGATATCCACAAAATAGAAAAAGAAGGGCTTCATTGAGCGGCGCATATACGCCCGAGAGGGGCTTGTCAGTAAATTTGGCCATTTTTTCATTCAAGGGCAGATAATTCAAGCATGAAAAGTTATCAAAATTTTGTTTGCACAACAAAACACCATAGAGATTCAGTGTGTCTAGTTTGATTAAATTCTGGTTGAAACTGTAGGAGTTGCGCACAGGAGAAAATGGGCATTTTTGAGAAAATGGGCATTTTTCTTAAATTCAAGGGCAGATAATTCAAGAACGAAAATAGTTATCTAAATTCCGTAAGCAATGTACACAACTAGACACTATGAAGATTCATTGTGGCAAAACTGTAGGAGGAGTTGCGCACACAAGAAAATGGGCATTTTTTATTAAAGGGCAGATAATTCAAGAACGAAAATAGTTAATTGAATTCCGTAAGCGGTATGCACAACTAGACGCCATTGGAGATTCATTGTGGCAAGTTTGATCGAATTCCGATCAAAACTGTAGGAGGAGTTGCGCACATAAGAATTTGCTAACGAACGGACAGACGGACGGATGGACGGACGGACAGACGAACGAGCGGGGCTATAACATGATACGACCCATTCGGGTGTATAAAAATTGGGAGATGTTGAGATAATTTGTAAGAATGTGTTCATTTGTAATGGTAGATCTACATGTTTGTTAATCAAGTTCATTTAGGTCATCTTATTAAAGCGCAAGCCAGTATCTGTTTGGCCTGTTCATTTCTAGTGACGGTATCGACAGTTGGCGTGGTAGACCTATTTACCTACCTCGTCCAATCATATGGCTTGTAATATAATTTTGCTAAATAGACAATTCATTTAAAAATAATGGCGAATAGGGCCCCAGGTCCTCGATAGAAACTTCAAAGTGAAAAAGACTTTCAATATCGGCACTATGACAACTTTCTTTTTTGCCCCTGACTTACCTCCGCATTGTCCTGATGTACACATAAATTACTTATCGCTTCTTATTATTTCATTTATCAAAAATGTATTTTCTCTTCAGGAAAGAATGGATTTGCTTATTATTTCGGGTCAAAGGTTTGGCAATGGACGTTTTACGGCATTTTCAGCGCTACTGTTTCGGTGGATACGTTCTTCACTATGAGGTAAACAAGAAAATATTAAATGAGGCTCTTGAAATAGAATTGGTAAATTGTAATGGTAGATTTTGAGAAGTCGCTAATGAAATGAAAAGGCGATGGGCTGTGGTTGTTATACTCTCCAAAGCAGAGGTCTATTGATTAACCATCAAATATGACCCCTGCCGTTTTTGATACACCAACAGCCTATTTGGTCGTCATGATTTAATTATAGCACATCATTTGAATTATCGAATCAAAATCATTCAGTTATATCTTGCATGATCATTACGTATACATTACGTCGCTTCTATTTTTGGCTTAAGCCGGTAACATTTGAATTGTCGAATCAAAATCATTCAATTCTATCAAGTTTGATTACGTACACATTACGTTGCTTCTATTTTTGGTTGAAGCTGGTAATTTGAAGCGTAAGCCAATGAAAATTTATATCAGAATTTTCAATTGTTTTGTTGTTTATAGCCAACGATTGGATACCGAAATCCCGCCAAGGCCCCGAGATTAGACGTGAAATGACTCCGTGGGAACAGAATATCATTCTATCATAATGGTATGAAGAGAGAATGTGCTCTGTTTTTAAAAGAGTATGGTTGTTAGTGATTTTGCACAATGACACAAATACATACATGTACGAGGGTTGTACCCATAAATCGTAGACAATGTCGATACATCAAAAACCACTTTATAAATATTTCTTATTTTTCCATAGCTTGAGCACACACCTTTTGACGCCTCTTTGACAAATATCAAGTTAATGCTTTCCTTATAGCCTACTAAATATATAAAATTTTTTAGCAAAGGCATGCACTGACCCGCGGCGCACAACACAACGCCATGTTGTAATAACGTCACATTTTAACGGGAAACCGAACGACACTTTTGATTTTTCAAGTAGTTTTGTAATCAATAATTAATAAATTGATTTAATCATTGCAATTTTTCATCTCAAAGTCCGTTTTATTCGCCATACTCTTGTCCGTTTTCCGTTTATCCTAATCAGTGTCGTCTTTTTACTTTTTCACGCCCGTTTTTCTACAAAATCTCGGCCTTCCTCGGGGGACAATATTGGAATTTCTTTTTGAGACTTTAAAAAAAGTGTCCATACATGTGCTATAGACACGAGACTATGCTTTTGATTCGTTTCATCTACATTAGAGATTCAATGTGTAATACTAATCTCCACACCGAAGAAACGGGCAATTTTACGGTTCACAGCAATTTCCAGCAACTTCGTCTTTTTACGTCAACGAAATTGTCATTCATTTTCCTCAAAACATCTTAGTTGGAAAACGAATAACATCAATGCTTTGAAAGTTGGCACAATTACAAAACATGATTTACTCGGTGCGGCTGTGTAATATTTTCGACTGAAAATAGAAACAAACAATTTATATCACGACAGTAGATTTAGAAACGACAGGCGGGAAATGCACTATTTTTAACGTGCGCCGCACGACCATTATGCGCTTAAAATAATTGGATAAAACTAGATATAAAAGAAATATATGAACAGAAAATTAATGAAGAAATGGACAAACAATGTTCATACGGAAAATAAACATTGTGCAACGTTAATAAGATAAGTTATTTAATGTGTCTACGATTTATTGGTACAACCCTCGTAGATTGACCCGAATCAAACTTGTTGGTGAAAACCACAATAAATTTACAGTACAGGTGTATGGTTCATATACTTGCATAGACATCGTTGTTGGTATAAATGATGATGTTTCCTTTACTATTTTACAGTGGCCTTCTAGTTAGTTATTTAACGTTGAGAGAACTGAAAAGGGTTGGCGGTGCTTCAAAAATGAATTGGGTCATGTTTTACTTTCATCGATATTGGAGGTAAGACCATTTCCCTGTTAATTAAAGTGTACGTTGAAATGTAGTTCATTGTCACACATGTAAATGGTTCCTTTATGATGGACTGCTTTACTTTACGGGGCACATAATGTCTCCGACTGGACAAAAGAAGGCGCTTCAAGTATACAACCCCTCAAAAGCACCCAAGAGCCAGAGGCGAAATTCGAAAAGTGCAAATAATTCCTAAACTGTGTTACATTTCCATTCCAAATACAAACATAAGCCTTTTGTACGGTATAGAATTTTGAATTAATGCATACTTATGGAAATATTTGACAAAAATGTTCAAAATTACCTCCCTTGCATATGAATATAGAGTAAAATAATTTTTGTAAATCATATTCTTCTTGAAGCATAGTCTTGAAATCCGACACGATGAATCAACTTATGTGAAGTGTATTTACAAGTGTGTGTAATTTGGTGCATTTCCTATGGCTAGAACGTGTTGATTTTAAGGGTCTGTAAACCTTAGGCCAAAATTGGCCAAAACATGCACTTAAACATTGTGAAACAAGCAAGTTCTTCGTTTCCCGCTGTGCTTTCTGTCACGAAGGACCAAAAATGTTAAATTCCATTCACTTGAAATTGTCATTTGCAACTTTTTTGAATTAAGGTCAGTCTATAAAATTGCCGTCTAGATAGCATAATATAGATCTGTATGTATCCATTCAGATTGACACCGGCCTACATGTTATCGTTGATGTTCTGGACCACTATATTTGTCCACCTGGGTGATGGACCACACTGGTCAGCAGGCATGGATCCAGAAGCCGAGTTTTGTGACAAAAATTGGTGGACTAACCTGCTCTATATCAACAACTATGTACATAACGACAAACCGGTGGGTATATTGTAGTAAGTCGTCATTTTGCTTAATATATTAGTAATTTTATTTTCATTTTCATTCAAAAAGTTATTAAACCTCGAATGTTATCGTTCTAGAACCTTTCTAATATAGAATCTGGCTAGGTTTTTAAGTTGCCGTCAAGGAAATTTCAGTTCAGTTTTGATAAAGGAAAACGAGCAAAAACGCACAATTTTCATCATTGCATTTTCGTTTGACAAAAGCAAAACACCTTCCTTTCATTTTGTAATATCCATTTTTGTTTTCAGTGTTTCGGATGGGCATGGTACCTCGCTAACGACATGCAGTTTTACGTGTTGTCTCCCCTTATTATCATACCACTATTCTAGTAAGTTGACAAAATCTTCACGGTGTTTCATTACTTACAATTGAATATCTCACTAAAGCAAATTTTATCGTTTATTCACATTTCACCCGACTTGAAGCAAGATCGATACTTATTTGGACTAAAATAATACAAGCAACCAATTCAGTCGGGAACTGCAGTTGCAGTTCGTATTTATTCGACGTTTACAGACGCTTTTCTTCTTATATGTATCACCAACAATACTGTTATCATCTCCACTAATCTACCTTGTCGGGAAGGAGCACTTTAAAAAAAAGATATTTCAAACGTCTGACATTTCCCAAGTGAATGTATATATGTATTCGTGTATCCGTTGCTAGCAACTTGTGTATTATTAATTATATTTGTAGTAAAGCTGCTGTAGGCGGAATAGTGGCTGGAGTGTTTCTGGCGGCTACAACAGCAGCACGTGCGGTCATATCTAAACAACACGAGTATACCGCAATCAATGGAGGATTTATAGGACCCAAACCGTACGTATATATCATAACTGCTCAATCAAATGTTTTTATCGGTTATCAACCATCGGCGATTTCAACTTTCGTGATGGTTTAAGACATTACTCTGACTTTAACTTGACTTTGTTTTAAAGAGGGTGTATATGAACGGTACTGTAATGATTATTTGAATAATCGTGATCAATCGAGGGCTAACTACAAATCAACTAAACAGGAGTAACGACATTGGCTGTCCTAAAACACCATGGTGTGTGTGATCAAAGCTAAAGATAAAGGTTAAATGCATTTTAAAATCAAAATATCAATAATTGTTGATCATGCCATATATATTTGGGTGCTCATTGGAATCGTTTCAACGAGACGATTCAAATGCGTACCCCTAAGTAGGATTTGAATTTGAATAAACAATTTAAGAATGTCTTCACATCCTCTTATCTGTTCCTTTGTATGGCCTCGTCGGTATATTTTTGTGACAAGCTACAGGTACAATTATATTATTTAGGAATGCCATTAAATATACAATAATACTCGTAGGAGTCATCCCTTATCCTTATTCTAGGAAAGACGGCGATTTCGGCACGAATTTGTATTTACTAGCACATACAAGGATGGGTCCCTATATTGTCGGTCTTGTGACGGGATACCTACTGTATCGATACAAAGATTCGTTCAAAATGAAGAAGGTATTGTAAACTGTTATCATAAGATGGTGTTAAGAGTATATTAATCTCATTGGTAGTGAGTCAAAACCTCGTAACTACAGCTTGACAAAGCTGGAGTTACGAGGTTTTGATCCCCCACCAGCGATATATCTAACGAGGCTAGGAGTAATTATAAGTTGTAGGTCAATTATAATCTCTAGTCTACTCATTTAAAGGGAAACACAAATAATTGCATACTTATTGTATGAATATACCATACAATGGTTGGAAAGTGAATATTGTCTGGCATTGTGAACGTAAGTTGTTTTGTCTTTTCCCAAATTCGATAGATTCTCAGGACATCCTCCGTTCTAGGTATAAGATAGAGGATGTATAGTAGATTCTACGTGAAAGAAACGTTCTAATGCGCGCAGCGCATTGAATGTTTATATCGCGTAGAATCTACTATACAGACTCTATCTGGCTTAGTGTTCGCTAGCGGTTCATTGAAGACTGGGCGTGGCTATGTATAAACGTCACATAAACTAGCCGGCAACCCGTTTATGCGAAATAGAGCGGTGAAATTTCAAAATATACTACAATTTCATTGGTCCAAAAAGTAGGTCGAACACCAAATATCTTTATTTGTGCCTACAAAATTCTGGAGACAGATAACGATATCTATGTTGACGATGTTATACGTCACTGAATAGATCCTTTCGTTGATCAGTCAATATTTTGATCGTAGTCAATCATAACGGCTAACTATCAATTCTAGTAACATAATTACCTCGTTTTTAACAAAAATCGACGTAAGAGAAAATAGACAATAACATGCATGTTCTTATCTGTTATTATGTAAAAAGACAAACTTTTTCACAGATTCCAATAAATTAATCTCATATGCTACCGTATTTCACATATGATTAATTTGTTACCAGACTTTTCCTTTGTCTCCAATTTCACAATCGTACGTCAAATAAGCTCAAATCTCGATAAATTGTCGCTACATGTACATTGATGTTTCAAACATTGTGTTCTCCGTTTCTAGACATGGAATTTCCTAGGTTGGTTTGCTTGCCTGTCCATTGTCGTTTTAGTCATATACGGCGTATACCCAGATGATCAAAAACATTTCTTGTCCGTAGATGAGTCGGTAGCTTATGTTACGCTACACAGAACTGCGTGGGGCGTCGCTGTGTGTTGGGTTATATTTGCTTGTGCGACTGGGCATGGAGGTATGTTGATTGTTTTGTCATAATTCAAGTTTTGGACGATTTTAAGGTTTTTTTTTCAGTAAAATGTAATGGATTGCATCTTTTTGTTGAGATACTTATGTACACTTTATGCAGCTTATTTTACATTAACTCTATCCTGAAAATCAATTCTAGGCACTAAATCTTATTTTAACAGTATTTCATATGTATACAGGAAATGTGGAATTTCTGTACAATTTTCAAATGTACCCTACGTATTTTTCAAACTGCGATTTAAGTTATATTGGATCATCATTTTTTATTGTAGGTTGGATAAATGACTTCCTGTCATGGAGCGCATTTGTGCCACTCGCCCGACTCTCCTACTGCACATATCTGGTTCATGTGCTCTGTCTTGAATACTTCATGTTGACTTTACGACAAGATCTGTATGTCACAGATTTGATGACGGTATGTAAACTATTTATGTCAATTAAGTACTGTCTGGGCACCTTTTATTTGCGTTTCTAAATGCACGTTTATTTTGATGAACTTGGTTTTGATGAAAGTATCTTCCGGACGAGGATATGCATTGCTGATGAACAAACTGATGCCAAACCAGCATCATAAATTCTTCTTATATGTATTTTGTAATACTATAAATAAAATGGTCTTTGTGCATTGTGAAGATGTTAATCATAATATGGAGAATGCTGTGCGATATGATTAGATGGATTTTAGCCTGGAACCCCATTACATCGGTCCACTTATCAATAACAAATGTCAGCCATGAAAAAAAAATTCCTTACTCATATCATGTCTTCTTATAAATTAATATTTTTACTTCAGTTATATAAAAAAAACAATATCAAAATCCCAGTTCTATAGTACAAAAATGTCAACAATCGGCAGCCATGTCAAATCCTGTGAAAAATGGCGTCACCCCATTATATCAGTGCATTGTGATTGAATGTTGAAAAAGTTTAAATAATGACTGACAAACAGCATCAAAAATATTTAAAGTGAATCCGTAGTTTCTTTATGACAAATAGGTGTACAGATTTTGGAAAATAACAAAGATTCAATACTTTTTATCACTTTTAACAATGACTACCTGTTTAAATTAACCAAAAACTTCCATACATCAGTTAAGTTTTAAAAAGTTTTAATATTTATAACCTGATGAACAGATATTTTATAAAATCGGTACTGGAAAGATGCAGTTACCTAGTTGTTAATGTAAATAATCAGACGGTGGCTCTACGATCTTTGTATCACGAAATTTGCAAATAGACCGATACATTGGATAGACCGATACAGTGGAGTGGTAGTATATATTTCAAATTACCGGTATCTGAACCTTATACTTAAGTTATCAATTGCTAAAATCTTTTGTGTTTTAGATTTACGTGTACCTGGGTAACACAGTTATATCGTACATGGCCGCCTTTATGACGTCTATGTTGTTTGAGGCGCCGATGATGGGACTAGAGAAGATACTGTTTAATAAGAAATGTTACTATTTATAGTAACAGAATGTAATATATCTCTTTTGTGTTACAGATTTACGTGTACCTGGGTAACAGTTATATCGTATATGACCGCCTTTATGACGTCTATGTTGTTTGAGGCGTCGATGATGGGACTAGAGAAGATACTGTTTGATAAGAAATGTTACTATTTATAGTAACAGAATGTAATATATCTCTCCATGTTTCAGATTTACGTGTACCTGGGTAACACAGTTATATCGTATATGGCCGCCTTTATGACGTCCATATTGTTTGAGGCGCCGATGATGGGACTAGAGAAGATACTGTTTAATAAGAAATGTTACTATTTATAGTAACACAAAGAAATATCTCTTTGTTTCAGATTTACGTGTACCTAGGTAACACGGTTATATCGTATATGGCCGCCTTTATGACGTCTATGTTGTTTGAGGCGCCGATGATGGGACAAGAGAAGATACTGTTTAATAAGAAATGTTACTATTTATAGTAACAGAATGTAATATATCTCTCCGTGTTTCAGATTTACGTGTACCTTGGTAACACAGTGATATCGTATATGGCCGCCCTTATTACGTCCATGTTATTTGAGGCGCCGATGATGGGGTTAGAGAAGATACTGTTTAATAAGAAATGTTACTATTTATAGTAATAGAATGTAATATATCTCTCTTTGTGTTTCAGATTTACGTGTACCTAGGTAACACAGTTATATCGTATATGGCCGCCCTTATGACGTCCATGTTGTTTGAGGCACCGATGATGGGACTAGAGAAGATACTGTTTAATAAGAAATGTTACTATTTATAGTAACAGAATGTAATATATCTCTCCGTGTTTCAGATTTACGTGTACCTTGGTAACACAGTGATATCGTATATGGCCGCCCTTATGACGTCCATGTTATTTGAGGCGCCGATGATGGGACTAGAGAAGATACTGTTTAGGAAGAAATGTTACTATTTATAGTAACAGAATGTAATATTTATCTTTGTGTTTCAGATTTACGTGTACCTTGGTAACACGGTTATATCGTATATGGCCGCCTTTATGACGTCCATGTTGTTTGAGGCGCCGATGATGGAACTAGAAAAGATACTGTTTAGGAAGAAATGTTACTATTTATAGTAACATAAAGAAATATATCTCTTTGTTTTACAGATTTACGTATACCTGGGTAACACAGTTATATCGTATATGGCTGCCTTTTTGACGTCCATGTTGTTTGAGGCGCCGATGATGGGGCTAGAGAAGATACTGTTTATTAAGAAATGTTACTATTTATAGTAACAAAATGTAATATATCTCTTTGTGTTTCAGATTTACGTGTACCTAGGTAACACAGTTATATCGTATATGGCCGCCCTTATGACGTCCATGTTGTTTGAGGCGCCGATGATGGGACTGGAGAAGATACTGTTTAGGAGGAAATGTTACTATTTATAGTAACAGAATGTAATATTTATCTTTGTGTTTCAGATTTACGTGTACCTTGGCAACACAGTTATATCGTACATGGCCGCCTTTTTGACGTCCATGTTGTTTGAGGCGCCGATGATGGGGCTGGAGAAGATACTGTTTAGGAGGAAATGTTACTATTTATAGTAACAGAATGTAATATATCCCTCTTTGTGTTTCAGATTTACGTGTACCTTGGCAACACAGTTATATCGTACATGGCCGCCTTTTTGACGTCCATGTTGTTTGAGGCGCCGATGATGGGGCTGGAGAAGATACTGTTTAGGAGGAAATAATCGATAACGGGACTCGTTCAACAAAACGTGATTATGTGGTTTGTTTAAAGATAATTTAAATAAAAGATGATTCACTGGAAACGACTATTTTTTCTCTTAAAATAGAGACTTCATTTGACAACCCCTCACCTGCCATGTGTTTAAAAAACACTATACCGGGCGAGAATAACTGATAACTTTATTCGATATTTTAAACGTTAATGCAAAGTATGTATGCATCAGTAAGAACATTTGCATTTTTATAAATTGGAACAGCCTAAATTATTGCTGTTTGGGAAACATTTATTTAACCCATTACCACACAATGACTCTTTTTGACTCCCTATAAGATAATGTCCTTGGAAAACATTGTGGAAAATGAAGAAATTGCTTGTGACAAGCAATTTCTTCAATTTCCACAATGTTTTCCATCCAAAAAGACATAAAAAATAAAAATTCCATTCACTTATAATTGTCGGCTACAAGATCTTTCAATTTGGACCGCCCTAAAGTTTTGTCGTTTGGTATATAATGGGTTAAGTGTCGACATAGCACGTGACCCATCAGACAATGAATATGTATATAGCTCACGATATAGGACCTGGTAGAGCATCATTGGCAGCTAATAGCTAGGAATGCTCTGTCAGGTCATCTATCGAGACCAATATCACGGCGAGGATTGTTTATCATGGGATGGATAACAAGTAAGGACAAAATAGTCTCGATTCTGATCAAATACTTTTGAATCAACTTTTTTTTATTTCTGCGTCAATTTTTAAACGGTTTGTTGCATGTTCCCCGCGTTACTGAGCTCTTATCTGTTATTTTTTGTTTAAACAAAGCCCAATTGTGACCTCGGCCTTTTACCTACGTGTACCAAAAGAAAAGGCACCTCATTTGCCAAAGGCAAGAATTGTGTAAAGGTTGATGGTCGTAGATCAAATTGTACAGAGCACGGATAATGATTTCAAACAAAATCCAATTGTCACTTTTACCTTTGATCTATGTGACCCCGCAAAAATGAAGTCCAATTATGGTGTTTACCTTTGATTTATCTGACTCCAAAATAAAAGTACGCCTCCCGTGGATCAAGGCTAGCAATTGTGTTTTAAAAGTATCATTATCCTAGGTCAAACGGTTCTTGAGTTAAAGAAACGAAGAAGTGTACGGACAGACATGTATATGGACGGACAGACAGACAGACAAGGTGACACTAATATACCGTACCCCTTCTTCTTCGTTACTCTATCCATGGGTTATATTTGTAGTACGAAACGATGGGATTCGATAGTAAATCATTGTATGGTACTATTTCGTACTAGGTTGCGGGTATAACGATTGAAAACAAAATTTGAAATGTTCACTCCATTTTCTATCAAAACATACACAATACAACAAAGACAATATATTTGAGCCGGGATCTAGCCAAAAATATAATTTTGATATTTGAAACCAACATGAATCTTGATCAGTCTACGTTTACCCATAGCCCGATCAAAATCTATGTTGTTTTCTAACCGATTCTTCGTGGCCCATAGCAACAGTAAGAGAACAATAATGGATTCCAATCCGACTACATCTAGGATGAAGCAGATCAGGTTTTTATTTATTCGTATAAAATAGTTTATTGAGCGGGGGGGGGGGCTTAAGGCCTCTTTCAACTGCTGTGATCATACCGCGGTGACGTGGGTGCCTAGCAATGGATTGCTGTCATTTCTCTCACCAATACTACCACATACCTTCTCAGCCTCCAGCTGCTCGCCACCATAACGATTAATCCAACTATTGGTAGGAGATGTCAGATGTCAGAAAAGAAGTCTGTTGTGACCGGAGACGGAATCTGGTTTCTCATGAGTAAGAATTCGATACGATACTAAGTGCGCTATTTGGGCAAATGCACAAACCGATGGCTCAGCGCGAAACGGTTGTAACTGTCTATAAAACATATAGGCAGTTACAGCCGTTTCGCGCTGAGCCATCGAAATGATTACTTTTCCAGACCATCTGGCTCATTTCTTGTCATCGGCTGTTTTTCGTTTACTGACTGGATACTTTTTAAGTGTGATGTGATTATTGTGTTCTCTTGCGTCCCAACAATGCCTTTTCAATACCCATCATGGGAGCCTCGAAGGCGAGAGAAGTGAGGAAAGCTGCAGCGTAGGAGAGTGTTAGATTACCGAGGAAAATGTATGCCTGAAAACAAAAACACATGCATTGCAAAACGTGGAAACTGTGAGTTGTACTAGAGCAATAGATAAGAGCGGGGTGGGGGAGTAAAGTGCTTTTTAAACCCTTTCCCAAACAAGACCTGCTTTTGACGTCCCTAATAGAAAAGACTATGGAAAACATTGAAACAAAAGAAGAAACTGCTGATAAACAGCAGTTTCTCCTTTTGTCTTAATATTTTCTAAGCCATATTTTACACAAATCCTATCTTTAATAACATCCATTTTGTCTCTTGTGGCAATTTTTGAAGTGGATCGCCCTAAAATTTTGTTGTTTGGGAAAGGGTTAAGCAAATAATTTATTGTTTATCAAAATCTATGTTATGGTGTGATTAGAATCGACTATTTTAATGAGTACCAATAACACAGGGTTTCGATTCCAAACAACATATTTATAATGCCTTAACATCCCCTCTTAGACATTGATCTGTGTACACCATTCTGGTTACCAAATGATACTGATTAGATAAATAGCTAGCTACATCGTATTTGAAGGGAGACCTCTAGTATTTTTACAAAATTTAGATAAATAAATAAATAAATACATAATAATTCAAAATCATAAAAAACCGTCAATTCAGAAATTCCCTTATCGAATACAATTGGAGATATCTGCGGCTAAATGAAAGATCGAGCTGAATTTTGATTGGAAGCTACGCTACGCTGGGCCAAGTGTGAATATGTTTTAATCCATTTTCAGACGATGTTGCAGACTACAATTTTAAGTGAAAGGAAACTTATATGTTTGGTCTTTTGGGGTAAAGTAAAATGTGGGAAATGAGGAAATAGCTTGCCACAAGAAATTTCTTCAAATTCCGCATATTTTGTTTTTAATAGAGCTACTATATCTTGATGGGGCCAGAAAGCGTAATTTCGTGTGGGAATAGGTTGATGAATCGTGAAAACAAATTACGGAAACAAGTTTGCATAACAAAAAAGAAACCAATGAAAGATATTTTTCATGATAGAAAATGTGCCTGCAAATTATTCGTATGTTTTTTCCACTCCCTTTCCACATCACGACGGAATTCAACTTTCCATGCACCATTCTGTGACTCTATATGTAGTACTTAATTTTGGATTTGGCCAAATTCGAATTTGGGCAGATCCCTACATAATTCATTTGCCCTGTTTCGTAAACGAGCGAAATAGCATAATAAAAACCAAATTTATGCACTACATATAAAAGAAGAAAAAGCTGATGACCAACCTTTTCTCCTATTGCCTCAATATTTTCTGTGCTACAATGGTCACATAACCTTTCATTACCGACATCTATTTTGTCGTCTGCAGCAGTTTTCAGATAGGAACGGACCATGATTGTGCCGTTTGGCAAAAGATTAACCATTTTTCAAAATGACAAAAAATTCAGGCGGTCCAGTTTGAAAGATGCTGCAGACTACAAAATGGACGAAATTAAAGATAGGATTACGATACAATGTAAAATTGCAAATATTGAGGCAAACGGAGAAACTGTTGGTTATCAGCAGTTTCTTCTTTTTCGGAAGCCTTGTTTATTCAGGACGTCAAAACCACGCCCTGGTTTCTCGAAAAAAAAATTTAAGTACATACTCATGAGTACATGCGCAACTTCAATGGAATACTCTGCAACGTTGAAGGGTATTCGATTGAAGTTCACGTGCATTTCGTGTGATTTGAGTACGGTGCTCAGATATGAGTCTGAGAACGTACTTAAGTTTTTTTCAAGAAACCGGGGCTAGGTATGGTTTGGCAAAATGTTAAATGAACTTACCACTTCGTAATCGCTGTAGTACAGTAGCCGTTTTCTACTCAGAAAGTACAGATTACACACTATAGGGTGTATAAGGTAGGCACAGTATGACATGCGTGACAGGGGGACAAAACCTCGCCATGATAATAACTCGCTGATCCATCCTGTAATAACCAATGTTGGTGATAAATATATCCAAACTCAGAAAGTACAGATTACACACTATAGGGTGTATAAGGTAGACACAGTATGTCATGCGTGATAGGGGTACAAAACCTCGCCATGATAATAACTCACTGATCCACCCTGAAATAACCAATGTTGGTGATAAATATATCTCTACTCAGAAAGTACATATTACACACTATAGGGTGTATAAGGTAGGCACAATATGTCGTGCGTGACAGGGGGACAAAACCTCGCCATGACAATAACTCACTGATCCACCCTGAAATAACCAATGTTGATGATAAATATATCTCTACTCAGAAAGTACAGATTACACACTATAGGGTGTATAAGGTAGGCACAGTATGTCATACGTGACAGGGGTACAAAACCTCGCCACGATAATAGCTCACTGATCCACCCTGAAATAACCAATGTAGGTGATAAATATATCTATACTCAGAAAGTAAAGATTACACACTATAGGGTGTATAAGGTAGGCACAGTATGTCATGCGAGACAGGGGTACAAAACCTCGCCACGATAGTATCTCACTGATCCACCCTGAAATAACCAATGTAGGTGATAAATATATCTATACTCAGAAAGTAAAGATTACACACTATAGGGTGTATAAGGTAGGCACAGTATGTCATGCGAGACAGGGGTACAAAACCTCGCCACGATAATAGCTCGCTGATCTACCCTGAAATAACCAATGTTGGGATAAATATATCTATACTCAGAAAGTAAAGATTACACACTATAGGGTGTATAAGGTAGGCACAGTATGTCATGCGTGACAGGGGCACAAAACCTCGCCACGATAATAACTCACTGATCCACCCTGAAATAACCAATGTTGGTGATCTCTACTCAGAAAGTACAGATTACACACTATAGGATGTATAAGGTAGGCACAATATGTCATGCGTGACAGAGGTACAAAACCTCGCCATGATAATAACTCGCGGATCCACCCTGAAATAACCAATGTTGATGATAAATATATCTCTACTCAGAAAGTACAGATTACACACTATAGGGTGTATAAGATAGGCACAGTATGTCATGCGTGACAGAGGTACAAAACCTCGCCACGATAATAACTCACTGATCCACCCTGAAATAACCAATGTTGGGATAAATATATCTCTACTCGGAAAGTACAGATTACACACTATAGGGTGTATAAGGTAGGCACAGTATGTCATGCGAGACAGGGGTACAAAACCTCGCCACGATAGTATCTCACTGATCCACCCTGAAATAACCAATGTAGGTGATAAATATATCTATACTCAGAAAGTAAAGATTACACACTATAGGGTGTATAAGGTAGGCACAGTATGTCATGCGAGACAGGGGTACAAAACCTCGCCACGATAATAGCTCGCTGATCTACCCTGAAATAACCAATGTTGGTGATAAATATGTCTCTACTCAGAAAGTACAGATTACACACTATAGGGTGTATAAGGTAGGCACAGTATGTCATGCGTGACAGGGGCACAAAACCTCGCCACGATAATAACTCAATGATCCATCCTGAAATAACCAATGTTGGTGATAAATATGTCTCTACTCAGAAAGTACAGATTACACACTATAGGGTGTATAAGGTAGGCACAGTATGTCATGCGTGACAGAGGTACAAAACCTCGCCACGATAATAACTTACTGATCCACCCTGAAATAACCAATGTTGGTGATCTCTACTCAGAAAGTACAGATTACACACTATAGGATGTATAAGGTAGGCACAATATGTCATGCGTGACAGAGGTACAAAACCTCGCCATGATAATAACTCGGGGATCCACCCTGAAATAACCAATGTTGATGATAAATATATCTCTACTCAGAAAGTACAGATTACACACTATAGGGTGTATAAGATAGGCACAGTATGTCATGCGTGACAGAGGTACAAAACCTCGCCACGATAACAACTCACTGATCCACCCTGAAATAACCAATGTTGGTGATAAATATATCTATACTCAGAAAGTACAGATTACACACTATAGGGTGTATAAGGTAGGCACAGTATGTCATGCGTGACAGTGGTACAAAACCTCGCCATAATAATAACTCACTGATCCATCCTGAAATAAGCAATGTTGGTGATAAATATATCTCTACTCAGAAAGTACATATTACACACTATAGGGTGTATAAGGTAGGCACAGTATGTCATGCGTGACAGTGGTACAAAACCTCGCCATAATAATAACTCACTGATCCATCCTGAAATAAGCAATGTTGGTGATAAATATGTCTCTACTCAGAAAGTACATATTACACATTATAGGGTGTATAAGGTAGGCACAGTATGTCATACGTGACAGAGGTACAAAACCTCGCCACGATAATAACTCACTGATCCATCCTGAAATAACCAATGTTGGGATAAATATATCTCTACTCAGAAAGTACAGATTACACACTATAGGGTGTATAAGGTAGCCACAGTATGTCATGCGTGACAGGGGTACGAAACCTCGCCATGATAACAACTCACTGATCCACCCTGAAATAACCAATGTTGGGATAAATATATCTCTACTCAGAAAGTACAGATTACACACTATAGGGTGTATAAGATAGACACAGTATGTCATGCGTGACAGAGGTACAAAACCTCGCCACGATAATAACTCGCGGATCCATCCTGAAATAACCAATGTTGGTGATCTCTACTCAGAAAGTACAGATTACACACTATAGAATGTATGAGGTAGGCACAATATGTCATACGGGACAAGGGTATAAAACCTTGCCACGACAATAACACGCTGATCCATCCTGTAATAACCAATGTTGATGATCTCTAAGTACTCAGAAAGTACATATTACACACTATAGGGTGTATAAGGTAGACACAGTATGTCATACGTGACAGGGGTACAAAACCTCGCCACGACAATAACTCATTGATCCATCCTGAAATAACCAATGTTGGTGATAAATATATCTCTACTCAGAAAGTACATATTACACACTATAGGGTGTATAAGGTAGGCACACTATGTCATGCGTGATAGGGGTACAAAACCTCGCCATGATAATAACTCACTGATCCACCCTGAAATAACCAATGTTGATAATAGATATATCTCTACTCAGAAAGTACATATTACACACTATAGGGTGTATAAGGTAGGTACAGTATGTCATGCGTGATAGTGGTACAAAACCTCGCCACGACAATAACTCATTGATCCACCCTGAAAAAACCAATGTTGATGATAAATATATCTCTACTCAGAAAGTACAGGTTACACACTATAGGGTGTATAAGATAGGCACAGTATGTCATACGTAACAGAGGTACAAAACCTCGCCATAATAATAACTCACTGATCCACCCTGAAATAACCAATGTTGGTGATAAATATATCACTACTCAGAAAGTACATATTACACACTATAGGGTGTATAAGGTAGGCACAGTATGTCATGCGTGACAGAGGTACAAAACCTCGCCACGATAATAGCTCACTGATCCACCCTGAAATAACCAATGTTGGTGATAAATATATCTCTACTCAGAAAGTACATATTACACACTATAGGGTGTATAAGGTAGGCACAGTATGTCATGCGTGACAGGGGTACAAAATCCTCGCCATGATAATAACTCACTGATCCATCCTGAAATAACCAATGTTGGTGATAAATATATCTCTACTCAGAAAGTACAGATTACACACTATAGGGTGTATAAGGTAGGCACAGTATGTCATGCGTGACAGAGGTACAAAACCACCCCACGATAATAGCTCACTGATCCACCCTGAAATAACCAATGTTGGTGATAAATATGTCTCTACTCAGAAAGTACATATTACACACTACCGGGTGTATAAGGTAGGCACAGTATGTCATGCGGGACAGGGCTAAAAAACCTCGCCACGATAGTATCTCACTGATCCAGCCTGAAATAACCAATGTTGGGATAAATTTATCTATACTCAGAAAGTACAGATTACACACTATAGGGTGTATAAGGTAGGCACAGTATGTCATGCGAGACAGAGGTACAAAACCTCGCCATGATAGAATCTCACTGATCCACCCTGAAATAACCAATGTTGGGATAAATATATCTATACTCAGAAAGTACAGATTACACACTATAGGGTGTATAAGGTAGCCACAGTATGTCATGCGTGACAGGGGTACGAAACCTCGCCATGATAACAACTCACTGATCCACCCTGAAATAACCAATGTTGGGATAAATATATCTCTACTCAGAAAGTACAGATTACACACTATAGGGTGTATAAGATAGACACAGTATGTCATGCGTGACAGAGGTACAAAACCTCGCCACGATAATAACTCGCGGATCCATCCTGAAATAACCAATGTTGGTGATCTCTACTCAGAAAGTACAGATTACACACTATAGAATGTATGAGGTAGGCACAATATGTCATACGGGACAAGGGTATAAAACCTTGCCACGACAATAACACGCTGATCCATCCTGTAATAACCAATGTTGATGATCTCTAAGTACTCAGAAAGTACATATTACACACTATAGGGTGTATAAGGTAGACACAGTATGTCATACGTGACAGGGGTACAAAACCTCGCCACGACAATAACTCATTGATCCATCCTGAAATAACCAATGTTGGTGATAAATATATCTCTACTCAGAAAGTACATATTACACACTATAGGGTGTATAAGGTAGGCACACTATGTCATGCGTGATAGGGGTACAAAACCTCGCCATGATAATAACTCACTGATCCACCCTGAAATAACCAATGTTGATAATAGATATATCTCTACTCAGAAAGTACATATTACACACTATAGGGTGTATAAGGTAGGTACAGTATGTCATGCGTGATAGTGGTACAAAACCTCGCCACGACAATAACTCATTGATCCACCCTGAAAAAACCAATGTTGATGATAAATATATCTCTACTCAGAAAGTACAGGTTACACACTATAGGGTGTATAAGATAGGCACAGTATGTCATACGTAACAGAGGTACAAAACCTCGCCATAATAATAACTCACTGATCCACCCTGAAATAACCAATGTTGGTGATAAATATATCACTACTCAGAAAGTACATATTACACACTATAGGGTGTATAAGGTAGGCACAGTATGTCATGCGTGACAGAGGTACAAAACCTCGCCACGATAATAGCTCACTGATCCACCCTGAAATAACCAATGTTGGTGATAAATATATCTCTACTCAGAAAGTACATATTACACACTATAGGGTGTATAAGGTAGGCACAGTATGTCATGCGTGACAGGGGTACAAAATCCTCGCCATGATAATAACTCACTGATCCATCCTGAAATAACCAATGTTGGTGATAAATATATCTCTACTCAGAAAGTAAAGATTACACACTATAGGGTGTATAAGGTAGGCACAGTATGTCATGCGTGACAGAGGTACAAAACCACCCCACGATAATAGCTCACTGATCCACCCTGAAATAACCAATGTTGGTGATAAATATGTCTCTACTCAGAAAGTACATATTACACACTACCGGGTGTATAAGGTAGGCACAGTATGTCATGCGGGACAGGGCTAAAAAACCTCGCCACGATAGTATCTCACTGATCCAGCCTGAAATAACCAATGTTGGGATAAATTTATCTATACTCAGAAAGTACAGATTACACACTATAGGGTGTATAAGGTAGGCACAGTATGTCATGCGAGACAGAGGTACAAAACCTCGCCATGATAGAATCTCACTGATCCACCCTGAAATAACCAATGTTGGGATAAATATATCTATAATCAGAAAGTACAGATTACACACTATAGGGTGTATAAGGTAGGCACAGTATGTCATGCGTGACAGAGGTACAAAACCTCGCCACGATAATAGCTCACTGATCCACCCTGAAATAACCAATGTTGATGATAAATATATCTATACTAAGAAAGTACAGATTACACACTATAGGGTGTATAAGGTAGACACAGTATGTCATGCGTGACAGAGGTACAAAACCTCGCCACGATAATAACTCACTGATCCACCCTGAAATAACCAATGTTGATGATAAATATATCTCTACTCAGAAAGTACATATTACACACTATAGGGTGTATAAGGTAGGCACAGTATGTCATGCGTGACAGAGGTACAAAACCTCGCCACGATAATAACTCACTGATCCACCCTGAAATAACCGATGTTGATGATAAATATGTCTCTACTCAGAAAGTACATATTACACACTATAGGGTGTATAAGGTAGGCACAGTATGTCATGCGTGACAGAGGTACAAAACCTCGCCACGATAATAACTCACTGATCCATCCTGAAATAACCAATGTTGGTGATAAATATATCACTACTCAGAAAGTACAGATTACACACTATAGGGTGTATAAGGTAGGCACAGTATGTCATGCGTGACAGGGGTACAAAACCTCGCCATGATAGTATCTCACTGATCCACCCTGAAATAACCAATGTTGGGATAAATATATCTATACTCAGAAAGTACAGATTACACACTATAGGGTGTATAAGGTAGGCACAGTATGTAATGCGTGACAGGGGTACAAAACCTCGCCACGATAATAACTCACTGATCCACCCTGAAATAATCAATGTTGGTGATAAATATATCTCTACTCAGAAAGTACATATTACACACTATAGGGTGTATAAGGTAGGCACAGTATGTCATGCGTGACAGAGGTACAAAACCTCGCCACGATAATAACTCGCTGATCCATCCTGAAATAACCAATGTTGGTGATAAATATATCACTACTCAGAAAGTACATATTACACACTATAGGATGTATAAGGTAGGCACAGTATGTCATACGTGACAGAGGTACAAAACCTCGCCACGATAATAGCTCACTGATCCATCCTGAAATAACCAATGTTGGTGATAAATATATCACTACTCAGAAAGTACATATTACACACTATAGGATGTATAAGGTAGGCACAGTATGTCATGCGTGATAGGGGGACAAAACCTCGCCATGATAATAACTCACTGATCCATCCTGAAATAACCAATGTTGGGATAAATATATCCCTACTCAGAAAGTACAGATTACACACTATAGGGTGTATAAGGTAGGCACAGTATGTCATGCGTGACAGGGGTACAAAACCACCCCACGATAATAACTCACTGATCCATCCTGAAATAACCAATGTTGGGATAAATATATCCCTACTCAGAAAGTACAGATTACACACTATAGGGTGTATAAGGTAGGCACAGTATGACATGCGTGACAGGGGGACAAAACCTCGCCACGATAATAGCTCACTGATCCACCCTGAAATAACCAATGTTGGTGATAAATATATCTCTACTCAGAAAGTACAGATTACACACTATAGGGTGTATAAGGTAGGCACAGTATGTCATGCGTGACAGGGGTACAAAACCTCGCCATAATAACAACTCACTGATCCACCCTGAAATAACCAATGTTGGTGATAAATATGTCTCTACTCAGAAAGTACAGATTACACACTATAGGGTGTATAAGGTAGGCACAGTATGTCATGCGTGACAGGGGGACAAATTCTCGCCATGATAATAACTCACTGATCCACCCTGAAATAACCGATGTTGGGATAAATATGTCTCTACTCAGAAAGTACAGATTACACACTATAGGGTGTATAAGGTATGCACAGTATGTCATGCGTGACAGAGGTACAAAACCTCGCCACGATAATAACTCACTGATCCATCCTGAAATGGAAAACAATGTTGACACGGTGCTGAACACAGATCTTTTGAACAAGGAAAATAGAAAGCACAATTACATTTGCAAGTATACATTTCGTGCAGTTCAATATTTTGTTCCATTTATATCGATTCCTGTTTTCAACTTGACAATTCTGTCGTGTAAATGTATTTCTTGACTAAAACCAAAACCATCAGCAACAACAACAGCATAACAATCGGGAAGTAATTGGGAGGAGGGAGGGGGCTGTAGCATAGTCTGAAAGATCAAATAGGCGTGAGCTCATAAGGCGCTTTAGGCCTAAACGTCATGCATACGAATTTAAGGTGTGGTTCTGCGTTGATAAACATATCAATTTGGACTATAAGATTAAAAATGCAAAATAGTAAAAGTGATTGAGTCATTTCGAAATTATTTAACAAAAGGAAGGATTGTTAATAATATTAAACCTCACATACCCCCATTTCCAGTAGAACAAGCGACCACTATCCACGCTACAGCCAGACCCCACGACATTCTGTGTAGAGCCACATATACAGCAGACTCGTCTACACTGAGGTAATGTGCACCATGATCTGGGTATACACCGTACGACAACAGAAACACTATAGCCAGACATACAAACCAACCGGCCAGGTTCATGTACTGAAATTGTAAGGCGTAAACCGAAAACGTCGTAACTATACCTTATTCAAACTGTAGTCACAGCATTTTCGAACGAAACAAAAAATACTGCTTATAATTATAATCAATGTAATGGTACTTTCTAAGTATAAAAATGGGACATAATCATGATCCGCAGTGATCCCTGGCATGAAGTCCCTTGTTGTAACGAAGATTTGTAAGAAAACAGCACGGATCTTAGCGGTTTTAACATCTAGTGCATCTATATATTATATACCCATATTTATGCTAGGTTCCCACTGCCGATCAAATTAACTCGACCAAACCCGACCAAGTGATCGAGTACCGGTCGAGGTCGGTCGGCAAGGGTGATCGGGATAAGTCGAGATGGTCGAGTTTGGTCTGCATCGATCGGCAATCCTGCCAACTTGTTTTGACACGTCATAAAAATCCGTGTAGCGGTCGAGTAGAAAACACATCGGGAAGATGCTCGAGTATCGATCGTAAAGAAGATCGAGCTGATCGACAATCACTCGAGTAGAGATTGTGTGTGCTCGAGTCGATATCTTTTACCGGGATTTGATTGGATGAACAGTTGGAGCAGAAGTCAAGTTGATCGGGAATGCGTTCGGGAATAACTCGTACAAGTCGAGGCCATCGAGTGCTTCCAACTATTCTATGGCAGAGGATCAACTCGATCTACTCGATCGCTTAAGTGCACTCGATCAATCCCGACCTTATGACTTCTTCTCGGTCTCTAGTCGATCCAACCCGAACTCTTCATCCGATTTGATTGAGTGAACAGATGAATCAGAGGTCGAGTTGATCGGGGTGTGGTCGGAAATCACTCGAGTACAAGTCGAGGTAATCGAGTGCACGCTCGGTGCAGGTCGGAATACAAATTATCTACCCGATCACACTCGATCTCCAGACCCGACTGATTCACGACAAGGTCGATCTTCTACTCGATCAATACACAATCGCTTCTCGATCATTTTTGTACTCGATCGCACTCGACTGTTTTTGCATGTCAAAAAACTCGAGTAGGAAGCCCGAGCGATGCAGATCAATTTCGATCATCTCGACCGCGCCCGATCACTCTTGCAGACCTAGCTCGACATGTATTCGACCGCTTGATCGAGTTGATCTGGTCGGCAGTGGGAACACCAGGTCGTGTGGTAATAAATGTGTACAAACTGCGCGAGATCCCGCGCAGAGTATATTAACAGAAATATTGAAAATTATCGGAAATTGCGTTTCACGTAATTCCCCGCTCTGAGACATAACACGTACGATTGATATAATGGTATTAAACGCCTTTAAGAATGCATAAGTCTTTATATTTAATCAGATTAAGGATGAGTCAATATCTAAAAGTACATTTACGTCACATTTAAATTATGTACATATTTAAACGGACAATATTATGAAGTTAATATGAATATGTGATAATCATAGACGCTGCAAAAAAAATTTCATTCAGAACACCAGGAATAGAATCAGCTCGATCTGGTCGTGTACAGATCGAGATGGTCGGGTATTGATCGTGTAGGATTCGAATTAAGGACGGGGTGATCGGGTAGACATCGGAAAGATGGTCGGGCTTCAATCAGGAAATAATCGGGAGTGCTCGGGCGGGAGTCTAGTTTGATCGACTAGAGATCGAGAAGAAGTCGTGTATACACATTTGGTCGGGCTTGATCGGGTAAATTAGGTGGTCGTGTTGATCGAGTTGATCAGATCGGCAGTGGGAACCTAGCATTAGGTAAATAGGCTCAATTACATTAAGAGTTCCTTTTTAACAACTAATCTCACCTGAAAAGGGAGTACAAGTACTGTATCTGTTGTACATATCTACCAACAAGCTTTTGAGTACACCACTGATCTACTTGTTTCAATCAACTTAGCAAAGACAAAAAAGAGAAAGAAATAATTATCACTGCCGAAAAACTGAAAGATAACGTATGTACCTTGTTCAGTTTCAGCTTTCCCTTGCATCTATAAAGAATGTATCCCGCGACTAGACCAACAATATAGGGTCCAATACGTGTATGAGCTTTCATATACAGGTTGTCGTAGAAGTCATGGTCCTTTCTGAAATACACAAAAAAGTGTTTATAAATACATAACACGTGTATTTTCTTTAAGTTTTCTAGATGGTGCCGAACTGGTATACAGTAATCAATTGGCTTTAAAATCAATCACACTACTCGTTTGTTGACTTTGGTTACGACGATATTATCAAGAGACGATCTAAGTAACCCACAGAGATCTTTATTTTTAATCTCGTTTCACTGATGACAGTTGGAGAAGATAAAGATATTAAAGAAAAGTTTCATGTACTCGGTGATTAAATGTCTACTCACGGTTGGGGTCCAACAATGCTCTGAAATATCGCGGTATACTCGTGTTCTTTAGCAATGAAGCCTCGAGCTATTGTTGACGCAGCTATGATCACGAAGGCTATAACTCCACCCACTATGGCGTTGCTGGAAGAGAAAACCAGTAGTTTCTTGTACACCGTGAATAAGCAATGACTCGTTGACCAGTACCCCTTCTTTATGGCACGGAAAATGATGACAGTCTTTACTTCTTACAAATTGATATAGACGTATTTATTTGAGATTTTTTTGCATAGACTTAGCAAACTGTACTTTTGAACATTTGATTGAAATAAAGGCGTTTGGTTGATTAAACGAAAATTATTTTGATAAACCATTCAAAATTAAACAAAAATGATAACAGTTGTTTTGAAACCAAAACAACTGTAATCAGTTTCGTTTAATTTGAATGTAAAACACCAGAATTTTACAAGAGGTATATTTTTCGCAATACTTACTAGAAGAAAGGCACCAATATTAGAGGAGAGATCCAGTAAAACTGCATGTCATTCGCTAAATACCAGGACCAAGGCATACACTGAAACACGAAACCGGATATATTTTCAAATAAAGAATGTTGGATTTCGCCAATCAACTTGTTTTGTTGCCTTTCCATGATTTACCTTTTCTGTGTCTTACTATTATTGGCAAAACGTGTTGTTAGTTGGTTATGAAGCAAATAAATCCCTCCAAATTATTGTTCGGAAAAGTTGAAATGACTGCATCACAATCAATACATCTCTTTTTTTAAGGAGGTTACCAAAGGTAAATTAGTTTCAACTTATATTATTGCTCGGCGAAATAAGATGTAGGGCTGAGAGCTTGGCAAGTCTGTATGAATATTTCACAGCTTCAACAACTGTTGATACTGTTAGCAGTTCAAATGATATGAGCTTTATAAATGGTTATTAATATCACCATATGTTGTTCATTAAACTTGACGTAGTTGTTGATGTATAACAGATTCGTCCACCACCGTTCCTTGCAGTCTGTAACTTGGCTCAGTGCGTCCATCGGCCAAACATGTCCGTAACTCACCAGCGGGAATATTGTAACTAGTACCAGTATAACCAGCATGTAGGCGGGAGTCAGTCTGAATATAAACAAAATGATGGATATCAGAGTGTTCACCGGCCATACTGGTCCGTAACTCACCAGCGGGAATATTGTCACTAGTACCAGTATAACTAGCAAATAGGCGGGCGTCAGTCTGAATATAAAAAAATGGTGGATATCAGAGTGTTCATCGGCCATAATGGTCCGTAACTCACCAGCGGGAATATTGTCACTAGTACCAGTATAACTAGCATATAGGCGGGCGTCAGTCTAAAACAAATGTGGATATCCATAGGCCATTCTGGTCCGTTACTCAACAGATGGAATATTTCACTAGTACCGGAATAAATAGCATATAAGTCGGCGTCAGTCTGAATTAATCAATGGGTGCCTATACTGCCTAATGTATGTTTACCCTTATCATGCTGAATTAATTTTGACTAGTACACCTCCGTACGGCTGAATTAATTCACTGTGCACAGCGTATAAATGGGCTGCACTTATTCCGACACTATAAACTGAATTAATGAGGCATTGTAGCCCTATAAACCCTATGTTTTAGAAAGAAGACTACGTACCGTGTAGGATCATCGAGAATTCCACGTTGTTGGTTTACTTTGACCCACTTAAATTGCATCATACCAAATCCATTGTCATTCAAGCCCAACCCACTAAAAGTGACAGTTGGTACGTTCCGATTTCGGGGCGATTATTCCATCTGTATTTAAACAAAATTACGCCGTGTAATAAGTTACTAAACTTACTCTGAATTGCCCACATGTCAAAATTTGCTATTCCATGAACCATGGTTACAACGTCTCTTACGCATTCGCCATTAATTGCAACATCGCCATCGAAAGTTGCCAGTATTTCTACAATATCTGCTAGTGTGCCATCAGCTTGCATGTCTCGTATGGTCTTCTGAATGTTTAGTTTATCCAGTATCTCAAATAGATCAATGCTGCCGTTGTTGCTGTTTTTGATGTTATATGTGCTGTTCGAATCATCTCCAGTAGCCGCTATTGATGCTATAATTGTTTGTATTGGGTTCTGCTCTGTTGATTTAATACCCAGAATCGTTGACATGATTATGACCAACAGCAACGCTGAGATTACCACGCCATGTACTGTGCTCATTCTGTATCTGGATGTAAAAATGAAAGAAAACACTTTCACTTCACGCAATAAAAGCATAATTGATAAATGTATTTTCATTACGTTTTTGCAATTTCTAGAATAATTTGTTATGAAAATGGAAATTAAAAAAAAAAAGATAGGGGGGTTAAAAGATGTAACCGGAGTGGGATTCGAACGCCTTACCTCTGGCATTCAAGTCGGCAGCTCTACCACTGAGCTATTCAGCCAAGTGGTTATGGAAGTAGTAGTAGTTCTGGGACACCCCCCCCCACACACACACATACACACATCCTGCCCAGCTTTCCTCCTGGGTTGGTTACCGGGTCCTTTTCGCGCCAGGTGATCAGAAGGGTGGGGGTCAGTTTACCCTCGGCTTTCGGCTCAGCCATTCGCCGAGCAGCTGCAAGTGTCATCTTACTATGATTAACTTCTAACTATGATAAATAACGACTGTGGTGACGACTCAATGCTTAAGGACAGATCCTCCAGTTGTTACTGCGCAACTTACTGCGCATATTCTAAATAACGAAATAAAGCTGTTTCAGTAATTGGCCTTTTCAGCAAATGTGTTTTTTTTTAATATTAGTTAATGTTTGGTTGATAAATGACAAGACCCTTTTCAGTTATTTCATTTTTCTCTGTTTGGTCGGTTAAAGTGTAATAGTACTCGGATGGTACATTTCGCTTTCTGTTACGCGTTAAACATGTGGCGTTAGCGATAGGTAACGGAGCAACAAAAGCAAAGTGGTGTCTTTATGAGCTAGTCCGCTTCAGATGGACACAAAAGATGACACTTTTTATTATCTAAAGCTGGTAATAAGGAAGAAAATGGATAAAAGTAGTGAAACAATTTCGGACAGAGCAGCAAAAAGTAAACCAAATTTTACTTATAACTAAGAAAAACGCTTGGTTTGATATATTTTTCTTTTTTTGTTTTTGTAGGTATGACCAAGCACTATGTCTATACCAAAAAAGAAAAAAAATTCTTACCGCTGGAATATTTTTTATCATCAGAAACGTTGCGAAAAAAGAGCAATTTCAGCTACTTTTGAAATAATATTTTACTAAATATTTCAAAACCATCACTAAATTTTCCCAAATTGATATTCATTTAGACAGAATAAAACATATTGAACACAATAAAAACTTATTTATGTAATCCTAGTCATTTCGAACACCTTTTTGTGGGTATTTAAGTGACACCTCATTTTTGCAATTTTAGACAAGAGTAGTCTCCCTGGAAATCCAATAACTTTTTAATTCGCTTGGTGACCTATAGTTTTTAAGTCATTTTTTTACTTCTCATATATTTAAATATCAGTACAGAAAAAATAAAAAAATTCTTACCGTAGGAAATAAATGGAGGATCTGTCCTTAAATACTTTTGACTGCGATTCTGCCGGAAGGTGGATACAGAACCACTCCAAGTGCATATGACATAATATTCCCTTTGAACATACCTCCAACCATCCCCCGATTGCACCCTGCGGTTTTAAAAGAATGCTAAAAATAAAAAAAGGGATAAAATACAGAATTGGATATCTGTCTAGGCCGCAGCTACCCCCCATCAGGGCCACTTTTAAAAATACGACATACATTATTTACAAATATCCCACAGGGTGCCCTAACGATCTTAGCAGGGATCACATTTGTACAATTGGAATCTATCGCACGATACTTAGCTTTA
The DNA here is from genome assembly GCA_963680895.1 of Fragum sueziense. Lineage (NCBI taxonomy): Eukaryota > Metazoa > Mollusca > Bivalvia > Cardiida > Cardiidae > Fragum > Fragum sueziense. The sequence goes on along the minus strand of OY804599.1, from coordinate 9,308,672 downwards.
TTGTTATGGAAGCGTCAATATATAGTTTATATAGCCTATGTTCAAAATTAAACACCACTTTATTTCAGGTTAGCGCGATGATTGTATAAAACTGTTACTGCTAGTGTCAAAAAAATACCGAAAACTATCTACTTCATCAATGTCATAGCTTTGCTCTCAAAATTGACGGACTTTGCACTTTGCTCGGTGTCAAGCGCCTGTCTACCAACCGCAGTCATTTTGGTGTTGTTGTAAAGGACAACGGGCCTGCGTTTGCAATGAGCGTGTTGATTGGTTGGTGTAAAAATAGAAAAATCGGACTTCCCGAGGTCACAGAAGATGACCCCTAATGGGTCTTCAGATGTAACATTATGAAATAAGATGCATCTGAATTCATGCAGATTGGGTCGTCATAAAACTGAATTTCTATACATTGACCACGCGGCGGTGAACATTACATAATGTCAACCGATTGACATTATGCTAGGTTCTCACTGCCGATCTCATCAACTCGATCAACACGGCCACCTAATTTTCCGATTTAGCCCAACCAAATGTATGTACACGACTTCTTCTCGATCTCTAGTCGATCAAACTGGACCCCGTGCGAGCACTCCAAATTCTTTCCCGAGACCATCTTTCCGATTTCAACCCGATCATACAGACCTGTATTCGAGCCCTACACAATCAAGGCCCGACCATCTCGATCTATACACGACCATATCGAAGGGATTATATTCTAGTCGTAGATGGTCTGGAAATATCGTGTACTGAAGGATTTTTTTCTGTATTGTCTGTGACAACCAAATATTCATAATAACTTCATAATATTGTCATAATTTAAATGTGGCGAAAATGTACTTTTATCTATTTGCTCACCCTTCATTTACTTATACAGAACAATAAATGTATTATTTCAGTCATCGAATACCATTTTTTCAATCGTATGTGTTATAACTCAGAGTGGGGAATCCCGTGACACACTATTTCCGATAATATTCCATATTCCTGTTATTATATTCTGCGCGGGATCACGTTATGTTTGTGCACATTTATCTTTACACGACCGGTGTTCCCATTGCCGATCAGATCAACTCGATCAAGCGATCAAATACAGATCGATCTCAGTCTGCAAGGGAGATCGAGAACCATTGGGGTGATCGAAATTGATCTGCATGGGTCTGGCTTCTTAATCGATATTTTTGACATGCAAGAAAATTTTAGCGCGATCGTGTACAAAAATGATCGAGAACCGATTGTGTATTGATCGAGTAGAAGACCGACCTTATCGAGAATCAATGGTGTCTGAGGATCGAGTGTGATTGGGTTGATATTTTTATCTCTACCTGCACCGAATGCGCCTTCAATTACCTCGACTTGTACTCGAATGATTTCCGACCACACTCCGATCAACTCGACCTCTGCTTCATCTGTTCACCTGATCAAATCGGGTATAGATGTCGGATTCGATCGACTAGTGATCGAGAAGAAGTCATTTGGTCGGGTTTGATCGAGGGAATTTAAGCGATCGTGTAGATCGAGTTGAGCCACTGCAGTTGGAAGCACTCGATCACCTAGACTTGTACAAGTAATTCCCGAACGCATCCCGATCAAATCGATTTCTGCTCTAATAAAATCCCGGTTAAAGATACCTACCCGATTACACACAATCTCTACACGATTGATTCTCGATCAGCTCGATCTTGCACATGATAAATACTCGAGTTCTTCCCGATGTGTTTTCTACTCGATCGCTTCACGAGTTTTTGACCTTCAAAACATATTGGCAAGATTACCGATCGAGGCAGACCAAACTCACTCATCTCGACTGATCCCGATCACCCATGCAGATCGATCTCGATCGGTACTCGATCGCTTGATTGAGTCTGATAGAGTTGATTTGGTCGGCAGTGGGAACCTAGCATTACGTAATGTCATCCGCTCATATCTGTAAGCGGTTAACAATACCAAATATATAGTTTATGAAGATCACGTGAGGTATGATAACGTTACTATGTTCCCACGATGTTTGCTAATTGTCGTTCTTTCTATGGTCAGACTCGCCTGAACTAGAGAGTATAACTGGGTAATGAGGACGGAATCTTTTGTAACTATGTGTCTTACACAACCAATACGACACATTAGCTAATTTCTATATAATATTATACTTCATTTGAGAAGTTTAACATTTGATAGCTCGACACACTCTGTGGTAAATATAACCTTTTCTTGGTCTTACTTTAGGATTTCATTGCTACATCGAATATCTTAATTATTTTCAATAAGATAGAAATGCGCATGCCGTCGCCTTTCTTAAAAACCCTCATTCTTTTAAGCTGTACTTAGTTAGGAGGTATTGCATGAGAAACAGCGTAATATGTACATGATTGTACGTGCGCATATGCTAGTTCTATAGAGGCTAAACTTTCAAAACACTTTTCATTTAGTATAAATTTATGCTTTTGTTATCATTTTGGTGTAAAATAACCAAAACCATCGCTCATGTCTGATAGAAATCAGGGTGTTGTAGTAAACTGAACGGCAAAAACTTAAGATTACAACCGATCACTGGCTACAAAATACTTTATGCATCTTCGGGTATCATCCGTGACAATGGAAATTGACGAGGCTAATGTTACATCTCGGTACATCTCATGCAACAAATGACAAAGATTGATCTGTTTCTCGAATTTTGGCTTTATGGACTATCCAGAAGGTTCATTTTAGTCTGACTGGTCACAAATCAATGGAGTGGACGTATGTGTTCTTCCTATCTTAAACTGCAAAAAAATCATAATTGTGACCCATCACGCTAAAAGGGACCTTATAGGAAGTGTGAAAAATATCGAGCCTGGTCTGTCTGCGCAGTCCGCGCAGCCAGACTAGGGCCGACACTTTTCACTTTTATGCAATTTTCTAAATCCGGAAAGTGTTCCCTATCTTACTATATATTCATTTTTCGCATACAGTATCTGGTTGACCTATGATGAATCTGACAAGTTAGTCAAAATTTGGATTTTTGGAGTTCGGATTAGGTCCTTTTTGCGTGACGGGTCACAATTACTTTTCAGTTGAAGCCACAATGGTGCATCTGAAAACAAACCAGCTTCTGATAAGTTTATGCATACATGTATTTGCTACCACAACATACGTTACAAATGGCGCTTCAAACAATGACTCGAACGGCGTTGCTTCAAACACATCAACAGCTGATATATTTGACGTCATCCGAGGTCTGGACGTTCAGAACGTAATACAGGGATTTGTTCAAGACGGGACGCTAGAGAGTTTGGCTGACGTGTTCTTATCTCAAGATGACGCAATTGCTGACGTCAACGGAAAATGTCTGAAAGACACGTTAATTACGTTACGGGGATTACTGAACAGGGAAATGTGGGCTATACAGAGTAAGTGAGAATTGAAAGGAGTATTTCGTCGATGTTATCGCAAAACCTCGTACTCCCAGCTGGATTAAAACTGGAGATACGAGGTTTTGCAATAACACCGACGATTTGGATTATCTACTCATTGATTTCGTGTCTGTCTAAATTGGCATGATATATGACCAACTATGCTTTTTTTCAAAGATCTAGTAACTTATCAATACTTGGATGAATTTTAAATGTTACTCTAAGTATACCAAAGAAAAAAAGAAACGCAACAAAAAATTAATTTGGTCATGCTTTTTGTTTTTGTTTTTCTCAAAATCACCATAATTTGCATACCTTTTTCAATGCATAGTAAAATTTATTCATTTGACTTTCTTGTGTCAAAATTTTATCAATGTCACAGGTTGTACGTGCCATCAATATGCGTTTAAACGAGAGCGGTTTGGCGTCAACGTTAAATGCGTTCTTGCACGCAATCCAAGCGGACTATAACGATACCTGGCTGAAATTTGATTGCTGTACTGTTCATGAGTAGCATCAACAGTTTTTCTCGATAACAAAACTTGTTTCTGTAGGTAAAATAAACGCACGTTATTGTCCTAACGTCATGACGTTAGACGTTGACGACCGCTTTTCGGGCGACCACCAGTTGCTCTGTTAGTTCTGAGACGTTATCTCAAGCAATATTTTGTAAACCGATGTACACCAAAGTCAGCAGCAACTGCGGGTTGAGATGTTCTATTCGTAAACATCACAATTGCTACAGGACGACGTCTTTGAATAGGTTACAAAACGATATTAGGGATCTAATCAAAACAAAAATCATTGCATTTTGTCGAGTCGACGTGCATCTACACAAATTAAAAAAATTCTATGTAAAGTTTTGATATTTAAAGGTTTGCACGTGAGAAACGTGTAAACGTCTATTTTGACGTTATCTCACAGGTAAGACAGGTTCTAACGTAAACACAAAAATTAAAATCAAGATACAGAACCCTGTAATTATCAGTTACATTTTTGACTCAATAACATAAAAGAATTGAGAGAAATAACAAAAAATAATTGTTGCGTTTCTTCTTTCCTCTAGTATAAATTCCCTACAATGAATTGTGCAGAAGACAACTCCTTACGTTTTAAATAAAAGAAGATTAAAATATCGTCGGGTACATTCAAAACCACCGTATCTACAGTTTATTCGATCCATAGTTACGACATTAACAAACGAAAGAAAAACAACGATATATTCAATAAGCACTTAGATAATAAATGGCTGACTTATCATCTATCTTATATCTCTCTTTATAAAAAGCTGTAATAACTTTTATTCAAACAGATTATCATATCGTCGCTTTTCTGCGAAAACCTCGTATCTGCAGCTTGTTTTAAGCTGCAGATACGTGGTTTGTGCAGAAAAGCAGCGATATCATGTTTTTTGTCTAAAGCTTTCAAGAAGTAGGCCCCTGCGTCAATAATTGTTAATTTGCCTTAACACAATAGTAGACACCACATTAGGCTACTGGAGAGTGACGCCATTTGACTCCTTCATAAGAAAAGGCTTTGGAAAACAATGTGGAAAACGACGAAATTGCCTGAGACAATGTTTTCTAATCCAAAATGTACACAATGTTAGTATTCTTTGATTCTAATTCACATGAAATTGTCGTCTGCAACACCTTTCAGACACATTCCAAAATTTTGCCGTCCGGTAATGTGCTTACAGTATAACGTTGTTATTCAGTGTTAGACGCGATCGGTAAGCCTCACAGCGGGATCTTGTCGGATATGGATCTGAAGTGGATCGGATCGTATGACGAGTGTATGAAGGTCGAGGCCATGACATACGCCAACGTTACGTTACAATCAGATCCGGTGCACCATTTTGACGGGAAATATTGCAGTATTAACGTACCGCTACCGAGTAATATCGGCATGTTGGCTGATATTGTGAGTAACATTTTTATTAGAAGTGGTAAGAATGGTGTAGTTATGGTCTATTCTAATGAAGTAAGCCTCGATTATTGATACCACTTACAGTACGACGTCACAATGTCATGGTGTCATTTATCCTCTGGCCTTTTTTTCCCTATAACACTTGCTTATGCTTCTGAATCAAATGAATAAATATATCATTCTTTGTCGACCTCTATCTTTGGCGAACGTGTCAGAAAATAGTTGTTATTATTTTATACATGTAGCTGCATCTGAAAATATATACCATAACTCTCAGCTTTTTAACCAAATGATAATAATTTAAGCTGCAGTTACGAGGTTTTTGCTGAACAGCGACAATATGCATCACAATAGTGGGTCAAGTAACATGGAGTTGCACACGAGTACAGAACTTAAGGATCATATATACCAGTCATGTGAACATAGAATAATGTCCAGAATGTTATTTAACCCTTTCCCAAACGACAATATTTTGGGGTGATCCAATTGGAAAACTGCACCAGATGACAAAATTGATGTATTCCTGCACGGTCGTAAACATTCGGCGGTGGAAAGTTTTCGACGTCGTCCGAATCGTTCCGACGTCGCTTGAATCTCATAAGGGTTAGACTACCTTAACGCCATAATTTCCCGACCGTCGAAGAAAAAATCAACACGCACATCTCAACATTCTAATATGCCACTATGGTAGCCGTTCCCATTCTTGATATCTTCATGTCTGTATTTTAGGACCCAAGACTTGTCACTGGTATAGATATTGGAGTTTGTGTGTCAGATAGCTGTAACACACAGGACGTCAAAGCTATCATGAAGTTTAGTAAGTCTTATAAGTTGTAACATTTATTGAGCATTTTGATATACATACATTATATGTAATATGACAGAATTTATACAGACCTTTTAACTCGAGTCATGAAGCAAAATTATAAATCACTAAATCGAGGGTACCTAAACTTTAAACTCTAAACTTGAAATACTGATTTTAATCTCTCGTTTATAAGATTTCTACCGATACACTTTAATAACTCATTGAATTAGACACGATACTAAGCCATGAATTTCAGACCTGTCCTTTTCGATATTGGATTGTAAATCGTTTGTTTTAATTTCTGACTCTTCAAAATCTGCTACAAACGTCATCGAGTCATCTCTACACAATTTACTTGTTGTACTTTTTTTCAAAATTACCCACGTCCACGTCTTTAACTACGTTTCAAGCATATATTTATTCTAAGCATCCTCTATCGAAACTCACACTGTCTTGTTACTTAAACCTTCTTTCAGTGGAATTCTGAAATTTTGTTCTCGAGTGTCTTCAATTAATTCAAGCACTAAACAAGTGTAGCAGATAAGAAATACCAAAGGCTAGAACAAACTGTCGCTTGAATCGGATATTTATAGGGCTCGTATACCCTTAAAAATCGAATATGACCAGTCACGTTAATGTGACCCGGAAGCGTGAAAAGTATCGACCTCAGTCAGTCTGCGCAGACAGACGACGGCCGATACTTTTCGTTGTAACATAATTCTCTGAATCTATAATGTTATACACTATATCATTATAGTTGGAAAGAACATATTCAATGCATCGTCGTCTTACGAGCCAAGAGCCCAGTGTGTGGAAGAAAAACCGCTACAAGCAAAGACTATAGTTTCCATGTAAGTATATTATCTCCTTATTTAATACACAGGATAGATTGCATAGAATGTTTTAAACAAAACTGCTTTTTCTGAATATCAAAAGGAAACAGTGTTTGAAAAAAGCCAAATACAATGTGATAGACTTATAACAACACAACTATATTTTTTCGTTGATGTTGATGACAGACTGATAACAACACAACTATATGTTTTCGTTGCTGTTGATGACAGACTGATAACAACACAACTTTATGTTTTCGTCGATGTTGATGACAGACTGATAACAACACAACTGTTTTCGTGGAGGTTGATGACAGACTGATAACAACACAACTATATTTTTTCGTTTATGTCGTTCAAAAACTTTAACCTGACCAATATCTCAGCCATTATTACAGATACAGCCTTGATACTTCACACATGCATACTCCTCAGCAAGACCTCTCATTTGGAACCATGACCTCTGACCTAGTGACCTTGGAGTTTGACCTACTTTTAAAAAAACTTTAACTTGGTCTATATCTCATGCACTATTATAGACAGAGCCTTGAAATTTCACATATGGATACTTCCTGTCATGACCTTGACCTTGAGACCATGACCTTTGACCCAATGATCTTGACCTTGGACCTTGGACTCCTTTTTGGTGACAAGCTCTTGTATGGGCGAGATACGTTGTCCGCGGACATCTCTTGTTGAACGCAAATACACTCTGACTTCGATTGAGAAATTGCCCGAATTCAAAGATGGTGCACGTGAGATGTTCAAGTAAATGAAATCTTACATTGTTTGGTCTGAAGAAACTGCTTGTTACTAAGCATTTATCTTGTTGGCTGTCACAAGGCGTCAGTATGTTGAAATTGTTTAAAACAGTATGCAATTGGAATTTTATCCAACTCGTCAACTTGTAATGTCAGTGTACTCCAAAGTATTTGTAGACCAATGACTTTTGTATTTGTGACCCATCACGCTAAAAGGGACCTTATAAGAAGTGTGAAAAATGTCGACACTAGTCAGTCTGCGCAATCCGCATAGCCAGACTAGGACCGACACTTTTCATTTTTATGCAATTTTCTAAATCCGCAATGTTTTCCTAATCTTACTAGGCCTATATGTTCATTTTTCGCATACAGTATCTGGTTGACCTGTGCTGGGTCTGACAAGTTTGTCAAAATTTGGATTTTTGGAGTTCGGACCTTTTAGCGTGACGGACCACATTTTAATTTCAGCTGTGTTATTTCGCTCTTGATTCTGGTGGCTACGATCGGGACATTGTATGATATATACTTGAGACTGATACAGAAAAGCAGCCATTCAAAAAGTAAAAAAGCATGCCGCAAATCGGCGTCACAGAAAGTGATCGAGAAAGGACACGTGAATGGGGGCACAACTATTGAGACAGGGGATATAGCTCCTCGTGCAGATGTAGAAACGGTTACAGTCGATCCTACCCTTAATGGAGAAGATAGCCTTAATACAGAAAAAGAGGATTCAGATGCTGAACATGTATATACTCAGATTGGAGAACTTGTCAATGGTAATGGGAAGATCAATGGAGAGGCTAAGATTGATCTCAGTATGATAGATACTGGACATGGGAATGCTACCTTCAATTCAACGCAGAGCAAAACTGGAGAAAAGGCTGACGATGTCATGAAACCAAAGTCTGGTGTAGCCAAGAAGGCTGAACAACGATGTAGGGAATTTTTTTTTTTTTTTTTTTTTTTTTTTTTTTTTTTTTTTGGGGGGGGGGGGGTCTTGATTTTTTTTCTAATTTACAGCGCCAACATTCGCAGAGTGGGGGAGGGGTGGTGGTATTCCAGTCGCCTGGGCGACCACGTTAGCGTCGGTAATGGTTGATAAATGAGACAGGCAAGTGTCATGCTGGTAACTCTGTGTCTACTTATGTTGTTTTTCTTCAACTTTGCATGTACTTCTGTGACAATAATATCAGCATCTAGGCTAATCCGAGTCTTCTCTGATGTAAATACGCTCTTTGATATTTTGATTTTTCGCTATTTACATCAGAGAGCGTTGCTCTTTGAAAACAGCGGAAAGTTCGGTAACGTTACAAGTAACTTGAAGCTTTGTTTTTGTGTATCATATCGAATCACTCGGTAAAACACTGTAGGGTATAAATCAATAAATCATTTTTTGCCATGCCTGACCAAACATTTCATTTCAAATCGGCCTGCTGGATGTGTATAACCTTTGGTTTTGAATGGAAGGTCAAGGTAAACAAAGGCTGCTCAGGTGAGGGTTGTTGCAAAACATTGCCTATTAACCTTTTAGAAATACTTTTTGGTCGTAATTTTTTCAGCAGCCATAACAATAAATGATTCATTTATCGATATCATCAGGGGTTTTAACGATAGCGTTTAAGATCAGACGGTGAACGATGAGCAACAATTTGTTGCGAACTTCTTGATTTTTTCAAAGAGCAACGCAAAATATCAAAGAGCGTATTTACATCAGAGAAGACTCGGATTACATCTAGGTATAGATTCATTACTCTGACATTTAATTTAGTTTAATTTAGTGGAACCTTAAACCTTTCGAAATAAACAGTTTTCCACTGTCCGGCACTTGATAGTCGCGCGTTGTTATCCTCTGATAGCTCTTGTTTCACCTTTCCTTACCATCGTTTAACTGCACAAAAGAAAAAAAAAAAAACAAAAAAAAAACAACAACTTTGAACCGATTATAGTGTTTTCCGTTAAATTGTTTAATTCTTTCCATGATGACATATACAGACAAGTCCAGAATTGGAGGCCTGAAACGAGTTTTAAGATTTAAAAAAAGTAACGCTTAAAAACGATAGAACAATCTGGGTGAGAACGATGAAATACTAATATGAATAATTTTCCTAATTTCTCGCAATGCATGATCACCACAATATTTCTTTCGTGTTGGCAAAATCTTTCACCGATTTTGGAAAAGATCAATGACGTATTGATTAAAACAAATTAGAAAAAAAAAAACATTCTAGTTTATTTCAAGTTCACAAATCGTACTTTATTTTACAGGTACATTGGAGAAGATTTTCTTGTCATTTTCTGTTTACTCAAACGGTCTAAAGTTACTGGGTACGAATCAACCTAAGGGCGCGCTGACGTGTATCAATGGAATACGATTTCTGAGTACTACCTGGGTGATCCTCGGACATTCAACACTGACCGATGGTAATTCATCGTTCCACAAAGAATCATTGTTTTGACATCAACTATGAAGAACACTTTCGGAAATATTGAGATAATTTGTAAGAATTGCTCCAAATGAAGCAGTGTTTTTTTTGTTCAACAAGTTCATTTAGGCCTATTATGCAAGCGAAATCTAGAATCTGCTTGACCTGTAAGCACTTTTTTTATTTCTAGTAACGACTATTGACATTTGGGTGGTATTCACAAACCGGTCTTAATCCTGGAATACCTTCAAAATCGCATCACAATCAATCATTGGCTTGTTATTTGCTTTAGACAATTCATTTAGAAATGTTGGTAAATACGGTCCCAGGTCGTCGATAGAAAGTGAAAAACTTTTTACCCGAGGTGCGTTCTTTAGAGCGAGATTTCTTGAGATATCTTGATAGTTCTTTTTAAAAGATATTTTAGGATAAAGCGTTATTTAGAGCAAGATTTTTAAGACGCTCAATGGGAGGCGCCATTACCCTATACTTCGTGCGGAACCCCTCGTTCAACTCTGTACAAAAATATAAAAGAGATTTGACCAAGTTGTTCCAATCACTCCATAATTCATAAACAGCGGTGTTCCGAATGCTCCATACTTTATACAAATGACGTGATGATGACGTCATTTGTATAAATATGGAGCATTCGGAACAGCTCGGTCAAAGTCTCGGTCTTAAACACGCTTTATCCCAAACACCTAAAGACATCTTAAAATATTTCGCTCTAAAGAACGCGCATCTGTACTATATCTTTCATGTTTATGCCTCTGACTTACCTCCACCTTGTTTTGATACATAAATAACTCAGCATTTCTTATTGATTGTCATCAAATGGTGTATTTCCTTTTCAGGAAAGAATGGATTTACCTATTATTTCGGGTCGAAGGTTTGGCAATGGACGTTTTACGGAATTTTCAGCGCTACTGTTTCGGTAGACACGTTCTTCACCATGAGGTAAACAAGAAAATATTAATTGAGGCTCTTGAAATAGAAGGTTAAATTGTTATGATAGAGTTTGAGAGGTTGCTAATGAAATGAACAGGCGGAGGGTTATGGTTGTTAATCATTTTGCAAAATGACACAAATATATACATAGACTGACCCGAATCAAAATTGGTTGGTGAAAACAGCATTAAAACCTGTTCCCAAACAAGACCTGGTTTTGACGCCCCTAATAGAAAAGAGTAGAGAAAACATTGAGACAAAAGAAGAAACTTCTGATAACCAGCAGTTTCTCCTTTTGTCTCAATATTTTCTTTGCAATATTTTACTCAAATCTTATCGTTACCAGCATATATTTTGTCCTTTAAAGCCGGTTTCAAATTGGACCACCCTGAAATCTTAATGAAAGGGTTAACTTTACAGTACAGATGGATCGTTCATATACTTGCATTGACATCATTGTTGGTATAAATGATGAGGTTTCCTTTACTATTTTTACAGTGGCCTTCTAGTTGGTTATTTAACGTTGAGAGAACTGAAAAAGGTTGGCGGTGCTTCAAAGATGAATTGGTTCATGTTTTACTTTCATCGATATTGGAGGTAAAACGATTTTCTGGTATTTTGTACAAATATGGAACATACTTCATACCGGAAAACAGAAGCACACGAAAGAGCAAGGAAACTAACAACACTGCCTTCGACAAGGAATGGCCGCCTACACTTTTGTAAAACATGATGGGTCGATGTAAAGGAGTATTTCCTTCATCTGATCATGCATATAGTCAGCTGAGCCTGTAACTGTTAGATGTTAGTTTACGTCAGTTGTATGCTGTATTTGTATAGATAAATTACGAAGTTATTCTTTGTTTAACCCTTTCCCAAACGACGAAATTTTAGGGTAATCAAAATTGAAAGATGCTTCCTATATAAAATGGGTGTTGTAAAAGAAAGGATTTGTGTAAAATATAACACAGAAAATATTGAGGCAAAAGGAGAAACTGCTTTTTATCAGCAGTTTCTCCTTTTGACTCAATCTTGTCCCAATCTATTTCTTTTAGGGACGTTAAAACCAGGTCTTGTTTGGGAAAGGGTTAAAAAAGCACAATGCAACATCTACTTCTGCTGAAAATTAAAGCATATGGATTCACAAAACGCAAGTATCGTATGACCAAGTCGGGCATTTAAGCTAGTGAATTATTTGTTTTTGGAATCGTTTCTTTTATTCAGTTTCTTTGTTAAACGGATAAAATGCTTGTATAGATGATATGACTGTACCATCACGACTATACATTAACATTTCTATGTACCCGTGTTTATTCAGATTGACACCGGCCTATATGTTATCTTTGATGTTCTGGACTGCCATATTTGTCCACCTGGGTGACGGACCACATTGGTCAACAGGCATGGATCCACAAGCCGAGTTTTGTGATAAATATTGGTGGACAAATCTTCTCTATATCAACAATTATGTACATAACGACAAACCGGTGAGTATATTCATTGTAGTAAGTCATCGTTTTGCTTAATATAACAGTAAATTGTGGGGTTTTTGTTTGTTCGGACTTCTTTTTTCATTCAAATAGTTGTTAAACATTGAATGGTATCGTTCTAGATTCTTACTAATACAGAATCTGATTATTGGAAGCAAATTTTCCAAATTTGCTTCTCTTAGCAGCCATGCGTCTCTGCACTTTACCATTCTCTGCATACCACACAACATCTTCCGGTCTTCCTCACTATAAATAGTTCTATCAAAAGCAAAGATTAATGAGGTAACAGTCATTCGAATATTCAATATGTAAGTCTGAAGTTATGTGTAGATATTGAATTGTGTGACTGAAAATGAAACATTCAATTAATCATGTCTCTGAGAGATGAAAAGATCCACGTAGTAATTTGCTTTATTATGGTTCAAAGATCAGTCCAATGGCCTTCCTTGTAAATGGGTCAGTCGAGTTTACTGAACTATGAAATATATTCAAAGCTTACACAAAGGATTAATATGCATGAAGTTGTGCTAAAAATAAATACAACTCCATCATGAAATCAAAGTATGCAAGGTATTCTGGATAATCAAAGTACTTAATCAAAATACTCTACGAATCAAAGTATTCAAGGTATTCAAATGGATAATCAAAGTACGTAATCAAACTACTCTATTTCTGGCCCCGGTTTCTCGAAAAAACTTAAGTATGTTCTCAAATCTGAGCATAGTGCTCAAATTGTATGAAATCCACGTGAACTTCAATGGAATACCCTTCAACGTTGGAGAGTATCCCTTTGATGTTGAGCATATTCTCATGAGAACATACTTGAGTTTTTTTCGAGAAACTGGGGCCTGGACAGGCCTACATTTTTGAAAAATTTGCTTCCAAACAGTACTGTCAGTACTTTGATGTTTTTATGTCGCCGTCAATGAAATATCAATTCAGGTTTGATAAAGAAAAACGTACAAAAATGCATTATTATCAACATTGTATTTTTGTTTGGCATTAGCAAAACAGATCCTGTCTATATTACTATCCACTTTTGTTTTCAGTGTTTCGGCTGGTCATGGTACCTTGCTAACGACATGCAGTTTTACGTGTTGTCTCCTCTTATTATCATACCATTCTTCTAGTAAGTTGACAAAAATATCCGTGGTGTTCCTTTACTTACAATTTGATATCTCAAATACGCCCTTTTTATCGTTTATTCACATAAAATAATAATCAATATTTGAATTATTCACGACTTGAAACAAGATCGATACTTATTTGGACAAAAACGAACCAAACGATCAATTAAGTCGGGAACCGCGGGTGCAGTTCGTATTTGTTCGACGTTTACTGACGCTTTCCTTCTCATATGTATCACCAACAATACTGAAGTTATCATCTACACTAATCTACCTTCTCGGGAAATAGCTCTGTTTAAAAAAAGGGATATTTCAAACGTCTGACATTTCCAAAATGAATGTATGTATTTGTGCATCCGTTGCTAGCAACTTGTGTATTATATTTGTAGTAATGCAGCTGTTGGCGGGATCGTGGCTGGGGTGTTTCTAACAGCTACAACAGCAGCACGTGCGGTCATATCTAAACAACACGAGTATACAGCCATCACTGGAGGATTCATCGGACCCAAACCGTTTGTAGTATATCTTATAAATGCTAATCAAATGTTTAAATGGTTATCAATCATCGGCGATTCCAACTGTCGACACATTACTCTTAAACTTGTCAATTCTTTGAAAAATGGGATGTATTTTATGAACGGTACTGTAATGATTATTGATCAATCGAGCGCTACTTCAAATCAACTAAACAGGACTTACGACGTTGGTCGTCTTTTCGTGTCTAAAACACCATGGTATATCTGACTAGAGCTACAGATAAAGGTTAAAGGCATTTTAAAAACCATAATTGTTGATCATTGCATATATTGAAAATGCTCATTGGAATCGTTTCAACGAGACGATTAGAATGCGTATCCCAACGTAGGGTTTGGATTTTAATTAACAAATTTAGAATGTTTTCACCCCTCTTATCTGATATCCTATGTGACCCAACTGGTATTTTATTTTTCTGACAAGCTACATTGATGACATATATGACGGTCGCTAAATGTACAATTATATGTATAACTTATCTTTATTCTAGTAAAGATGGCGATTTCGGCACAAATTTGTATTTACTAGCACACACCAGGATGGGCCCCTATATTGTCGGACTTGTGACGGGATACCTATTGTATCGATACAAAGATTCATTCAAAATGAAGATGGTATGATCAATAATCATCATATGATGAGGATAAAATATATCTAACAGTGCCTGGAGTAATGATAAATTGTGAGTCAATTGTGATCGTTAGCCACCACAATTGTGGGAAAAACAGGTTTAATTAATCAATCATTGCATAAATATACCTTGAAATGATTGGAAAATAAATATTGTATGACAATATTCTGATCACAGTTTTCAGTTATAGCAGCAAATTATCAATTCTGCTAACCTTATCAAGTCGATTTGAACCAAAAGTCATAACAACAGCTGAAATTAGTCGTAGTTGCGAGTTTTTTAAGCAAAATTCCGTGTATCTTCTAAGCCGTTATTAGATATAAAGGTATAATTTGCTACAGGTTTCTTTTAATTTATTTCATATGACCAGGTACCACACTTCACATACAATCATTTCTGTTGCCAGACATTTCCTTTGACTCCAATTTCATAATCGTTAGTCAATTTTAAGCCCAAATCTCGAACAATCGTCCGTGTGGCTACACATTAATCTTTTACAAACACTTCCTTTTCTCCGTTTCTAGACGTGGAACCTACTGGGATGGTTTGCTTGCCTGTCCATAGTCGTTTTAGTTATATACGGTGTGTACCCAGATGACCAGAAACATTTCTTGTCCGTAGATGAGTCGGTGGCCTACGTTACGCTACACAGAACAGCGTGGGGCGTCGCTGTGTGTTGGATAATATTTGCATGTGCGACTGGGCATGGAGGTCTGTCGATAAGTTTGTCTTTTTTGTAGTTTCATTATAATTGTCAATAATATATCTAATATTATTTCAATGGTATTCTATGCTTTGAGCCATTATCCATTTACAAGCGATCTTTTAGACAGCTATTTTTGGAAGCTATGGATTTCAACCATTTCAAAGATCGTGGCTCCTTTTGTCGACTCCATTGTATATGTGTTTAGAACTGACACGAAAAGAAGACAAAAATTGCAAACAAGGATTTGCTTCTTTATAATCTAGGTTTTCTCTTCTGCGAAATGGAATTTATCTACGACAATTAGCATTAACTTTGTCATCTGCAACTCCTTTGAATTTGGACTTTTATGAAAGGTGTTTATAATAAGTTAATGAAAACTCAATCATCATTTATCCTAAGGATTATTCTGGGTTTCAGGTTGGATTAATGATTTCCTGTCGTGGAGTGCCTTTGTTCCACTCGCCCGACTCTCCTACTGCACATATCTGGTTCACGTGCTCTGTCTCGAGTACTTCATGTTGACTTTACGACAAGATCTGTATGTCACAGATTTGATGACGGTATGTAATCTCTTTTCGACAAAATCTTCGTAACATCAGATTGTTTTAACTCGTGTGTCTGGATACATGAATTGTTAATGAACAATAGGTTTTCAGTGCCAACTGAATTCGCTCATATAGCTCCATACACTGCTTGTGATGAACAATCTTCCAATCCAATTCCATCCACCTATTAGCCTTCCAAAATATTTGGTAACGATATAAAATTGGATGTTGGTTAATTTTACAACAAGGACGACCATGAGTACGATTTCATTAGATCGGCGTTCGACGAGACATTATTTTAGGATTACAACCCATTAACTATGAAACACTTCGTATATCTTGTGTCAACCGTAACAAAGGAAATTGAAGATGGTATCCTTCGTCGATTTCCGTTGCGTCAGGTGACGCCCGAAAAAGACGTAGGCATACCGATGTCCCTGACGACGCTCGAAGATGCAATGTTTAGTATCTATACTAATGAGGATGTGTAATCCTTGAATTTTGTACCACAGTTCTTAGATAGTTAAGCCCCTAACTTTCTTTGTTTTAGATATACGTGTACCTAGGTAACACAGTTATATCGTATATGGCCGCCTTTATGACGTCCATGTTGTTTGAGGCGCCAATGATGGGACTAGAAAAGATACTGTTTAGGAAGAAATGTTACTATTTATAGTAACATAATGTAATATTTATCTTTGTGTTACAGATTTACGTGTACCTAGGTAACACGGTTATATCGTATATGGCTGCCTTTATGATGTCCATGTTGTTTGAGGCGCCGATGATGGAACTAGAGAAGATACTGTTTAGGAAGAAATGTTACTATTTATAGTAACAGAATGTAATATATCTCTCTTTGTGTTTCAGATTTACGTGTACCTTGGTAACACGGTGATATCGTATATGGCCGCCTTTATGACCTCCATGTTGTTTGAGGCGCCGATGATGGAACTAGAGAAGATAATGTTTAATAAGAAATGTTACTATTTATAGTAACAGAATGTAATATTTATCTTTGCGTTACAGATTTACGTGTACCTAGGTAACACAGTTATATCGTATATGGCCGCCTTTATGATGTCCATGTTGTTTGAGGCGCCGATGATGGGGTTAGAGAAGATACTATTTAATAAGAAATGTTACTATTTATAGTAACAGAATCTTATATATCTCTCTTTGTGTTACAGATTTACGTGTACCTAGGTAACACAGTTATATCGTATATGGCCGCCTTTATAATGTCCATGTTGTTTGAGGCGCCGATGATGGGACTAGAGAAGATACTGTTTAATAAGAAATGTTACTATTTATAGTAACAGAATGTAATATTTATGTTTGTGTTTCAGATTTACGTGTACCTGGGCAACACAATTATATCGTATATGGCCGCCCTTATGACGTCCATGTTGTTCGAGGCGCCGATGATGGAACTAGAGAAGATATAGTTTAATAAGAAATGTTACTATTTATAGTAACATAAAGAAATATCTCTTTGTTTTACAGATTTACGTGTACCTAGGTAACACGGTGATATCGTATATGGCCGCCTTTATGACGTCCATGTTGTTTGAGGCGCCGATGATGGGACTAGAGAAGATATATTTTGATAAGAAATGTTACTATTTAGAGTAACATAATGTAATATATCTCTTTGTTATTCAGATTTACGTGTACCTTGGTAACACAGTTATATATCGTATATGGCCGTCCATGTTGTTTGAGGCGCCGATGATGGGACTAGAGATGATACTGTTTGATAAGAATTATTACTATTTAGAGTAACATAATGTAATATATCTCTTTGTTATTCAGATTTACGTGTACCTTGGTAACACAGTTATATCGTATATGGCCGCCTTTATGACGTCCATGTTGTTTGAGGCGCCGATGATGGGACTAGAGAAGATAATGTTTAATAAGAAATGTTACTATTTATAGTAACAGAATATAATATTCATCCCCATGTTTCAGATTTACGTGTACCTAGGTAACACGGTGATATCCTACATGGTCGCCTTTGTGACTTCCATGTTGTTTGAGGCGCCGATGATGGGACTGGAGAAGATACTGTTTAGGAGGAAATAATCGAAAACAGGACTCGTTCAACAAAACGTGATTATGTGGTTTGTGGAAGATAATCTAAATAAAAGATGATTCGCTGGAAAATTTTTTTCTCTTAAAATAAAGACTTCATTTGACAACCCCTCACCTGCCATGGGCCTTTGACCTACGTGACCCAAAAGAAAAAAATGCATCTCGTTGGCCAAAGGCAAGAATTGTGTAAATTTGCATGGTCGTAGATCAAATAGTACTGGGTTGGAAGCACAGAGATTGATTTTAAAAGAAGTCCAATTATGACGTTTACCTTTGATTTACCCGACTCCAAAATAATAATACACCTCCTTTAACCAAGGCTAACAATTGTGTTTTAAAAATATCATGATCCTAGGTCAAACGGTTCTTGAGTTAAAGAAGCGAAGATGTGTGCGGACAGACATGTATATGGACGAACAGACAGACATGGTGACACTTATATACCTCTTCTTCTTCGTTACTCTATCGATGGGTTATATTTGTAGAACGGAACGATGGGATTCGATAGTAAATCAATGACCTCTGATTGTAGAGTACTATATCGTAGTAGGTTGCGGGTATAAAGATTGAAAATAAAATTTGATATGTTCACTCCATTTTCTATCAAAACATACACAATACAACAAAGACAATATATTTGAGCCGGGATCTCGCCAAAAATATAATTTTGATATTTGAAACCAACATGAATCTTGATCAGTCTGCGTTTACCCATAGCCCGATCAAAATCTATGTTGTTTTCTAACCGATTTTTCGTGCCCCATAGCAACAGTAAGAGAACAATAATGGATTCCAATCGGACTACATCTAGGATGAGGGTGGATGGGGGCTTAAGACCTCTTTTAGACTGTTGTGATCATATCGCGGTGACTGGAGAGCCTAGCTATGGATTGCAGTCGTTTCCCTTCTCAGTCTCCAGCTCTCTCCACCATAACGATTATCCAACCATTGTCAGAAAAGTAGTTTGCTGTGACCGGAGACAGAATCCGGTTTCTCATGAGTAAGAATCCGATCCGATATTAACTGCGCTATGACCACAGTCCAAATGCACAAATCGATTGCTCAGCGCGAAACAGTTGTAACTGCCTATAAACATATAGGCAGTTAAAACCGTTTCGCACTGAGCCATCTCAATGGTCACTTTTCCAGATCATCCATTTCTTTTCATCGTCTGTTTTTCGTTAACTGACTGGGTACTTTTTAAGTGGGATGTGATTATTGTCTTCGTTTGCGTCCCAACAATGCCTTTTCAATTCCCATCATGGGAGCCTCGAAGACGAGAGACGTGAGGAAAGCTGCAGCGTACGACAGTGTTAGATTCCCAAGGAAAATATATGCCTGAAAATGAAAAAAATGCACTTGCATTACAAATTGTGAAAAATTGCACGTTGTACCAGGGCAACATATGAATGTAAAGGGTTTTAACAACAAAATTTTATTTGTTATTGATCAAACCATATTTTGTTGGCATACATTCGGCTGAGTAGTGAGTACCCATAAAAAGGGGTTGGATTTGTAACAAAGGATTTAGAATGCCTTATATTTTGCTTTGTGAAAAAACTATTGTGGATCCAAGTTTTCATAGAAAAAAAAGGAACCTACTAGTAGGCAATATACATGCAATTTTAGTGATAGGAAGTAAAGGTGCTAAATAAGCGTTTCTTTCGTTCCCTTTTCACGTCGTGGGGGAATTCACGTTTCCATGTACCGTTCTAGGTGTTGCCAGTGCTAGGCAGTTCATTTGAAGTACCTGGTTAGAGTTACGCCTTTTAGTACCGATCGCAATTAACCGATTTCCAAACTTTGACGATTTTTGACGCACCTATAAACAAGAGCTTGGGAAAACATCAATGCAAAAGAAGAAAATGATGATATTTACCACTTTGTTGACATAGCCTTTCTTTATCAATATAATATTATATTTTGTCATCTGAGGCAGCTTTCGAATTGGAGCAGATAGTGGTTATACTGTTTGAGGTAGGATTAGGGGACAATGCTCCAGTATTATTATTTCTTTCCCAATAATAGAATTTCATTATATTTTTTTAGCTCACCTGAGCACAAAGTGCTCAAGGTGAGGTATTGTGATCGGTCGTCCGGCCGGCCGTCCGTCCACAATTTCTTTAAAGATCTTCTTCTCCCAAACCAGTGGACCAATTTTCTTGAAACTTGGCAGGAATGATCCTTGGGTGAAGGGCTTTCAAAGTTGTTAAAAGAAGTTGATTTCATCAAAGACTCTGGCTGCCGCGGCATGAGAAAAGGGGAAAATAGCCAACTCTTTTAAAAATCTTCTTCTGCCTAACCAGTGGGCCAATATTCTTGAAACTTCACATGAATGATTCTTGAGTGAAGGGCTTTCAAAGTTGTTAAAAGAATTTGATTCCATCAAAGACTCTTGCTGCCGCGGCATGAGAAAAGCGGAAAATAGCCAAATCTTTTAAAAATCTTCTGCCTAACCAGTCAGCCAATATTCTTGAAATTTCACATGAATGATCCTTGAGTGTAGGGCTTTCAAAGTTGTTAAAAGAATTTCATTCCATCAAAGACTCTGGCTGCCGCGGCATGAGAAAAGGGGAAAATAGCCAACTATTTTAAAAATCTTCTTCTGCCTAATTAGCAAGCCAATATTCTGGAAACTTCACATTAATGATCCTTGGGTAAAGGGCTTTCAAAGTTGTTTAAAGAATTTGATTCCATCAAAGACTCTTGCTGCCGCGGCATGAGAAAAGGGGCAAATAGCCAAATCTTGTAAAAATCTTCTGCCTTCAACTAGTTGGCCAATATTCTTGAAACTTCCCATGAATGATCCTTTGGTGAAGGGCTTTCAAAGTTTTTGAGAGACTTTGATTCCATCAAAGCCTTTGACTTCCGC
This sequence comes from Fragum sueziense, assembly GCA_963680895.1. Lineage (NCBI taxonomy): Eukaryota > Metazoa > Mollusca > Bivalvia > Cardiida > Cardiidae > Fragum > Fragum sueziense. The sequence continues at coordinate 9,287,579 of OY804599.1, read as the reverse complement.
GGCATGAGAAAAGGGGAAAATATCCAAATCTTTTAAAAATCTTCTGGCTTACTACATGTAGTGGGCCAATATTCACATAAATGATCTTTGGGTGAAGGGCTTTCAAAGTTGTTATAAGAATTTGATTAATATCAAAGCTCTTAGTTCAGTGGCATCAGAAAAAGGGTAAAAGAGCAAACACTTTTGAAAAGGCTGAATTTTGTTTCATTCTTTTGAAAAACTAAGGAAAAGGGGCTTTATTGCAAAATTCTTAATTTGCTGCTATACAGGTCAAAATGTTTATTTCAACAAGGCAAGAAAGTTTAGGTGAGCGATCTAGGGCCATCATGGCCCTCTTGTTTTGTCGAAAGTACGAGTTATTACCAGTTGAAAATTGAAATAAAAATGGATGGTCATCGGTCTTATTTTGATTTTATCGGCACTCATATGATATACCCCTACATGTTAAAAAGGGACAATTTTGCCCCTTTAAAGGGTCCCGAAAATACACAGGAAATGTTGAATGCTCTTTGCTTAATCTCGAAAAAAGCTTTAAAATAATGTTTTATATTTATGAAAAACAGAAAATCTAAATTGTGTGATGTTAAGAATGTGTTAATGTATAAAACAGCATTTTCACGCAATCAATTAGATCAAGGAAGCAGAAGCATTTTATGTCATTTTTTTTTTTAAATATTTAAAGTTCTTCGCAATAGAATTTGATAAAACCCTCTCAATGTATTAATCATTTATTTCGTGGTGATAATTCAGGAAAAAATGTATAGGTAATCGCACTTATAAGTGAATTTACATCATTTTTTAGCATTTACACATTAATAAAAGGGCGCACAACAGCGGCAAGTGCAACCACAGTTACCATTGCCTTTCTCTAAATAACCGATTTCCATCTTGAGAAATGCAGTTTCACTTAACATATGCGCTCTACCAGTGAAAAAATATTGTCATTTTGTCGAAAATGTGGTAGCGAAACATATATGGTGCGAAACATTAAAGTTTCTACAGTAACGACCGAGTGTTCCGAACAACTGGAGCATTATCCTTAAATGAACTTACCACTTCATAATCACTGTAGTACAGTAGCCGTTCTCTACTCAGAAAGTACAGATTACACACTATAGGGTGTATAAGGTAGGCACAGTACGTCATGCGTGACAGTGGTACAAAACCTCTCCACGATAGTATCTCACTGATCCACCCTGAAATGGAAAACGATGTTGACACGGTGCTAAACACATAAGATCTATCTTTTGAAGAAGAAAATATAAAACACAATTTCATTTGCAAGTATACCTTTCGTGCAGTTCAATGTTTTATCCATTTATAGCGAATTCCTGTTTCAACTTGACAATTCTGTCGTGTAAATGTATTTCTTGACTAAAACCAAAACCATCAACAACAACAACAACATCATAACAATCAGGAAATAACTGGGAGGAGGGAGGGGGCTATAACACTGGCTGAATGATAAAATAGGCGTGAGCTCATAAGGCGCTTTAGGCCTAAACGACATGCATGCGAATTTAAGGTGTGGTTCTGCGTTGATAAACATATCAATTAATGGACTATAAGATTAAAAATGCAAAATATTAAAAGTGATTGAGTCATTTTGAAATTATTTTACAAAAGGAAGGATTGGTAAGAATATTAAACCTCACATACCTCCATTTCCAGTAGAACAAGCGACTACTACCCATGCTACTGTCAGACCCCACGCTGTTCTATGCAGAGCTACATACACTGCAGACTCGTCTACACTGAGGTAATGTGCACCATGATCTGGATATACACCGTACGATAACAGAAACACGATAGCCAGACATACAAACCAACCGGCCAAGTTTATGTACTGAAATTGTAAGGCGTAAACCGAAAACATCGCAACTATAGTTATTCTGAAATTTGTCACAACATTTCCGAAAGTAACGGAAAACGTACGATTTCCGTTACTTTCGAAAATGTTGTGACAGCTTGAATAACTATAGTGTTAATATGAAGGTACTTTCTAAGTATAAAAATGGGACACAATCATGATCCGCAGTGCTCCTTGACACGAAGTCCCTTGTTGTACATAACGAAGATCTGTAAGAAAACAGCCGAATGTTATCTGTTGATAGAGTGTAAATAATCATATGCCCAGTCTTGTGTGAATAGACTCAATTCCAATAAGAGTTCCCTTTCCACAACCAATCTCACCTGAAAAGGGAGCACAATTACTGCATCTGTTGTACATATCTACCAAAATGCTTTTGAGTGCACCCCTTACCTACTTGTCTAAATCAACTTAACAAAGACAACCAAGAGAAAGGAATAATTATCATTGCGGAAAAAAATTGAAGATAACGTATGTACCTTGTTCAGTTTCAGCTTTCCCTTGCATGTATAAAGAATATATCCTGCGACTAGACCAACAACATAAGGTCCAATACGTGTATGAGCTTTCATATACAGGTTGTCGTAGAAATCAGGGTCCTTTCTGAAATACGCAAAAACGAGTGTATTACAAGTGTTTTTATGTTGACATTTTCTAGATGGTATCGTGAATAATTAGCTTATTTCCACTAAGACCCCCCACACACACACACAAAACAGCCACCGGAAGTCGTCCTTTTATGACAATTATGGTCAATCACCGTTCGTTGCCATTGTGTGATGCTTTGCTCGGAATTGGGTCAGAGCCTCGACCTGGCATAAAGAACCCGGCTGATGTGTTGCTATTTTTAGTAACAAATTGGAACCGTGTCTGTGTGTATACAATGTTAATTTCCCATAAACCCATTGTTTGCCACCGGAAGCGTCCCATAGGTACGGACTAAAACGATAATTAAAACGGGTCAATTGGCTTTTAAAAAATCAATCACACTTTTCGTTTGTTGACCTTTTTTATTACGACGTTTGTACATGATCCCGAGAACTAACACATAAATATATTTCTTTTAAATCACGTTTCATCTATGACAGTTCGAGAGGATAAAGATTTTAAAGAAAAGTTTCAAACAAAAGACGATTGAATGTCCACTCACGGTTGGGGTCCAACAATGCTCTGAAATATCGCGGTATACTCGTGTTCTTTAGCAATGAATCCACGAGCTATTGTTGACGCAGCTATGATCAGGAAGGCTATTACAGACCTGTATTCGAGCCCTACACAATCAAGGCCCGACCATCTCGATCTATACACGACCAGATCGAAGGGATTATATTCTAGACGTAGATGGTCTGGAAATAACGTGTACTGAATGATTTTTTCTGTATTGTCTGTGACAACCAAATATTCATAATAACTTCATAATATTGTCATAATTTAAACGTGGCGAATATGTACTTTTATCTATTTGCTCACCCTTCATTTACTTATACAGAACAACAAATGTATTCTTTCAGTCATCGAATACCATTTTTTCAATCGTATGTGTTATATCTCAGAGTGGGGAATCCCGTGACACACTATTTCCGATAATATTCCATATTCCTGTTAATATATTCTGCGCGGGATCATGTTATGTTTGTGCACATTTATCTTTACACGACCGGTGTTCCCATTGCCGATCAGATCAACTCGATCAAGCGATCAAATACAGATCGATCTCAGTCTGCAAGGGAGATCGAGAACCATTGGGGTGATCGAAATTGATCTGCATGGGTCTGGCTTCTTAATCGATATTTTTGACATGCAAGAAAATTTTAGCGCGATCGTGTACAAAAATGATCGAGAATCGATTGTGTATTGATCGAGTAGAAGACCGAACTTATCGAGAATCAATCGTGTCTGAGGATCGAGTGTGATCGGGTTGAAATTTTTATCTCTACCTGCACCGAATGCGCCTTCAATTAACTCGACTTGATTTCCGACCACACTCCGATCAACTCGACCTCTGCTTCATCTGTTCACCTGATCAAATCGGGTATAGATGTCGGATTCGATCGACTAGTGATCGAGAAGAAGTCATTTGGTCGGGTTTGATCGAGGGAATTTAAGCGATCGTGTAGATCGAGTTGAGCCACTGCAGTTGGAAGCACTCGATCACCTAGACTTGTACAAGTAATTCCCGAACGCATCCCGATCAACTCGATTTCTGCTCCAATAAAATCCCGGTTAAAGATGCCTACCCGATTACACACAATCTCTACACGATTGATTCTCGATCAGCTCGATCTTCCACATGATCAATACTCGAGTTCTTCCCGATGTGTTTTCTACTCGATCGCTTCACGGGTTTTTGACGTGTCAAAACATATTGGCAAGATTACCGATCGAGGCAGACCAAACTCACTCATCTCGACTGATCCCGATCACCCATGCAAATCGATCTCGATCGGTACTCGATCGCTTGATTGAGTCCGATAGAGTTGATTTGGTCGGCAGTGGGAACCTAGCATTACGTAATGTCACCCGCTCACATCTGTAAGCGGTTAACAGTACCAGATATATAGTTTATGAAGATCACGTGAGGTATAATAACGTTACTATGTTCCCACGAGTTTTGCTCGCAATATTGTTGTTCTTTCTATGGTCAGACTCGCCTGAACCAGAGAGTGTAACTGGGTAATGAGGACGGAATCCTTTGTAACTATGTGTCTTACACAATCAATACGACACATTAGTTAATTTCTATATAATATTATACTTCATTTGAGAAGTTTAACATTTGATAGCCCTGTATCAGTTTTATTGTTGGACTCGACACACTCTGTGGTAAATATAGCCTTTTCTTGGTCTTATTTTAGGATTTCATTGCTACATAGAATATCTTAATTATTTTCAATAAGATAGAAATGCGCATGCCGTCGCCTTTCTTAAAAACCCTCATTGTTTTAAGCTGTACTTAGTTAGGAGGTCTTGCATGAGAAACAGCGTAATATGTACATGATTGTACGTGCGCATATGCTAGTTCTATAGAGGCTAAACTTTCAAAACACTTTTCATTTAGTATTTATGCTTTTGTTATCATTTTTGCGTAATATAACCAAAACCATCGCTCATGTCTGGTAGAAATCAGGGTGTTGTAGTAAACTGAACGGCAAAAACTTAAGATTACAACCGATCACTGGCTACAAAATACTTTATGCATCTTCGGGTGTCATCCGTGACAATGGAAATTGACGAGGCTAATGTTACATCTCTTGCAAAAATGACATAGATTGATCTGTTTCTCGAATTTTGGTTTCATGGACTTTCCAGAAGGTTCATTTTAGTCTGACTGGTCACAAATCAATGGAGTGGACGTATGTGTTCTTCCTATCTTAAACTGCAAAAAAGTCATAATTGTGACCCATCACGCTAAAAGGGACCTTATAGGAAGTGTGAAAAATATCGACCCTGGTCTGTCTGCACAGTTCGCGCAGCCAGACTAGGGCCGACACTTTTCACTTTTATGCAATTTTCTAAATCCGGAAAGTTTTCCCTATCTTACTATATATTCATTTTTCGCATACAGTATCTGGTTGACCTATGATGATTCTGACAAGTTAGTCAAAATTTGGAGTTTTGGAGTTCGAATTAGGTCCTTTTTTGCGTGATGGGTCACAATTACTTTTCAGTTGAAGCCACAATGGTGCATCTAAAAACAAAACAGTTTCTGCTAAGTATATGCATATTTGCTACCACAACTTACGTTACAAATGGCGCTTTCCACAATAACCCAGACAACATTGCTTCCAACACGTCAACAGCTGATATATTTGACGTCATCCGAAATCTAGACGTTCAGAACGTAATACAGGGATTTGTTCAAGACGGGACGTTAGAGAGCTTGGCTGACGTGTTCTTATCTCAAGATGACGCAATTGCTGACGTCAACGGGAAATGTCTGAAAGATACGTTATTTACGTTACGTGGTCTACTGAATAGGGACATGTGGGCTATACAGAGTAAGTGGAACTAAAGGGGGTATTACGTTAGTGGGGACCAGAACATCGTAATTAAAGCTTTTAAACAATTTTGACAATATAAATTTACTCAACGCTAGTTTGTCTGACTAAAATTATCGTGGTGTATGACAAAATAAGCATACCTCAAAGATTTAGTGACTGTAATGCTTGAATGAATGATAAAATGAACTATGTAGAGGCAGACTCGCTTTTAGGTAATAGAAAATCAAAATAAAATTAAAGTTAAGGGGCCCATACACGATCAATATCATTGACAATATTATTGTCAATATTTGATATTGACAATAATATTGACCGTGAGTGGGTAATATTGAAGAAAATATTGTGCAGTTGGTGGCAAAAAAAATATTGTCAATATTATTGACTCAATAGACTCTAATATTGTCAATAATATTGATCGTGTATGGGCCGCTTTACATTAAGGGGCCCATACACGATCAATATTATTGACAATATTATTGTCAATATTTGATATTGACAATAATATTGACCGTGAGTGGGTAATATTGAAGAAAATATTGTGCAGTTGGTGGCAAAAAAATATTGTCAATATTATTGACTCAATAATATTGTCAATAATATTGATCGTGTATGGGCCGCTTTAAAAAACCCAGACAATTCTTGAATGCTACGACATTTTCAAACGTAACCAACGATATATTCATTACTGACCAACATGTGTCATCTTTTTTGTATTTCTTTTTTAAAGCAGTACGTAATAGTATTATGAATTTATGTTCCACGTTGTGTCAATAGTTCTTTATATGCCGATGCATCTTATTTATAATAACTGTAACAATCTAATGTCGTTATACAGTGTTGGACGCGATCGGCAAGCCACACAGCGGGATCTTGTCGGACATGGATCTGAAGTGGATCGGATCGTATGACGAGTGTATGAAAGTCGAGGCCGTGTCGTACGTCAACGTCACGTTACAATCAGATCCGGTACATCATTTTGACGGGAAATATTGCAGTATTAACGTACCATTACCGAGTAATATTGGGATGTTGGGTGACATTGTGAGTAATATTTTTATTAGAACTGGTACGAATGGTGTGGTTATGGTCTATTCTAATGACATAAACTCCGATTATTGATACCACTTACAGTACGACGTCACAATGTCATCATGACGTTATTCATCCTCTGACTGTTTTCTTATAATACTTGCTTATACTTCTGAATCAAATGAATAAATATATCAATCTTTGTCGACCTCTATCTCTGGCGAACGTGTTGTCGTTATTGTCGTTATAACATTATACATGTATTGGCATCTGAAAATATATACCAGAGGCAGAACGATCAGATTTTTAACAAAAAAATCGTAACTGCAGCTTAATGCAAACTGCAGTTACAAGGTTTGTGTTGAACAGCGACCAGATGCATCACACTTACGAGTACTACAGAACCTCGGTATCATAATATATACCTGTCATGTGGACATTGAATAATGTCAAGAATGTTATTAAACGCCATAATTTTCCGACCGTCGAAGAAAAAAACTCAACACCTCAACATTCTGGTATGCGTTCCAATTCATAATATGGACTGTATTTTAGGACCCAAGACTTGTCACTGGTATAGATATTGGAGTCTGTGTATCAGATAGCTGTAACACACAGGACGTCAAAGCTATCATGAAGTTTGGTAAGTCATTTAAGTTGTAACATTTATTGAGCATTTTATGTACAGTGTACATGTATAATTATGATATAATTTGACAGAATTTATCCCGGCCTTTTATCTTGAATCATGAAGCAAAATTATAAATCACGAAATCGAGGTACCTAAATTCCTTGAAATACTGATTTAAATCTCTCGGTTATGACTTTCCTACCGATTCACCTTAACCCTTTCGCTGCCATAACCCGACTCTAGGGGTCGCTGCCATAGGCGAGTTTTCTCGACAAATTCAGGGGGGTGAAATCTATAAATATTTTTGCCAGCTAAGTGGTTTTCACACCCTCTTTTTCTTAAAGCACCGTTTTAGTAATCAAAGTTATAGCGTTTGACAGATAAAACATTGAAATTTGTGTTAAAATCGGTAAACTATAAGTGTTTTATGAGGAATCTTCTAAACAAAAGACAACAATATGGCTGCCATTAGAACCTGCACTTACTATTCATGCCTAGAAGCCGTAAATATCACCATGAATGACACCGAAAATGCTCGAAAATGCTTCGGGATAGTTTGAAATTACGTTCAGTAGACAATTTCAACAATCTGTTCCATCAAACGTTTTATTTTCAACGGAAACATCTAGTTGAGGTTTGTTCATCCATTTTTTTCCTGTTGTTCTAAGATTCCAACAATTTGCGAATAAAATCAATTTGAATAGATATTGTCAACTTATAAATAACTTTGAAATTTTGTAATATAGTAGATTCTAAATCTCTCTGTATGTGCTGAAAATTTGAAAGAAATGTATCAAATGAGTCAAAAGTTATGCCTGTTTTTGTCTACAGGGTACGATTCTTGCAAATTTCTTCGAATTAATTTGGCATCCAGAGGACAGTCCAATATTGGATATTTGGCAGCGAAAGGGTTAATAACTCATTGAATTATACAAAATTCTAAGCCATGGATTTCAGCACTGTCCCTTTCGATATTGGATTGTAAATCGTTTGTTTCAACTTCTGGCTTTTCTAAATCCGCAAAAAACGTCATCGGGTCATCTCTACACAATTTGCGTGCTGTACTTTTAAATTAACCACATCCATGTCTTTAACTACTTTCAAAGTAACATATATCGAAACTCACACTTTCTTATAACTAAAACGTTATTCAGTGGAATTCTGAATTTTTGTTCTCTTATGTCTTCAGTTGATTTAAGCACTAAATAAGTGCAGCAGATCAGGAACACCAAAGGGTAGAAGAAACCGACGTTTGAATCGGATCGTTATAGAGCTTACATACGCTTAAAAAATAAAAATCTGACCAGTCATGTTAAAAGGGACCTACTTAGAAGTGTGAAAGTACCGAACTTAGTTAGTCTGCGCAGACAGACGACGGTCGCTACTTTTCGCTGGAATATGATTCTCTGAATCTATAATGTTATATTCGTTATCGTTACAGTTGGAAAGTACATGTTCGATGCATCGTCATCCTACGAGCCAAGAGCCCAGTGTGTGGAAGAAAAACCGCTACAAGCAAAGACTATTGTATCCATGTAAATATGACATCATTGTTTTTCAAGAAAAAAAAACTGTAGCTTGTTTTAAGCTGCAGTTACGAGTTTTTTGTTGAAAAGCAGCGATATTATCTCCTAATTAAATACACAGGATTGATTTTATAGAATGTCTTAAACAACAAAACTACTTTTCTGAATATCCTTTGGAAATAGTGTTTGACGAAAGCCAAATACAATCTGACAACAACATAACTACATTTAATCGTTGCTGTTGATGACATCTGGCCATTCTTAATCTCGTTCTATAACTTTGATTGATAGCTCTAATGTCGTTTTTTAGATGTTCTTGTGTCCTTTCCCATTGAGCTAAGGTATTGTCCAAATTCAAAGATGTTGCAGGCGACATTTTCAAGTAAATAAAGTATTACATTGTTTGGTCTGAAGAAACTGTTCGTAACAAAGCATTTATCTTGTTGGCTGTCACAAGGCGTCAGTATGTTGAAATTGTTTAAAACAGTATATGCAATTGGAATGTTATCCAACTCGTCAACTTATACTGTCAGTGTACTCTAAATTATTTGTAGATCAATGAATTTTGCATTTTTGTTTCAGTTGTGTTCTTTCGCTCTTGATGCTGGTAGCTACGATCGGGACATTGTATGATATATACTTGAGACTGGTACAGAAAAATAACAGTTCAAACAATACAAAATCATGCAGCAAATCGGCACCACAGAAAGTGGTCGAGAAAGGACACTTGAATGGGGGCGCAACTATTGAGACAGAGGATAGAGCTCCTCGTGAAGATGTAGAAATGGCTAAAGACGATCTTACCCTTAATGGAGACGCTAACCTTGATACAGAAAGAGGGGTTTTAGGTGCTGAACATGTATATACTAAGATTGAAGAACCTGCAGTCGAAAATGGGAAGCTGAATGGAGAGGCTAAGATTGATTTAAGTATGATAGATGCAGGACATAGGAATGCCACCTTCGATTCAACACAGAGCAAGACTGGAGAAAAGGCTGACGATGTCATGAAACCAAAGTCTGACGTGGCTAAGAAATCAGAACAACGAAGTATGGAATATTCCGATTTAAAGCGTATTCTGGTCACCCGGGCGCCGGCTTTGGTGTAATGTTTTTGCAAAGGTTTTACATGCAAGTGCCATATTTCCGTTTCTATTGGTCCTATTATTCCGAAAGTTCGTACCTGCTTCTGTGTCAATAATATCAGTCTCTAGACAAAGATTGTACATTACTCTAATTAATTTTAGCGGAATTTTAACCATTTTTTGTGTAAAATATTTGCAACTATTCAACACTTGACAGTTGCGCTTTGCTGTCCTCTGACAGCTCCTGTTAAAACTTTCGTTGCTTTCGTTTAGTCACGCAAAAGAAATATCAATTTTGAACCGATTATAGTGTTTTTTTTCTTTAAGTAGTTTGGCTCTTTCCAGCATGATAGATCTACATACAGACATTCCAAAATTGAAAGAAATCTAAAATGAGTTATTGTTTTAAGATTCAAGATTTCCTCTTATTTCCAAGTTCCTCTTATTTTTCATTTTCGTTAAGCATGATCGCCACTATATTTCTTTTGGATTGTAAAAGCCTTTAAGTGGTTTTGAAAATTGCTAAATGACATTTAAGTTAGGAAATCATTGTTGCGAAAATATGGTCTATAAATCTACCCATTGTTGCATTGCTTCTCTGGCATTCACTA